>CM047978.1:5553348-5578775 GCA_026261665.1 Melanotaenia duboulayi
ACACTGTGTGGCATCAGATGGTTGACATCATCTCTTCTTTACATGACGATTCTACAAAACAATCGATTTTGTCTTGTAATGGAAACTATAGGATGATTAGGATTTTTAAACTTTATTGCAACTTTTCTGGGGCCTTTCAGATTCGTCATTTGATGCTTTCATGTCCTGCACTCACTCTGCTGTTGGTTTTTCTTCATTTAAAAGGAGAGTTTGGATCTTCTAGGACGTGGCCTTTACTATAAAACTATCAACAATGGTGGAATGTAGCTAAAGTGTATTTGCTGAAATACTCCTAAAAACCTGGAATGCAGTACTTCCGTCTGGTCTTCTGGCAGTAAGACAGCACAAACACACGCACACACTTTCAGTAGACGGGTTTGAGGCATGTCTGAGGGTGACCTCGCTGCTCATCACTTTCATTCTTTGAGGAAAAATCTAGTTTGTTTGAGAGACTGGATAAAGAAAAAAATAAATCACTATTTGTCTTGTAAAAATGTATGTAAGTCATAGAAGTCCTCCTTTTCCCTGCTGCATCATACTTTATCACGTGAAAGAGAAAAAACTATTACCATGTAGACTGTATGTCCAAACTCTGACGGGCAAACATTCACGTCTGATGTCAGACTTCCGAACGCCTGATTTTTCCATCTCACTGACCGGCCCAGCTAAGCTACAAACTTTAATCATCACATGCATCGATTTGACTCAGACTTTTTCTGTGTTGAGTTGCAGTATTTAGCAACTGAGATGATGTTAGTTGTCTTTTACAGTTATGTCAACCTAACCAGACCATCCTCCTACTTAAGCTGGCACCACCTGACATGGAGAAATCATTTAAACATGTGTGTTGAAGCACATCTCATGGCCTTCTGTAAAAAACAGCTGACTCAGTTTGTGTTCTTTCACCTTAAGAGCTTCATGTGCATTTTCATCCCACTGAAAGTACAAAGGTTTTCCATCGCTTTCCAGCACAGGCTGAGCAGTGATTGGACATGTTTAATACACCATGTAATGAAGCAGGACAGGGACATCTGGACTGACCGTGACCTCAACACATGCATCAAAACAAATGTAATAAAACTCGTTCTTGCTCTGGCGATGTTTCTTTCATTTATTTAGGAAATTATCCAATGAATTTCAACACAAACAATATTTTTGTGGCTGATCTATCCCTAAATTTATTGGCCTGATGTAGGTTGGTGATACAGCTGGTGTGGGAGGAACCTGGAGAAAGTTACAGCGTATTTCTCATTTCTGAAAACACCCTCCAACAACCAAGTTTGAACAGTCTCAAACAAAAAACTGAAGCTTAGAATACAATAAATACATTTAAAGTAAATCTTCTCTTTTCACCATGTACAGGCTGAAATTAAAAAGGAAGCGTGAGGTTTTACAGCAACTGTAGAAAATTTGTGATTTTAGTGTGAAGAAAAAAGGAAAGAGTGAACGGCCTTGCAACAATAAGATAAAAACTGGTGAATTTAATAGTTGTGATATAAAGGTAGACAGCAACTAGAGAAAGTTTTACAAGAGCAGTAATATAAATCTAACCAATTTACTTTGTCTGTTGGTGCAGGCACCGTGGGTCCTCTAAATGTGACGTATGTCATACATAACCAGGCGTGGACCGGTAATATTACTATGGGGATCGTCTCTGTCGCACACACACCGATGCACATGCACACATGCATGCTCGCGGTCATGAAATAGGGTAAAGGGACAGTATGGGACGCCTTTGATGAAAAGTCTTATGTCCTCTCGGTGGCCTGCTCCAAAGCTTCATTTAGAGTTGTGTGTGCATGCGTGTGTGATAGCGCACGTGTCTTTATTTGTGTGTTTGAGAAAGAAAGAGATTTTTAAGGTTTATTCTCTCGGGAGATGTGCATGTAGTGGCCAGAGCCAATTGGACATGCCTGAAAGATTTCTTTTAGAGAGGAAAATGGGTGGAGAGGAAAAAATGGAGAGAGAGGGGCAGTGAAACAGAGAGAGATATCTAAAGAGTCTGTGAGAGACAAAGAGCTGGTAAGAGAGTGAGAGAGACACCCCTTAATCCTATTCATTATGTATTCTTATAGTGAAAAGAGGGTGGGATGACCATGGCGGAGGATACATCTCTGTAATAGGGACCGTCATTATTTTAGGAAATAATTATCAAGCCATTCATCTTTTGAAAAAAAAAAAAATACTCTTCTCTTTTTGTAAATAGGAAGAGAAGATAGGAGGCGAATTTTAAACTGACTGCCAGAAAATAGAAAAATCTCCAAAAAAGAAATAAACAAAAAAAATACAGTCAGAGAATAAAAAAAATAAAATCTACAGCATTAAGCTGTTTTATTAAAATTTTTAAGCCAAAAAAGCTCAATTTCAAATAAAAGACTGCAATTTTAAATAAACACACCAGAAAGGGAAAAAGATGATGAAAAAACAACAACAAAAAAAACAAAACAACAACATATTTGGTTTTTACGGGGTATTTGTCTCAGAAATGAAATTAGATCAAAATCTCAGAATGAACTTCTAATTAACCCTTTAATGTCCACACAGAGAATCAGAAGTAATTTCTTTTTCCTTCAGACAAACGAATCTGTAACGGTTAATGACAGCAACAGCCGCTAAACCCGGCAGGTTTATTATCACTAAGTTTTAATAAGATTCATAAACGTCTCTGAGAGATCAGCTCTGAACGACGGAGCAGAAAGTTAACGGGATCGTTCCAAATTTCAAAATGTCAAAGCATTTTCTAAATTATTCTGATGAAAAATCCCTCCAGTCTTTATTTTTCATCATTTTAAAAACAATTAGCCAGAATTAAAATCAGACATTTGTATTAAATGTATAGAAAATAATCTAATAAAAGAAGTAATGATGATTGAACATATAGATTATATCATACAGTGTTTTATGGCGTCAGCTTGCTATTCCAGTGAGGTCTGCTGCTTCCATTCATACTCCTCTCGCTCTTTAAGTTGTTGGCTTTAATAGAGATGAGTTTATCTATTTCACTGCAGTTTTTCTGGCTGGAAATTATCAGATTTTTTGCACTCTATTCTCTAGTTTTCTCATTTTTTTTTACATTCAGAGATTCTGCTTCAACATAGATTTCTTTGAGTGATTTCTTCAAGTGATTCTTTTTTAAACATGAAGAGTGAAAATAGCTCAGCTTGGGAGTAGACCTCCTATTCGCTCTTTTTTTATTCTGGCTTTTCCTTTCATCCATCTGTTTTTCCCTCATTACTGAACCCTCTATCCACCTCCTTCCTCTCAACAACTCTCCTTTTTTTCCTTTCATGCACATCTTTTCCCTCTTGTTTTCATTGTTTCCTCTCCACAACCCCCTTCATCTGAAGGCACACGTTCATCAGTAGAAACTCCATTCTTCCACGCTGCAAACTGAGGTGCAGAGTAAAATCTTCCCGTCTTCTTGTAAGCAGATGAGGACACGATCCAGGACACATATCTCCCGGAAATTCCAGTTCTACAAATGGTGCGGTGAAGCAATGATGCAACACTGATGGCTTGGCAGAAATCAGAGGAGGGAGAGTTTAATGAAAGTGGATCTTTCTCCAGCTCCCACACAGTTTTCTTAAACTAATAAGTCTTATAAATGAGGTCATCTAGCTGAGAAGTTGGCTCTGTCGTTGGTTTGTTTAAGTTTTCTCAATTTAAAGATGATGATATGAGGTCTTGCTAATTCAAGATGTAAGGATAATGGAAGCTAACCAGGAGCTTTTTCTAACCCTCAGCATGTAGTTTGGATTCCAAGCAGAAACAAAGTTTAGATGTTGAAGTGAAGCGTTTTTGTTTGGCCTAAATATGAGAAATGAAAAGCTGTGATATGTGAGTCAAACTGTAATCAAACCAAGCAATAATTAGGTGGGATAACTGGTTAAAATGAAATGTTTTAAATTATTTTATTTAACTTCTCCTGGAATATACCAAAATAAGGTGAAATAATTTTTGGTCCATTTCTTAACCTCAAACTTTATTTAAAAAAAAACCTAGTAGAAATATAAATCAGATTTAGGTTTTGTTTTGATTTTACTGATTTACTTTAAAAAAAATATATAAAGAAATTAAATGACTCCCGTACCCATGCAGGTGAAATAAAAGCTGTGTAAAACGTTTTGTTTTTTTTCTCCAATCCAGTTTGAAATTAATTTAACATTATTCAGGGATTAACTCTCTGTACTAACCTCTACAACTATTTTAATTTAACATTTTATTTTATTCTTAGACTTTAAACAGCACACATGCAGAAACGAGCCTGCTATCAAAAGCGACTAAAATGTGTGTTTCTGGTTTCCTGTAATTCCCCACAGTTGAATGTCAGATCCTGGAATTTGTGTAATATTTTCTTTGGCACTTCATGCTTCTTAACATTTCTGCTCCACAAGCAGCCTGAACCTCTGTGTTCTGGTCTGTTTTCCATGTAAGAAACAGATCTTTCCCAGCACTCAGTCTGGCAGTGGCATTAGGAACCAGCAGGTTTGATGCATGATCTCTTTCAGAACTGCTAGCTGTTGGACTGGGACTGTGGGCGCCAGTTTCCTTTGGTTTTATGGATTTCAGTAATTAAGTATGAGGTAAAATAAAATAAAGCCAACAAGGAGTTTAAATTTACGAAAAAGAAGGTGTTATCCTCTTATAAGCTGTTCCAGTAAAAGTGAATATAACAATTCGTTTTTTCTTCTTTGTTTTATTTGTCTCCAACTTGAGAGTAAAGCCTCCACAGAGACCGCTTCGACGTAATTTGGGATTAGACGACAGAGTCGTGTTCCTTATTTATCACAAAGCGCTATGTTAATGCGTCTGCTCTCTAAGAACTTTTAAAACTTCTTTCAGTGTTTGACAAATAAATTCGTTGTGATCTTTCAACCCTGGCGGCCGATAAGAAGTTTCATTCTTAATTAAAAGGGGAAATACCGGAACCATCTGGAAAGGGTTTTGTGTTTAAAGCCGAACAAAATTTTGATTAATTTAGGTGATGGGTCCTAATTTTTAAATGGAGCAGCAAATGACATCCTGAGTAGAAGAATAGTGACCCCGAGAGAGAGAGAGAGAGAGAGAGAGAGAGAGAGAGAGAGAGAAAGCGACAGAGAGAGAGAGCATGCTATCTGCCTTTTTTGTCTTATTTATCTTCTTGAATGTACATGCAGCACATGAACTAAAAATCTACTCAAAATGTGTTTTTCAGTTTCAGTATGTTTAAGTTTTTAGTCATGTAAATAATGTTAATCTTTTTACATAGTTTTTTGACTATTATTCTCGTACCTTATTTGTATAATTCTAATGGTTTTAGCAAATTTGTAAATCTACAGTCATGTCAATAAAGCTTATTAAACTGAAACAGAAAGAGAGCGTTTATTTTTGAATTAACGTTAAAAGGAACCTTGGATATTCCTGGATGTCCTGCCTCAAACCATCGGACATAAAATATATCCCGAACTATCAGACTGACCCTGGACCATCAGACCGATCCTAGACAAGGAGGAACTTGTCAAACCACTGCTTCATTTAGTCATGTAATCAAAAAGTTTCCAGTTTTTCTTTAACTACAACTGATCCTACAACTCAGACAGGTGACAGCCCATTACAGCGAAAATAAATGTCTGTTACCTGACTACAGATCATATTTCTAACTACAGATCATATTTCTAACTACAGATCATATTTCTAACTACAGATCATATTGATAACTACGAATCACATTTATAACCACAGTTCTTATTCATAGCTATGGGTCATATTTAAAACTATGGGCCATTTTTATAACTACAGATCACATTTATAATTAAAGCGCATATTAATAACTACAACTCACATTTATAACTACGGATCATATTTATAAATATGTGTCATATTTGTAACTACAAATAATTCTTATAACTGCAAATCATATTTACAACTACGGCTCATATTTATAACTACAAATCATACTTATAACTACAGATCATATTTATAAGTACAGGGCATAATATTAACTACAATTCATATTTATAACTACGGGTGATATTTATAACTAAAATAATATAACTATGGATCATATTTATAAATATGTGTCATATTTGTAACTACAGATCATAACTATAACTATGGATCATTCTTATAAGTACAGGGCATATTATTAACTACAATTCATTTTTATAACTACGGGTGATATTTATAACTAAAAATAATATAACTACGGGTCATATTTATAACTACAGATCATTTATAACTATGGATAAAAATGATAACTACATATCAAACTTATCACTACAGATCATATTTAAAAATACGAATAATAATTATAACTACAAATCATACTTATAACTATGGATCATATTTATAAATATGGGTCATATTTATAACTACAGCTCGTATTTATAACCACAAATCATACTTAAAACTACGGATCATATTTATAACAACAAATCATATTTATTGCATTTATGACGATGGGTTATATTCATAACCAGGGTAATAGTTAGAACTAAAGATCATATTTATCAGTGCGGATGATATTTATAAATATGGGTCATAATTATAACTTCAAATCAATTTCATAACTACAAATCATATTTATTACTACGGCTCATATTTATGACTACAAATCATATTAATAAGTACGGTCATATTAATAACTACGAATCATAATAATGACTACGGCTCATATTTATAAGTACGATCATATATATAACTACAGATCATATTTATATGTACAAATCATATTTATAACTATGAATCATACGTATAAGTATGTTTTCTTGTTTTTTTCAGGTAAGCAGCTATTTTGGTAGATTTTGTCATCTACATCCATTCGATTGTCCTCATCATTAAGTGTGTTTTCACGGATGTCTTCACCATTGTTTTCCTTGTCAGTGACCTTGATTTTACATTTTAAAAACCAGACAGAAAACATTTAGCCAGTATATTGCCATTTAGCGCAGAGACTGCTAAGCCCCTAATACATCATTACCTCGTTCGTACAGAACGTAAAACACTGGCAGCTTTCGAGTGGAATCAGTTGTTTAAAATGATTAAAAACTATTTAGTGGATTATTCATAATATCAAGTTTTTACAGCTGAAGCCAGTGTTTATCAAACTAGGTTTATTGTTGCGACTAGTTGAGATTCCCTTTAACGATCTCAGAGTTCCAGATTTACCCATGAGAGCTTCACTCTCAGACTGTGGGTTTACTGTTGGTTCCTAGAGATTCTAAAAGTGGAATGGAGGCAGAACCTTCAGCTACCATACCCATCTCAGTGGAACAGGCTCCCAGTTTGGCTTCAAGAAGCAGACACCCTCTACCTTTTAGATTAGGATTTAAACCTTCCTTTAAAATAAATCTTATAGTGGTCCAGCCATCCATTAATCATGCTGCTATAGGCTTAGACAGAAGTCCTATGATGCACTGAGCCTTTCCTTTTCATCTCTCTGATCTTTGTTTTCCATCTATAAATCTATGACAGTATTGGGTCATTGAATGTGAATCCCTGTCTTAGCGTTCTGGTGCTTATTGACCCCTTGTGCAGCAACATCTGTCCTAGAGCCGATGGCAGTGGTAAGCTGCACATGAAGCCACATGTGTCCTGGAGCAGACTGGAAATGTGGCAGCCAGTGCATGCCAATCTCCTCTCACCACCACAAAAACAGCCATATGCTGACACTGCCGACATCTAATTTTGTTTATATTATATGTAAACAAAATTACCCTAAAAAAAGTGAAAAATTGATCCACAAAAACAGTGATTTGCTGAGAAATGATGTGTTGACAGGAAGATGTTTAGCTTCCTGCTTCCCCCAAAAATACGTTTCAAATTTTGGTTTTTGGAAGCGTTGAAAAACAGGTAGATTCCCTTATTTTAACTGTTAAACAGATGTTATTCCTTGGTCCTAAACTTGTGTGGAAGTGTTGCATGTAATCAATTCTTTTCATGTGGAATACTTAAATTAACAAAATAGTTAAATAAAAGCATTTCTGTCTTATTTTCAGTCTCTTCTTTGAGTTTTTTTTTTTTTTTTAGGGGCAGTGCATATCAATGTACATGTAATGGGCTCAACACATGGGAGGCGGCATCGCTCCTTCTCCATCATTTTCTATGGAACCTGAGCAATGAGGCGAAAATCGCTGAATTTCTCCAATCAACCGACAGGCGACATTCATATATGTTAAATGTTTCGCTCGTTTACTTAGACGTGCACACGAGGCTTGCGACAAGTCACATGAAAATAAAAAAAAATAAATAAATTTTGTCGCTGTCGCATGCACTACAACCAACCAGCGAGGGCCTTCATTGATGGACCAATGA
This sequence comes from Melanotaenia duboulayi, assembly GCA_026261665.1. Lineage (NCBI taxonomy): Eukaryota > Metazoa > Chordata > Actinopteri > Atheriniformes > Melanotaeniidae > Melanotaenia > Melanotaenia duboulayi. Next base: position 5,561,641 of record CM047978.1, read on the forward strand.
CAGAAGGCTAGACAGCGCAGTCTGCAAACAATTTGAACACATCATTTTAGCTGTGTCTGACTTTACCACACTTTACGACAGGGTACTTCACAAAAAGATGATCGAGATGTAAATAAAAAGGCAGCCACGTGGCACCAAAGTGTATTAGTCCAGATTTATCTGGATCAGCCTTGAGGTCCATCAAATGATGACATTCACGATGCTGTTTCCCATTTCTTAAACTCGGACGAACCCAGGGCTGTCTCTCTTTTAAACGGTAAACAAGATTTCTGTCAATTTGTGCAAAATCTTCTGACTCTCCATCTGTCATACTTTGTCTGTCATGTCACCGACTGGTTTGAAAATGTTAAAATCATCACCAATATCATAACCAATCAAATTTCTTGGAGAAAAGCGAGAGATGTTCCATTACAAAAATACAACAAAAGATACAAGAACAATCACAGGAACCAGTTAAGCTATTTGTGAGAACTTTAACTGTCCAACAACCATGATGTAAGGATGAGAATCTGGCGTATAGCAGCCGGGTTGTCAGGCATAATATGAAAAAACAGCTTTTGGTCCTTCTCCTAAAGGGCACCAGATGGCCACCTCTGGGACCTGCCCTGGTAGACCTGCTTGAGTTTTCTTTTTTCTTTATAAAGTTTTGTAATGGAGCAGGAGCCAGACTCTAGAAAAGAGTCTACATATAATGCAGCTCATCAAATTGTGTTTTTTCTTTTAAGATCCTGCAGTGATAAGTTTTTTTATTTATTACCTGAAATTTTTAGTTTGTTCGTTTTTTGGTTTTAGAGTCGTGTTGCATGGCAGCATCCAGCTTGTTAGATTACTGAATTAAAAAATAACTTGGCTGATTAAGTAGTAAAGTTATTGCTAAGATACCTGCAATGCGCTGCTGTCAGCCTGCACAATTGTTTGTAAGTAGCAGTGAGATATCGCAAATAAATCCATTAATCAGCAAAATATGACATAACTGCAAACAAAAGCACAGAAGATCCAAGTTTCAGATATGCCTGGCATCTTGGTAAAGAGCAGAGAGTCTGATGTATCTGAAACATCACAAAGAGGCAGAGAGAGAGGGAGAATATGCACTAATAAGCATGCAGAGGGGCCCAGAGAGGGATTGTTATGAGCTGGAGTGAAAAGAGGGTGAGCGAGAGCGAGTGTGGGCCCATTGCTAATGGATGTTTCTGCTTCGCGTGTGGTTGCCTCTCCGTGTTTTCTCTTTCCCTTTCAGAAGTGCTCTAATCCTGTTATACAGCAACTGGTATGTGCGTCTGGAGTTGTGTGAAAGGTGGTCTTAGTGTGAGCACAAGACATATACTTGATCCAGTCATATAAGCGGCGGTGTTATTTATGTTTTCATGAACAAACACGATAAAATCCCGTCTCCAGACGGAGATTAATACTGAGTCATTGGCCTTTCTCTGCATTTACTTCACATACAGATAAAGTTATATCAAGAAAACCAAATGGGGTAAAAAGCTAACTGATGTGTTTTAACACAAGACTGAGGTTTGGTTGCAAATTTTAATTTGGAGTATTCAGTTACTGCAGAGTTTGTTAAACATGGAGCAAACTTTTATAATTCAGGATAACTGCGACCTGCACATCACATGCCCTCTTAGGCTCTACATCTCATATTACAGCAGGGATGGCAGCTGAACCAGAACCAGTCCTAGGTTCAGGTTCTTGGTCAGTCACTCACACTCAACTCATCTCAAACTGTAAACTCTGCAGGTGTTGTTTTGAGTCCAGATCTTATGTTCAGCAACATGTTTGACATGAACTCAGACTGGTTTTTACCATCAGAACCGACCCGAGGCTTCATCTGAACTGCTTTTCCATTCCGAGCCCTCAGGTCTTCAGGATGTTTAAGAATTCCCAGTTAGGAGTAAATCCATGAGGACAGATTTTTCTCTTCCTATGATCCACCTGCGTGGAGCACCTTCCTGAAGACCAGAGCTGGAAATATTAATGTTTTAAAACAAGACTATAAACATATCTTTAACCTGGTTTAATATGTTTTTTTTGTTTTGTTTCATTTGCATTTTATTTAATGTATCTGTTGTATTTCATTTTAATTTATTTTCATTGTCTTTTTTATGTTCTGTTATGTTTTGTTCTTTTCATCGACCTAATTTCTAGTTGTTGCACAGTGACGGTTCAGTTTTCCACCTGAATCAGATTATTTCTGTGTATTATTGGGAACCAGCGAGGGACATCTTTTCTTTCTCTGTCATTTAGTGACGTAACTCACTTTGAGTTTTAAAAGGGTCTGAAACATGCTGCATGAATGAAATCTGATGGGTTGGTTTTATATCACAAGATATTATCATCCAAAGATAATATTTTAAAAACATGACATTTTCTATTTTTATAAAATTATTGGTAAAATGTTCAAATATATTGAATTTATATGGTTAGAATATGAAACTTTTAACATATTCTCTTTTTTCTGGTGTAGCAACAACTTTCTCTATAACCTCCAAATCAACCTCACCAAGTTTATTACACAAACATTTCACCTACAGGCTTTGGAGCCTCTTCTTTTTTTTATTAGCCTTTGTGAGTTTATAACTGTCTGGCTCTTTGTTGCGGCATTATAAGCTTCTCAGACGCGTATCATCCCGGCTGCTTTGGAGGATCTATGAATGAAGCAGTGAGTTGTGTTTATTTATTGTCACACCTGCTCTACGACTACATACTACTCAGTTTGCTACTATCTGTGTCATCCGGTCATTGAGGAATATGACATGCTGGTTTTAATTACAGTTATGGAGAAGTCAAGAGTTTGCAGGTCCAGCAGGTTTGATGGGGGACGCCGCAAGTTTTCATCTGTTAGCCTCGCCCCTCCTTATCCCTTCAACTGAGTTTTATTTTATTTATTTCATGTTGATTATCAAGGGCTTGCTGCTAATGAGCCAGGGATTGTCAGAAGGAAAGAGAAACTGGGTGCTTTGGCATTTACAAGCGCACCCAGTCAGATATGATTCAGCTGAATCCTGAAACACCTCAACATTCTTACCTTTTCTTTCTAAACCAGAGTATTTTTACTATTATTATGTTTATTATTAATTATTATTTTTATCTTTATTATTGCTATTATTCTTATTATTATTATTTATTGTTGTCATTAGAATTATTACTACTATAATTATTATTAATATTATTAGACCTTTAGCAATCATTGGCTGATTCTGACAGGATTATGTGTGAAAGTGGGTACTCACGCAGCCCTGGCCTGCCTGTTTGATTTAAGCCAGACCTGTTTTAGGGAGCACATGTCAGTAAAGCAGGTCTCAGGAGCTAACCATCCAGTGGTGAGGAAAAAGATGTAACAGTGTCAAGGACAGAAGACAGTTGTCTTACACTAAAATGGGAATTAAATAATGCTGTTTCTTCAAAATAAAAGCTCAAGTTTGCTCTGAATTATCCATTTACAATAATTCTGGATGTTCTGTGAAGCCCTTTTCGTGACTTTTAAACGGTGAACAATGTTCAGAGAAGAGCCACACCTGCACCAGGTGTTTCAGCTGATTTGAATGAGTAATGGTAACAGAATGTAACGCTGCTCATTTCATTAACGTGGCAGGTCTTCATGATAAAACATGTGATGTGAGTGATGGGGGCCTCTGTGTCTAGCAACACCCCTGAGAAACAGAATAAGTTCTTCTTTTTTTTTTTTTTTGTAGTTAGAAGATTGTAATATTAATATTACTATTATTCTATCACTTAAAAAAAAAACTCCAGTGGAATCAAACATTAAAAATTTTAATTAAACTGTGAAATTTTATTGTTAAAAATTATTCTACAATTAAAGCATAAAAACAAACATGTTTGAGGGTAAACATTTGATTTTTGTAGGTTTTTTTGCATGCATGGATTTATTTTATATAAAAAGAAAATAACTCAAAGTGCCTTTTAATTACATAGAAAGTCTTTCATCATGCCGAGTGGAGAACAAGCTTGTCATTATGAATTCATAGCGTATCCTGTTATACTGTAGAAAAACAAGGAAAACTGCCTCCTGTCTGCATTTCTGCTAGCAAATCACTAACGAGTTGGCACGGCTCCAGAGATGTTCCTTAAATTAGGAAACAGGACTTATTTCAATATTTATTAGCAAAAACTGAGCACATATACTACTTACTCAATTCTACTTCTTTGTTGTTTTTTTTTTACTTTGTTATTTTTAATGGATTTAATTATTTTCTTCACATTAAATTAAAGTAAAAATTCTCTTCTGCTGTTTAGACTCGGAGATAAAAATAAAAAAACAATGAAGAACTGCTAAGCTGTATTTTCTTCTTCTTTTAGATGTAATTATTAGAAATCCTGCATCACAAGTGAAATGTGCACCTGCAGGGTGCTAAATAAACTCTCATATTTGGGAGTTATATAATAGTTATATTATGTAGAATATTGTTTTTCTTTTGTTTGTTTGTTTGTTTTGTTTATTTTTTAATCAATGCTGTAATCATTGTTGAAAAAAAAATCCTCTAATTTTGCTTTGGGTTGGGGTGGCTGGAGCAATGTAATTTATTTTAGTCTAGAAATGATTTAAAACGATCTGCTGCAGCAATAAAACAAAAAATAAAATGTAAAAAACAAAGCTGAGCTTGTCCCTCTACTAAATGAATTTTACATACCCAAGAATAGTAGTTTTATATAGCTTTTATGTACTTTGTTAATACATTCTAGCAAAGTTTCAACAAATGAAAAGAGACATGAATAAAAACACCCACTCACTCCAGGATTGCCTCCCCAAGGCGACCATCCCACGTACAGGCTTCGATAAGTCTTCTCTTAAAATCCTCTGGACTCTTACCTGATAATGTGTGTGAGTGAACGTCTGTGTGGAGTCTCTCTGTCATCCACATTGCTTTTTAGATTGCATTGCTTCATTACAGTCAGTAAATTCTCTCAGTGCGCGCATTAAAAACATCCCACCCTGCCTCCATGCACAGGCAAGGCCATAAAACAATACGTTAGCTCCTGACTAATTATCAATGTGAAAACTTTCAGAATTGAATGGCACTCCTTAACCAATCCTGCTCGGCCAAGACATATTAAAGGAGGTTGTTTTTAATTTGAATTTGTCATGAGATAGTTTACATGGGGCGATTTGTGTGAAGTCGGGTAATAAGGTGGTAATCACAAACACTTTGTTGTTTGGTGTTTGTGAGATGAAGCTCATTACTGATGGCAAAGCTCTGAGGAGAACATCATAAAATTATAGCTCAGTTATGAGAACATGATCACGCTTGCTGAAGGAGGCACACAGCAAGACTTACGATGCAACGATACACGTCGTTTTATCGCATCATGCTTATCATATGTGGCTTCAAATTAAACACATTTCCCAAACTGCATGTCACTGAAAACATAAAAATAAATAAATACGCTTTTTATTTACTGGATTTGTAGCAGCCCTTAGCAGCTTTTGGCTGATGGAAAGAGCAAAGTAAAAAACGAAAAGGCATCCTCTTACGGAGACAAATTCATTTTATTCCATCGCTGAACTTTCTGACTTTATCCTCGCCTCCACAGAGCTGCCTCCATCCTTTCTGTAAAGTTTGCTCAGCGCTGAACAGGTAGAAGCAGGGCTGACTGAGTGGGCTTCGTCTAATTTACCTGCTCCACCAGCTGTTGAGCAGGATAGAAAACACAGGGTAGAAGTCTGGCTGTCCAGAAACAAGATGGTGGTGCGTTGCCATGGCAATTCAGAGCTCTTTTTTTTAGCAAGTGTCCAAATATGTTCAGAAGGTGTCTCTTCCAAAAAGAAAAAAAAAATGTGGACGATGAACCCTGGACGAAAGGTCCCCTAGGACCACTGCTAACACCACACTCTGACGCTGGGGGGCTACACCTTGCTCCCACCACCCTGATGCCCCCCAGCAGCATCAACACTTTGCTCACATCGCCGACACAATGAGTTAGATGTCATTTTTCCTGTGTGCATGTAAATGTACAGTTAAAATTTGAAGTCTTTCTTTGACCAAACAGGACGTTAAATGCAACGGCGACGTGACGTTGGCTGTTTTTACTGTACGATCAGCTGCAACTCATCTGCATCACACTAGCGTTATAGTTGTTTGCACGTGTTTTATCTGTTATAAAATACGTCACAGCTGGGCTTTGCTGCGAGACGGAGAAGTGGAATTCATTAACGGGACAGAACTGAAAAATAAAGACACAAAAAGTCCAAACTATAAAAACTGTCATGACAGTTTATTTAACTGTGAGCTGTAAAAAAGTTTAACATGGAACATCATAAACCTTCAAGGTGTGTTCTTAGTCGTGTTTCAGTGTGGCCTAACAGCGTAATGTCTCCCAAAATGAAAGAGCTTTGACTTAGGAAAGTGGCTTGTGGATCTAAGGATTCATGCAAAAGAGGCTGCATGTTTGATCCCAGACCTGTTAGATCCTGTTGAGTGAAAGTCAGAGAGGGCTTCAACAGGAAAATGGAACGAGGTTAAATTCTGAATGAAGCTAAAGAGAAAGAAGCGATGCTATCAATCAGTCACAAACAACTGTAGTATACATATGATAAAAAGGACCAAAGCTTAAAAATATGAGCCAGAGTGAAACATAAGAAGAGTGTTAAAACATCCGAATAAAAGCAACACAGGCTCTTCTGAGAAGATTAGAATAAAGTAAAGAATTATAGAAAAAATAAGAGGAAGGGAAGTAATTAGTACAAGAGAGCAGGAAAGATGTGAAGGAAAGAAAAGATGAGATGAAGAAAAGAGGGAGTGATTGGGGTTGGATGGAAGAAGTGTGAGGATGAGGAAGGGCTCCGTCTGCCTCACCTGATGAGGCCCAGGCCGATGGACTCCACTCAACTCCACAATCTTTTCAGAAATAAAGACACGTAGAGCACATGCAGCCATTTTCCTGTTGTTTAGAAGAATGATAAAAATACAACGATATGAGCGTTGCCAGCAGCAAGTCGGCCATTTATTATTAATTATTATTATTATTATTATTATTATTGTTATTATTATTATTAGGCAGCTGGAGAGGATTTTCTACTGCACATATACAAGTGACACTAAATAAATTTACTCACAAATACAATACAGGCGTTTATCTTAAGAAAAAAACAAAAGAAAAATAGTGTTCGATGGATTCTGACACTTTTTCGGTATTAATTGTAATTCCAGTTATAAGGCAAGGCAGTTTATTTGTACAGCACATTTCATGTACAGCACAATTTAAAGTGCTTTACATAAAACAAAAGCATTTCAGATATTAAGAAATAGTGAAAGGTAGCAGCACACAGCAAGAATCACAATATAATCATAAATTACATTAAAATGATTAAAACCAAGATAAAATATGTAATTTCATGCATAGGCGCATGAGAAAAGAAATGCTTTTAACCTGGATTTAAAAATGTCTACATTTGGTTAAAGTTTAATCTCCACTGGCAGTTTGTTCCACTTGTTTACAGCATAACAGCTAAATGCTGCTTCTCCATGTTTAGTCTGGACTCTGGTTTGGACCAGAATCCCTTGGATCTAAGAGCCCTGCTAGGTTCATATGGGTTAGTTAAGGTTTCTCCGAATATATCACATATTTATATAACTTTATAACTTTAATTCCAATTTGAAAGTCTGTAAAATTGAAATTAAAATAATAAAATAAATCCACATTTTTTATCATGAGAGGATGGAAAATAAATCGAATGTTTAAAGTGAAGTTGGCTCATCTTGAATTTAGTGGATGGGGCAAGAAAAACCTGGAAAAGTAGAAGCTCCTGAAGGGAAACAGCTGCAGGAGCCTGCTGCATGCTGGTTGATTGGTAAAGTGCCAGTAACACGACTGGGTGTGAACAGAGAATAAATATTACGGTATTTTTTTTAATATTATCAAAACCTTCCTGGAACCTTTTAGTGTCACTGGTCCCCTCAGGTTTGTACTGAAAACTGGAAAAAGCTTCCAGAAATCATCCGTGGTACACCTTAGTTAAAGGTTTTTACTGCAAAAAACTGACTTGTGATGCAGAAATGCAGACATGGAAAGACACTGTCATTACTGGCAGCATGCCTTAGAGCAAGAATGAGTACCTTTCTGCAGGACACCTGCACACCGAGGCCTCACAGGGGAAGACCAGAATGGGACAACTGGTCGCATGGCGTCCCACAGACAGCAGACGTGATGCTACGCTGGTACGATCTATGAGCCAATATTCTTAGTGAAGAAGTAAAACGTCTCAGCTTCAGCAACTTTCATCATTTCTGAGTGAGTAAAATGCTGGTTTATTAAATGTTTCCTGCTGTAAACACAGCGTTTACCGCATGTATCCAGGTTCAGGATTTGGTTTGTACAGCTCAGTTTCCTGCATGATAAAATCTAACAGCAGTTTTTTTTTAAGGTGAGGCTGAAGTCACGAGGGAAGAATGTGATTATTGTCTGTCAGCAAGGTTGTTAGAAGAGGAGAAGACTGATTGAAAAATCACTTTAAAACCGTGAAGCAGAACCTCTTCATCTGCTTTTCTTATTGTTGTTAAGCTAACCAACCAGAATGGAAGTTAACTCTTCTCCTAAATAAATGACAAGGTGAAGAATGAATTTACCTCTCAGTTTTAGACAATAAACAACATGGTCTCACAGACGTCAACAACAAATATTTGCCCAAATGTCTGAGCTGTGGGCTTGAAACTCTGCATAAGCCTTAACGCCATTACTTATTCAGCAAGTTTATTAGTGTGTTAATAATTGATCAACCAATTAAGGGGGGAAGTTGGGGAGATATGAGCCTCTTTACCAGTGGGCTTTTGGTAAGTGCATAGTTTGGTGGAGCACGACAGAGCGGCGCCAACCAAAGTCGCTTCTGACCAGAGCATAAAGCTGCTCCTCATATTAACCGACGTGCTCGGTACACGCTGCAGAGGAAAACACGAACAACACTTCCACGGAGTCCAGGTCCTCTTCATTATCATTTTACCCCAAGCATCTTTGTAGCACCACTTTTCCTCTGTTCTTTAAGTGTATTTACCACATAGAAACTCACCTGTGCTGCAGGCAGATGTGTATTTAGAGAGATTATTATTATTACTATAACTATTATTATTATTATTTAAAAAGCAAAGAAATGATCTGGAACATCTAATCTCTAATGTCCCCTTTGACAGCAGAAACATTCATTTTGTTTGGAACCAGCAGAGAAGAACAAACACTGCCCCTGTTTTCAGAGAAAAAAATAGCTCTTTTTTATTTATTTGTTTTATCTTAAATGTAATGAGACGTTGTCCCATTAGATTTAATGAGACAGCGTCTAAACGTTTGACTGGTTCTGTTTGTCATAATCCACCTGATTGATAATTTACTAAGAAGTATAATTTGATGACACTAACATCGGCGCTGTAATGGGATTACTATGAGAGCCGGCTGCTTGTTTACAACGTTTTTCTGAATGTGGTCCGAGCGAGCAGGTCTAGGTAAGTCCTGGACTTCTACCTGCTCCCGTTCAGACATGCCACCATTTTTTTTATCAGGACTTTGAGTTTCTTGTTTTGTGTTTTATGTACTTTTTTTTAAATAAAGATAAAATAAAGATTTTTCCACAGAACTGTTGTATCTGTGAATTAAAGCATTTAAATCTGTCATCATCAGATCTTGTTGGATCTAAAGCAATAAAACAACTAATGACAAAGCAAAGGAGGGAAAAGCTGTGATGCTGGATGAAACACTTTCTCCATCACACACTCTACAGGACTCACTTTTCTCTCTCGGAGCTGCTGGTTTTAAGTGAGGCCTTTTAAAAAAGCTGTCTAATGCCGACCATTCATCACGCTGTTGCAAAACACATTTCAAGCCAGCCAATAAAAGTGGCATTCAATATTCCATTTATCGTACATGGACGTAAATATTAGCCACTTGGGCCACACCTTCTACCTACTAGCACAGATTACGGTAGAAGCATATTTAGAATGAGCGGCTCCACTGAGACTGTGGTCAGCCTCTTCTTCTTTTTTCTTTATTACTTTTTTTTTTAAATAACTTTCCTTTGTAGTATGAATATGTAGAATATGTTGAGATTATATAACTTCAAAACTACACAGGTTTTACAGGCTCAGCATCAAGGTTTATGGATATGGAACTCTGTTATTTTGATATGTGCGAACTTTATCTGTAAACTTACAATAATGACAAATTATTATAATTATAAACATTTAGGAGCTATATAAAACATATAGATACATCATACATCCTAATAAGCAAATCAAGATATTACAGTGATTTAATAGTATGAAACCATTTGATATGAAACCATGACAGGTGGGGGGGCATTATCTTCTTCTCTCCCAACACCTCAACTGGTGGATATAAGTGGCATCCCAGTACAGAGCGTTCTGTACTCTTTNGGGTGGGGGGGCATTATCTTCTTCTCTCCGAACACCTCAACTGGTGGATGTAAGTGGAATCCCAGTACAGAGCGTTCTGTACTCTTTTAGGTTCTACCATCACTCACCCACAGGATTACATCTAGGCCTGACTGTAGCCCCTCCCACCAGCTGTCATNGTCTAGGCCTGACTGTAGCCCCTCCCACTGTTTGACCAATGAAATCAGGTGTCACACACTTACTTCTGAGCCCGCCTGAATCCTCTCGTCATCTCGAGAAAACAACCTTTGTTTTATCGTATAACGAGATAAATTGTGAAAATGGTCCTTGTTATCTCGAAACAACGATTACAAAAAGAAAAATAGCCGACAACGTATAACTCTCAGCTTCCGTATATTTCCTTCACCTTTCTTTCATTAAACCACAAGAAACAAAGTGTAACAATTTAAAAAGTTGAGTTTTTGAACAACTGGTCATGGGCTTTGGATTGAAATCATCTGAGTGTAAACAGATTAGAGCCGTGTGTACATGAGATCCCTCCTGCTGCCGATGCTGAAGGCATCAACACACAGGATGCAGCAGGTTGTTTTAGCCACATCTGTCTCTTAGTCTGTTTTCATGTGATGAAAAATACTGTTGTTTGAGCGATTTACATGGTTGAATGCAGTTTTTAAAAATGTGTTACTGCTGAATAAAAGCATAATTGGGGCATACTGGGAAAGCTGTTACTCATCTGGCATAAACTCCGCCTCCACAACGAGTAAAAAACTGGTAAACATAATTTTGTTGATCAAAAATGGTGAAAAAGGAAAATACCAAGCCCTAATTATTTATTTTATACTCTTCAAACCACTGATCAAGCCTTCTAATGAAAAGTTTGACGTCTTAAGTTGGGGATCCAGAGACGGACCTGGAGGGCTGCCAGCCAGCAGGTTTTGGATGTTTCCTGGTGCAGCATCAGAATCAGATCAATGGGTCATCATGCTTGGTCAGAAGCTGAAAAAATACTGATCATCGGGGTCATTTGGTTGGAATCAGGTGTTTTGGAGAAGAAACTCTAAAACCCACAGGGTCACGGCCCCCCAAAACCAGAACTGGACGCCACTGCTTTGAGTGAATATATAGATTAAAGATGGCAGTTCTAAATGAATTAGGCATGACTGCACGAGGATTTCTACATTTATTTATTTAACAGTAAATGAGGACCCACGTCAGGACCGAGTCGGTTAAACCCTTTGAATCCTTTCCGGTCTCCTTGTGAGGCTAATATAAAGCAGAAAGTCTTCCACGCCCATGCATGCTGTCTGCTCCTGCATGGGTCCTCTTCCCTTCGCCTCCCTGTGAAAGCCGTTACACTACAGACCAGCTGGAGCAGGTAGGCTCAGAAACCTTTTCACATGAATGTTATAAGCATGGATAGTGCTGGAAGTTCAGCGTAATTGTGACTGTTTCTGCTGTAGAAACGAGCAGCCGCCACACAAATTTCATTTTGTTTTCTTAATATGCTAATTTACTGGAGAACTGATGTATTAGTGAGGCTCAAACCAATTATGCGTGACAACAAAAAGTAAAATTAATGAGTGCATCAACACAATATATTAAGAATCACAAAACGTACCATAGCTGAAAATGAACAGCCTAAAGTCATCAGAGATTGTTCAAAGTGAGACGTTCCCAAATGAATTTATCAATAGAAACTGAATAGGTTAATAATCCAATATGCTTGTTTAATCATTTTGATAGGAAATAAATGGAGCAACGGAGTGGCATGTTGAGAAATGTCAGTTTTTCAGTCTGAGTGACAACAGATCAATCAGTCCCTGTTGTATAGGTTAATAGTCACACTAATTGCCCTGCAGTGGCTGATGGATGATGGCACTCAGATGATAATATGATGGGAAAAAGACAAATTGCGTCTTCTTTTCAGATGTCTACATGTGTAAGAGACGATGTCAGGAAAGTTCTGAAAAGGCATGACAGTGGAATATCCAGTCGTATAAAAATAAATCAGAAGAAATGTAAGAATAAGCAAGAAAAAAGTATTTATTTGGAAGTGAATTATTACTGTGAGACTAATAAATATACATTTTGTGTTCAATCTAAAATGTTTATTTCATAGATCTCTTAACACCTGCCAAAGGGACATCTTTAGAAATAAATACTAAGTATGTCACAGCATTAATATACTGTGCTGCCTGACGGCTGCTAACTAGCTTCGGAGTTACAGCTCAGGCTGGCTGGAAGTGGATCACATGCTTTTCATAGTTTTTCATACAAACAAGAAAGAAAGAGAAACTGGGAAGTTCCTCTGTCAATCCTCAGGCTTCATGACAGACTGCCATGACTCCTCATGTCCAAGTCCACAACAAACCATCCAATGAAGGCTGAAGACCCCAACGCCCAGGACAGGACGAGGTCTCGCTCTGAGCTCCAGCAACATCCATAATATCACCGATCAGTGGCGGCCATTCTCGCAGGGAGCAAATGATGAAACGAGCTTATACCAAAGCACAACTGCATCTGCCAGGATATCTGATATCTTCCACTGAAACTGCTTTCAGAAGGAACTCCCCAAAGTCTGGAGTGTACATAGCATCAGCCATGAAAGCCGTTTGGAAGCCGAAGGATAACAAATCCCACGGCCAGACCAGAGCAGTGATAATGGATTAGTTAGGACTTTAAACTGTGAAAACATTTCTTTTATCCTCTGACAAGACTTTGGACGTCGTCCTTTCATCAGTATTTGCATGAGAAGACTGTCCTCGCAGTGACATTGACAGCATCAAGCGTTCGTTTACAGATAAGACTTAGAACAGGAGCAAATGTGGATGATTTCAACACATCATCGGCGATGTCACTGACTTTATGAGCTGTAGCCTCATTTCCATTTAATCTTTCACTTTATGAAGATTGGTCCTTAACCTTGTTCTTCCATTACTGAAACCATGAGCTAGAAACAACTTTTAACCAAAAGTCTGATGTTGCTTTTAGTCTTAACTCAGTTGCTTTAGCATGTTGACAAACACAAACCCTATATGTTGGTTTTTCATAATTTTTTTAATCTGTGAAATGCTGTCTTTACTGCCTAGTTTACCACATAAAAGGCTGCCATGTTTTATGCAAAGGCTCTGGAGGCTGGCGCTAGACATGAAGTGGGAGCTGCTGAGTCATCAAGTAGAAATTAAGGGGCTAATAAAAATTGACATATATTTTATAAATACAATAAATATAATTACTTTTCTCTGGACTAACAGGACGTGTATTTACAGAGACAAAGACCATGTTTAAGTCCAGACAAGGGTGATGTTGAGGGCTGGGAATCTTTAGACTCATCACTATTTAATTCGATGCCGCGATGTGATTATAAAATAATTAATGATGCATCTTTTTTTCGGCATGGCATGGCTCAGTGGGTAGAGTGGTCATCTTGTGGCCTGAGGGTTGTCGGTTCAATTCTCGGCTTGTCGAGATGTCCCTGAGCAAGACACCAANCCTCGGCTTGTCGAGATGTCCTGAGCAAGACACCAAACCTCAAATTCCTCCTGATGGGTTGTGGTTAGTGCCTTGCATGGCAGCTTCTACCATCCGTGTGTGAATGGGTGAATGTGATGTATGATGTAAAGTGCTTTGGGTAAAAGCTTTATAAATACAGACCATTTACCAGTTTTTCGGTGTGAATACTTCACTGCGACTACTTTCTGTGTGGAAACGTGTAACAAGGTTTTTCATTTATGGTAAAAACCAACGAAGAAGAAATATGGCTCTTATTTTGCTTGATGCAGGATGACTTGTGTTTCCATCAGAGTAAAACATGGAGCTGCATCAGCGGCTTTGGTCTGCTTCCTGCATTTGCTTTACTTGAAGTGAATTGAGAGCTACGTTTGTAGCAGGACCAGAGTTTGCTTCTTTAATTTGCATCAGGGGTTGTTTGTGATTTCAAAATTCCTCAAATGTACTGGATTTTCCGAGCAAACAGCCGGCTGTAGAAGCCGAAGTACTTCTACACACTAGCTTCTAATGCAGAAGCCTCAGCCATCACGTCTGTTCTGTGCACGCCGCAGACGGCCGGGGAACTGAACTTCCACAATTAGTTTTGAAGTTAATTTTGTTATTGAGAGATTCATTACTTGATATGTTTTCTATACCATTTAGTTCAGTTCAGGGTGGCGAGNTTTTCTGTACCATTTAGTTCAGTTCAGGGTGGCGAGGAAGCCGGGCCCCATCCCAGCAGCTAGCAGTGAGAGGCAGGGTACACCTGGACAGGGCACCAGTCCTCGCCCAGACTCCACCAACACATCTCTGCAGGCCAATGATGTCCCAAAATTTATTTTTAGAGTCAGCACGGCTGACCAAAGTGCTTTACATGCTGATGTCAGAAGATACGGCCCAACAAAATAAAACATGGAAAGAAAACAAACACAATTAAAAAGACTAAAACAGGTTCAAATTAAATATAACCACCACAATAAAAACATAAAACCTGATGGCCCAATGGTAAGAGTGAGGTTCTCTAACCCATCTGAGACAGCACTAAACTGACACTCTAGAACTTTATTAAAAAGGAAGTTGCAGACAGTCTAAAAGTGCCTTTTGAAGAGGAAAAAGATTTTCTGTGAAACTGTTTTGGCTGAAAAGGAGCAGATGAGTGGATGAACTGATTGATCGATTGCTGTGAACTTTCTGAAACCACGCGTAGTGAGTAAAAGGTCAGGGAGAGATAACAGATGATAATGGCTTTTAAATAATAGTTTAAGAGATGGTCTGCTTGCTTCTTAGTGAAGGAGTTCTTAGTGGAGTTACATAGAGAGCCGTGCCAATAAGTAAAACATAAGAAAATCCAAATTAGCATGCAAGAGAGAAAGGGAAGGATTTCTAAATGGAAGACTGATTAAGATACTAACAAGAAAATCCAACATTTAAACTTAATTAGATATTTTCACGAGATGTTATTAACATCATATAACACATTTATATAAGTACATTTACTATAGGAGCCTTTTATGGGTAATTATTAACAGAGGTGTATACATTTATGACCAATTAATTGTGAATGGAAGATAAAAGTAGAATTATTATCTAATTGAAGCTGGGAAACTTCAAAGAACATATAACATAGCAGATGAGATAAAGCATGCTAACATTTAGAGCCGCTGACTGAAGGCTGGAGGTGCATATTCTGCTACATGAACTGAATCTGTTCTAAATCTCCATAAAGCCTCTGCTGCAACGGCAGCCTGTCATCAATTTATTATGAAACCCTTCACTAGTTTGCATTTTGAGGAATCCCAGACACTAAATGCTATGCCGGAGGCAGTGATCCAGACCAACCAGTACCGTTTGCTGTTCTCATTACAGGTGCAGCATCACTGTTCCACACAAAGACTACTCTCAACCCACTCAAACTACTCATGATGACAGACTGAGTGTCAGCTTGTGATCAACTCTGTCCTCTTAATTATTATACTACTTGGCTCTGTGATTGACTTTTTCTTCACCACCTGAGACAGTATTTATGCACAGCAAAGGAAAATCTTAGCTGTATAATTTGCTAACAAGTTTGGTTTTATCAACATTATTCCTGGACTTTACGAAAAAAACGACCCCTCCCTGGTTCAAGGCATCTACAGTCTTAACCTCACACCATGGCGTCCTTTTTAAAGTTAGGGTTAATAACAGCACTGTAAAAAATAACGCGGTAACTAATTCATGCAATTAATTGTGTTAATATTTTTAACACATAACACAGCACGGCATAACAGGCCCCATTAAATCCGTCATTTCTCCGTTATGACGGCGGGACGCGGAGGCGTCTAGAGGCCAGATGGACAGATGATCCAGCTTGCTCTATGGATGGATTTGAGAATAAAAAGAATATTGATGGAACAACTTGTGGGCATCGCCCCTGTGCAGAACGATGGTGTTTTAACCTCCACACATCTCATGCTGAGAGGGTTCCACACCATTTTTTTTATTCCTGCATTGTGCACAAGTGTGGCTGGCCTAGTGTCTCTCTAGTCTGCTCTGTGTCTGCTCCTTCTCCTCCACTCATGTGGTTCCATGAATCATGATGGCTGTCTGTGATCAGCTGTTTAGCTGTTCTTCTTGCTGCATGTGTTTATGGTTCAGATGAGAAGGAGGAAACTAACAGTTCATGGTTCACATCGTCACATAAAGTATAGTTTTTAGCAGGACCTTCTCCAACACAGTAGATGGCTGGTGGTAGACAGGGTTTATACTTCAGCTGTACAGGGGTGGATCTAGAAAGGTTCTTATGGGGGGCCAGGTCCCCCATATGACAGATATCATCACCATAGAGACGGTTGGTGATGATAGATAGATGATGATTAGATGATGATGTATAAATTCTGCATTACGATCTAGAACATAGTAGAGATGATGCAGAACTACATATAGAAGTACATTACATGCTGCATTTACTGACCCTTGGACATCTGACGTTTACCCAAGGGAAGGTCAGTCACTAAATATTTGAAGCATCGGCTTGAAGTACAAATGGATAATATTCAGGCATAGTTGCGAATGGTGATTAATTAATTAATAAGCTGTGATTAATCTGATTAAAATTTGAATTTGACAGCCCTAGTAAATAACCATTTTGTTTGCAGGTCTCCTGGAAACATCGTCACAGGTTGATAGCTGACTAACCTTTGATTTATATGTGGTCTAAAGTAGTAAGGTGCTTTTTCCATTGGAATGAGGAATTATTATATCATGTGTCATGCACATAATTCTGATGGTCTGAAATCACAACCCTTCCAT
>CM047978.1:5589133-5601951 GCA_026261665.1 Melanotaenia duboulayi
CAGACCTTTGAGACACAGCAAAGCTGATGGTGGTATTGTCAATGATGGTGATGATGGCGATGATGGCGATGATGGTGATTTTGGCGATGACTGCTTTCCATCACTGTGTGCAGAACTTTCTTTGCTGGACTCATAATGGCAATCGAGCATCCTGTTATTGTGTGTAGAGAAAGTGTTTGCTCCTCGGATTGATAGTTGGGTGAACAGTTATGCTAACATAAATCAATACATGTTCAAGGTGCTATGTATAAATATTCACTTATCAGATTTATACGTTTATACTATTTATCTTATTATGTTAACAGTAGTTTGTGTTGGGTTTTTTTCTATTTGAAGGTTTTTCACCTGATAATTGACTGAAAGATCGCAAAGAAATGCTTATTCCACAATCTGTTCTACCCGCCTATGTCTAAATAAAGAGGAAAGAAAGAGAAAAAAAAAATTGTTTACTGCCTGGTCATTTGAAGTTTAGTTCAGAGCTCTAAGTAGATCTCAACTTGCATAATAATAAAAAACTAAAAAAAAAAAAAAAACTTAGCAGAAAGGCAGAGCAACCTGACCTGAAGTCGTTTATGCACCTTCAAATGGAGAGGAACCAAAAGAACATTTTCATGTCTGGCAAGACGCATTGTTCAGACACACAAAGACATGTCTGAGGATGACCTTAGGGACAGTTTTAAAGGCTCACAAAGGCTCAAAAAGAGGCTAATTCAGAAGACACTCTGGACTAACATCGGAGGCGTTAAACTGTCCACTGCGCTATGAGCAACAGAAGGAGAGCTAACATACCAACATCAGCAACAACTGACCTAGATTGTTCTCTGCCAGCAATCAGATTGAAGTGGACGGCCTTGCTCATGTTTACTGGCCTCAAACAGGATTTCCATAGATGAAGGAGGATTGGGAGGCATTGAAGAGGCAAGGTGAGCAAACGGGCTGAAAAGAGGTAAAGGAAATTTAGCTGTTGGACAGACAAGCACCAGAGAACTTCGACTCACTCCTTACAACATGTCCTAGAGAATTGCCATGGGAGCCAAGCCTCCAACACCAAATTACCCACCAAAGCCAAATTACCGAGGATTTACAGAAAATGGTGGCTGTGAAAAGTCATCAGCTATAGAGAATTGTGGAGCTTATTTAGTCTGCTGAGAAGGTGCTTCAAGATTAAGCCTTAATAGCCTACTGAACTTCTGCAAAGAGCAAGAGAGCATATATGAACCGCTTGAGCACTGGGGGATGATGTGAGCAGGAAAGAAATAATGCCTGAGCCAAAGTCACCAAGCTGGAGGATGACCAGACAGGCTGCATGGTCTGAGGTGATGGAAAACACAGAAAGAAGATGTTCTTCTGCAAGCAGTTTAAAGCCTTAAAGCTAACATGCAAGAAGTGTCTTGAGATCCGTGACATCGAGGCATAACTGCAAACCCACTCATTTGTGTAAACACATATAAAGATGAGGATGTCCCGGAACACCATTACTATCTGTGCCCCCATGTTGAAAGAAAGTAGTGCAAATGTGGTCTGGAGAAGAAAGAAATCAGAAATGATCATACTGATGAGCAAGAAAAATGTCCTACTGGCAAAACACCTTGAACCCTGCAGCCAAAACGATCAACGACCAGCCAGGTATCCTGATGGAAAGTGGTCTGCAGGAACCGCCAGTCATCATGATGCTACTTGAAGACACTGCCAATTTTGGTCAGTGAGTTGGCATTCAGATACAAATTATTTAGCTCATACAACTCAACTCATCAACCCACTGCTCATTTTAAATGTGCACCATTCATCATCAAGAGAAAAGTACTGGAAGAAAAGCGGAAAAGAAAGAGAGAAAGGGACAGAGCAAGCGAGATGAAGATGTGTCAATATCGTACTGACTTATGCTAGCTGGAGAGATCTCAGTTTATTTAAAATAGCTTGATGTCAGACTGGTTTGATTTCTCTCTGCCCTGGGAATAATTCATGTGACTAAGTGCTATATGTAAAACCAAAATGATCTTAACTAGAACTTAACCTACATAACCTGGAGATTTTCATCAAACAGCAGCCATTTAAAGTGGGTCTGGCATGATCATTTCCACTCAATGAAACTGCTAATCTATCGATCAACTTTTCACCCATCACTACTCCTAATGGGTTGTAATTATTTCAGAACAATTGTCAACGTTTTTCTCTCTTCTAAGTCTCCGTTAATATACATGTGCAGATGTGGGAAATATGGAAAAATACCAGCTGAGGCTAGAATTCTGGAATTTTCTGTATGTGGGAGAAATAAAATCATCTATCAAATGTTATCTTAAAAACATCTGCTTTCAAGTTCTATTGAGGTAATGTTGCTAACACTTCTCCATCGTTCCATGAGGCTAAGCTGCCAGTTGTTTCTGTTTGTACAACAGTTCTGGGTTTAAATGTAAATGGTTGTTGTTTGTTTTAGTGACTCTGAGCTGTTGCAGAAACAGTAAATACACAAATTTGGTGTGTATTTACTGAAGCACTGTATCAAGAAAAAGTGCTGTTAACCCCCCTAGTTGCCTCTAAACTCCTCAGCACAGACTGAGAAGCTGGTTCAGGCTTAACGACGTTAGCTGGAGCTCTCCCTGTTAGGCTGGGGGATCATGGCGTTCAGGCTGGTTGTTTGCTGCTCTTCCCTGTCTGTGGAAACTGTGGCTAATAGCTGCTGCCTGATTTTTGCTCATAGTTTGCTTACTTGGATCTGACATCCAACTAGACTGAGCTAAGTGGATATGAGTCAACACTGGCAGTGGTTACAAACACTTGGTCTAGCTCAGGTGGATTCTGGATAGCACTGTATAATGCTGCAGGATCCAGACCTGGTGACAACAAGGTAGTGGCTACTGTTTCAGCCAGGGAAGCAGAAAAGCAGCCCCCTCCACTGCCGTCCCTCAGCTTTGGCTAGTTTCTCTGTCATCAATTTCCTACAGTGCATGTTGAATAGCTGCACAGTTATGCAACAGTCAGGAGTTGCTCTTCTCTGTGCAAAAACTTCACTACTTCACTACTTTACTACTTTACTACTTTAAAATGGTCACAGTGGATAAATTTACCCTGACTGGGGTGTACAGCCTGACAAACTTGACTATACTTGCAAAGTAACTGTGATATGGAAGTGGCTCTGAAAGTTGCTGAGAAAAGACTTCAGGGAAAGAATTAGATAAACACAACTTAATGTGATGTTTAAGGTCATTGTACACTGTTTTAATACTGCAGATAAGCCAGAAAAGATGGGACACCATGGGCCCCTTCAAAGCCCTGTGGAAAGCCTTTGCAAAAGGTTTCTGAAAGAAGGTAGGCATACGACAGTTTTCTTATTACAGCATCATTGATATCTACATTTAGTTTCATAACAAATTATTAAAATCAAGAAACTATTTAAAGCACTGGGTCACGCATAGCAATTTCTATATTTGAGAGTCAACAGCGGGAGGTAGCACTTACAGGAAGTGGTCTCTAGTGTTTGTTGTTGTTGTTTTTAAAACAAACATATTGTAAAGACAAATGTTGAAAGAAAAGTCAAGGAAAGTAAAGAGCTTGAGTGTGAGGGAACTGAAAAAGATGTGAGAGGGTGGAAGATAAAAGAAGGGAATAATGGAAAAAACTGAACATGAAAGGCAGACAAAAAGAATTACGGAAAGGAGCAGAGGCTAAGGGATGTAGAGAGAGGAGAATAAAGTCTTAGAAGAGAGGGTACTGCAAAGAAGATTAAATGGTTTGGTGAAAGATCACCGAGTAGATTGGGCAAAGATAAAAATAAATAAATAAATAGGTTGCATGACGTGAGTGAAGCTACAGGAACGTGTCCAACAAAACGAAGACATGAGGAAAAACAAATAAAGAGCAGAAGGATACAAATTATAAAGAAATTGATTTTAGGGTCCTTGAGGAAATTATGGACGATAAAATAACAGGAAAAGGTGACAAATTTATCAAAACGCTGCTTCAACTGTGTGACGCTCAAGTACAGAAGCAGAAAGGCATCTTTTTCTGAGATTCTAGGAGCACAGTCATGACAAAAGTCTGCAGCGATTTCAGAGCCCAAGCGGAGGTATTCCTGGACTGGTTTGTAATATGACTCACACAGACGGCTCTTCCAGCCTCAGAATGAACTTATGAAGGGTCTTTGGCTGATATTTGTGCCATGATAAATGTGAGGAGTTCAGGAGCCAGCAGAAGGCAGACTATGCAGGCAGCACGTAGCCAGAGCTCCATGTAGGAGGAAAAGGGTGATAATGGGGGAATTCTGACCTTTGCCAGTCTTATAAAGACTGTGTGAATGTATAGATTTCTTTTCCTTTCATACTTGCCATTTGTTTGTGATTGCAGGACTGCTGCCGCTTATGTTCCAAAAATAAATAAGCCAAAGTTCAGTGATGTACAACACATAGGTTATATATGAAACATGTCTCTCCAACGTTAGGTGGTGGTGCTTGCTATAGTCTCATCTTAACTTCACCTAGGTTTCAGTTTCTTTGGACCAAATGAAGACAACTTTACTCTATATATTACAAATGAAGGCAGTAAAACTGAATCAGTTCCTACCTTGTTTTAAATGTAAATATAAAATCAGTATATCATTTCCTATGTGGCAGCCTGTTAATGGATGCTCAGTTTCCTTCATCATCTCCTACCTGAGCGTAAAGTTTGTCTGTTTTGTTTCCCCGGCATATAAAATGAGTCAGGCTCAGAAAAATGACTCCAGTGTTGTGTCTTTATCTGTGACTGTAACGGTTTGTTATCACCTTCCTGTTTTCACAGGAGCTGTTTGTATTTCTTTTTCTGTCCATCACCAAGATCGCCATTTTCTTTTTCTGTCTTTTCAGTGAAACACTGTAAAAAGAGGAGCCCATGAAAATGTGGTGGATCCTCCTCAGTTGCTTTGAAGTTGTAAGACAGGGATCTGGCCTTGGTGGCAGACTGCTGTCTCCTCTCACAATAACAGGGGAAGTCTGCAAAATGTCACAATTGTTCTTTTTTCCTCTTTTTCTTTTGGTTTTTATGTGCATGAACTAAACTTCAAACAAATGCTTGTAAATGTGAGATTATTATTAAGCCTTGAATTTGAACATTAAGAGGAAAAGCTGGCTGAACCTACCACCCTCAGGATCGGTCCCATCTGGCCACAGACCATCTGTATGAATGCATTTGAAATTTCTTTTAGAGACTAATCAGGAACTGGAAATCAGAAAACCTCAAACTCATGCTTACATCTGTCAAAAAACATTTAAACACTTAAACGTTTTATTCTTTGCCTTCAGGATTGTCAGAGTCTTAAATTCCAGCTGATAAACTACGAGTCTGCTTTCCAGAGGATATTAACCCACTGGTGAGTGGACCAGTTAAGAGGCGCTTTGATGTCGTTATAACGGCAGTTTAGGAGGTGACTCCAGACTCTTGCAGTAAAATTCATATGGTCCAGGGTTTCTTGCAAACACAACTGGTATACAGATCAAAAGGGAACCTAACTGGGAGAAAGAAATCAAAAGTCCCCAGGAAGTGAGGGATCAATACGGTCTAAAGAATCATGCTGTCTCCAGATGTGACATGCAGGCAATAAGAAGGTGGATGTTGAAAGGGCAGAAATCAAAATTATTAAAATATTTACCTATACCTACCTATTACTAATAAGTTTTTAAGTGGGTATATAAGTGGGTTTGGAAGAATTAAAAGGAAGTGACACTATGTAAAGGAAAAAGTGGGAAAGAGAAAGAAATATTGGGATTTGCCCTGAAGATCAGAACAACAAGGAAAACAAGATGCTCTGGATCTTGGAGAAAATATCACAAATATCACAAGACACTTTATTACAGATGCTCTGGAGAGTGTGTGGAGCAAATCAAGCTGATCACTTGTAAATATCATCAATCTGCCCATCAATCAACCAACCACGCCATACTGGCAGGAGCTGAAGGAAGCAGGGGCTGAAGAGATTTCTGGCTCCATCTTCATTTCAAATTTACATTTGAACATTAATATAAGTTTTAAAGGCAGTGGAGATATGTATAATAATGTGAACTGCAAACAAGGAAGCAATGAGCAGAAGAATGATTAAATGTCTTTTAAGGACTGCTAGGAATTCCTGTTGACCAACAGAGGAGATGGCCTTTCCTTCCAAACTGGAAATGGGTAAGTTTTACAGAGTTTGGAGTATTTGGAGGAGAATATTAGCTTTTCTAGCAGACTTTGCATGATGAGTGTGGTGAATGACACTTGCCCTTGGTTCTCTGCAGGAAGCGGCACAGCGACCGCTCTCTGAAGCTCTAAACCTTGCCTCATGAAGGAGCAGCTCGCTAGGGGTGGGCAGTATCATATCGTTCGCAGTGATACCGGTATAGTTCTTGTATGTAATCGTAATCTCACATGATCACACGTTTTCATGCCAATGACGTCGTTTAACACAGCACAGTGTGGAGCTCAGCTGATCAAAAGAACAAGAAAACATGGGGGAGCAAAGCAGAGTGTGGTTGTACAATATACAGAATGTTGATTTTGGCTTCGAACAAAATAAACAAACAAACTGTCATTCAATGTTCCTAAAGACAGCACAATTCTGGCTGAATCCACCACATCCACCATTATCCACCTTAAAGGTACCAGTAGTATAAATTTGTCCTCTGTGGAGGACATTTGTAAACCTGAATACCTCCACCCCCCTGCACGCTATTAAACCCTCATTTTGTTCTCTAAAAAGGACATCCAGGGCTTTTGAATGGTACCACATTTATAGGGGTGGGGCTTTGGGAACATCCTGTTTTTCCTCAAGGAAAATGCCATTCATTACCACAATCACATTCATAAGAAGAGGAAAAGTAAGTGGACAACTTCTTTTTGTGCAAATGTAGTCCTGAAGTATTATTGTAATATTTATTTATGATATCTCTTCAGAACACATTAAACCATTTTCTAAATGAATATAACAACATTTTACCACAACATTTAAGAGTTTGAGAATTGTCTTCTGTAGTGGACATTTGTAGCCATTTCCTGAATTTTCTGTATTTTTCAATTAAGAAGAACGAGTTTCATTGTCAGAGTTTTGTCATTACCCTTCAAACAGTCGGGGAAATTCTGTCTCCTCTCTCACTGGATTGCTCCATGTTTTAGCAAATGCGTACTCAAATAGGCGAGTCTGATATTTCTCTTTGTGACCTCATGAAGGGAAATAACCACTCTCCCCAGTAGTGAATACTGCCATTGGGACCAGACTCGTCGTAATCAACACAATAATGTTAAACTACAACCAGACCCATTGAAAACAACAGATGACAATAAACTGAGACTAGACCAACTGTAAAGCACAGAGGATGTTAAACTGGGAACAGACCTGCTTCACTCTCCATTTTTGCCGTGGATGATGGATACCTGTCAATCAAAAGAACACACCCCTAATTATGCCAAATTTCAAGATTAAATAACATCCAAATGGATGAGTTAAAAAAAAATTCAACCCCCATCACAGATGTCATGAAGGTAAACTTGACCTATTAATCCTGAAATGGTTTTTTGTAGCAGGCTTTAAACACGTTTATTTCTGCTTTCTCTTCTGCCCTCTGTACACGTTCTGCACTTGACCCGATGCACACAGAGAAAACACGGTGCTTTGTCATGTTTGTCAATGAAACGTAGCCATGACCTGGATCACCTCACACGCTAACATGTCTGTGTGTTTGTATTCAGTGAGCTGGCCAGCACCTGTCGTCACTAATCTTTGATAAACCCAGTGGTGCTCGATCCCAGTGCTTTGGAAAATTTACAACCGGTTCCTGAGTAGAACCATCCCAATAATAAGATTATAACTGAAAGTAGAGCGCACAAGGAGTTCACTCTAGTTTTTGTCCATGTCTGTACTTTTTTCTTTAAATACTGTAACCCTCTTACAAGTGATCTTACCTTATAATAGTCCTGTTATTAGAAACTGTGTGGGAGAGCTGTCTGTGCTGCATGCCATGAGAGTTTTAGG
This sequence comes from Melanotaenia duboulayi, assembly GCA_026261665.1. NCBI lineage: Eukaryota > Metazoa > Chordata > Actinopteri > Atheriniformes > Melanotaeniidae > Melanotaenia > Melanotaenia duboulayi. The sequence goes on from CM047978.1 coordinate 5,597,109, forward strand.
AGTGATTTATCTGAACTTTCTGGGTCAATTTTAAACAAGTCTGATCAGACTTCAGTATTCCTTTTAGATTCCCTGCAGATAGAGTGATGGTGTGTTAGAGATATCTGACACCATTTTATTCACTTGTAAATAAAATTTTATGCTGGTGATCAAAAGAGAAATAAATTGATTCTAGTTTCTGTTTACAGTAGTAAAATAGAACTGGGTTTAGGGGCCTTTGGTTTGATTTTATATATAAAGTTTGGTTAAATCTACTAACTACTGACTATTTTCAGATTCACAGGTTCGTTATTTGGTGCTGGCTGGTAGTTGTGTTTGTGGTGGTATAAGAATTGTATTTATTGTTCTAATTTATTGTACGTTTTTTTTGTCAGCATTCTTGGAGAAGCTGTGGTAACCCGGGCCTCTGGGATACCTGGTAGCCAGAGGCAGTCTGCTTATTGGCCCATAGCAGCAGCAGAACACAACGGTTCTAGTGGTCTCTGCGCGCTATGAATGAATGACAACGTGTTGTGTGCAAGCAGTACTTCTGTGCATGGATATGTGAGCTCTTCTTCCCTTGATAAACATAAAAAACGTCCTCACACACACAGAAATGCAGACAAAGGCTACTGTGGAGCCTCTGCTGCCTTTTTTCTCCTCCCCTCAACTTTTATCCTTTTTTGTCCCATCTTTCATTTGTTCCCTGTGGAGCTCTCTTTCTCTTTTGTGCTTTCTTTTGTCGACTCTCTGTCAATGTCCCTCATCTTTCTCTTCAGTTTGTGTCCCTCGGTGAGTTTTCCCTCTCTTGGTGACAGGGTTCAGTAGAGCGTGTTGTCACCGGCCACAGTAACACTCCAGTAATCCAGGAAATGCGCACATGCACACATTGTAAGGGTGTGACCATCACTTTCACCTCCTTGACATTGGCTCTGCCTGTGCATGTGTGTGCATGTGTGTGTGTGCAGTATCATCTGTAGTTTTTAGGAGGCAGCTTATTTAAGATAGTGATTTTATCATTATGTAAATTAGATCAGGAGAGCAGCCTCCTCTATTGTGATTGGCTGCTGTTCCAGCATTCTTGCACGAGTGTGTCTCTGTTTATGTGAGTGTGTGTTCCAAATGAGCCAATCAGCAGTAATTGTTTCCTGTGTGTCTGTCTCTCATCTTGTCCACTGAGAGGTGATGTCAAAGTGTTAGTTAATATGATGCATCCTCCATAACTTCCCTCCAACTCTGGCTGGGTGTGTGTGCGTGTGAGAGAAAGAGAGAGAGACAGAGAGAGAGAGAGGGAGAGAGAGACCCTTCCACTCAAATATAAAGGTAAATTGTCTGCTACAGACTCACTTCCACCCCTGCCAGAATATCTTTTCCCAAACCCAAACTGTCTTCTAAACATTTAAATCTGCTGCCGGCAAACGAGCGTTTTTCTAGCTGGAAATATCCTTTAACTACTTATTATCGTTTTCAACATCATTATGGTTTTCATTAGTTCATCATTTTAAAATTAAATGCTTTTACGCATCATCACCCGTCTGAGAACACCAGCTTCCCACAAACTACTTATAAGTTAAAAACATGCAAAAGCAGAAGAAGAGACAGAGTGCGACGGCAGCATAGTTTAAACGCGTCTGCTGCTTGTTGAGCCCTCGTTCCGGTCCTCTCCACCTCCACACAGTCCAGGTAGGCGGCCGCCCAATCTTGGTCATGGTCCTGATGGAGGCTTTCATTCATCTTCCTGGTCCTGATGGAGGCTTTCATTCATCTTCCTGGTCCTGATGGAGGGTTTCATTCATCTTCCTGGTCCTGATGGAGGGTTTCATTAGCTAAGTCATTATTTTTATGAATTGGTTTATTTAAACACGGTTATAAACTGAACTGATGTGGGTCATATAATTTCATATAATCAATCTAATTAGTTCAGTTGATGAGTTCATTTATAAAATTATAACTAAACTGGACTATATCTATAAAAGTACCCTGAAAGGAATTTGTTGTGACATTGAACTGATTTTGTTGTGTCGTGTCGTGACTTTTTTGTAACTTAGTCATGAATTAAATCACAAATAAAGATTCCTTTAACTAAACTCAAAGCTATTTTTATTTCTGACTTTTAGTATTTTTGACTCTTTTCCTTCTGTTTATTTTGTTTTCAGAGTGAAAATTAACTTCAGGTAAATCATGTGGTGAATATGTTATAGTAAGATGATCACATCATTAATTATCATAAAACAACATCAGAGTAATAATTAGTATAGTATTCCTTCTGAAATTAGAAATAAAGCAAACATGTAAACTAGGAAAATAAACTTGGTAACGCAGACATGAACAACAACAGACAGATTTCAGATATCAAAGCATGTCCACAGTGCCTGTTTTTCTTTTCTGTCTTCAGAAACAATCATCTGAAGGAATGCTCGGCTCAGCTTAAGCATGTACGTGGGGATGAATGAGTGTCCACATCTCAGCTGTGTCAATGAGATATTCAGTAAGGACAGACCAGAACACATCATTTATCCAGAAGTATTGTTGATATTTGTATGTCCACAACTCATCCAAGACACTGCTGATGCCAACAGAAAGCTTTATTAACACAGAGGACAGATTAACAAACAATACTACAATGGTATTACTGTAAATGCCAAACTCAGCTGTTACGTGGATTTGAAAACTGAGAATCCCCTCACTGCAATTTTAGGATCATTCTATTGTAATAAACAACTGGCATTGTACTCACATAAATATATGTGGATAATGTACAAAATCAAAAACTTTTTCTTCTGTGCATAATTGTCCTCTGGTTATAATGGAACAGAGTGACTCCAGAGTGGTGGAATACTGGAGAATGATCTCCTGCATGGATTGTAATCTTGACATTTTGCCACGTGCAAAGCACCAAACCCGACTAGTATGGGTAAAGAAAGATTATACTGCTGGAAAACAAAGCAAGCACAAAGAGTGTCATGATTTTCCAGTTTCTGTTTATACACTTTTTCTACTCGTCTTTCTTCATCGCATACTCACATAACTCGAGTGTTATGTGCTATATAATAATAAAGATGGTTAAGATGATCGCTTTTAGTTTTAAAAGTTCTCCTGGTAGGTAGTTATCTGCTTGATCATCTCTTTGACTGCCAACCATAGACAGGAGTCTCATGTCCAACATGTTCGCGTCGTTAAAGAGCGACACATTTTTTTTAACACTGTAACGTAGCGTTTTAAAAGAAAACATGAGCGTTATCACATTTCCTACTGAAACATGAAACTGTTGTCATAACATTTCAGCAAACACATGACGTGTGTGCTAAGAGTAACGCACTCGCCATCACCACTGTCAGGTATTAATACTAGTAAGTAGCTTAATGTTAGCAGCTAACTAGCCAATTAGCTTGCAGAGACGACTGTTCCTCTTTGTCGGAAACTGAATCANTTTGCAGAGACAACTGTTCCTCTTTGTCGGAAACTGAATCAGCCACAACGAGCTTTCTTTAACGATTGTCGTACATCGCTGTGGTACCGCCATGGAAGGCGGGGTCTACCTTGCAGATTTAGCATTACAGTTTCTTCTCTTGCATTTTTCATAAAATGCTCCCAAGCTCTCGAGCGCTGATGCCAGCTCGCCACGATATGTAGTTTTTCCATAACTTTTCCGTTGACGTCATGTTTGATGTCCCTGATTGCCTCAACTGCACATGTACATCAAGGACAGAAAGACAGACAAGGCAGCGGGAGTTTTAAGAGAAAAATAGAGCTTAATGAAAATAAACAATGACATTATTATAGTGACTAATCAACTATTCTTGGCAGCCGTACTTATTTCCCCGGTGCATTTCATTTGTCCAACCTCTCTCTCATACTTCAGCGTCCTCTTTGTCTGCCTCCCCATCTTTCAATGGCCGGCACACTTCATGTATGATTCATGTAAGAGGTAATGTGAAGAAAAGTTAATAAAATAACCAGTTCAGTTTGCTGGGCCAATGGTTTAGCTATGTTTTTTATTAATCTTTTTAGTGATTGAAGGAATGTGGAACAGGGAAGGAAATGATTCTGGGGTCTTAAAACTCATGCAAAAACCTTCTATGTGTACTATGTGTAACAGGTAAACTTATGCCAACCATACTGTGGCCAAGCAGTGATAAAGAATATCAGCTGGTAATGAACACAACTCATATTAAAATAAGCAACCCCAGAGTGCAAGTTATTTTCAGCACGCATTCAATTCAGGGTTCAAGTTCAGGCTGCATTCATTGTTTTCTTAGCGCTCACACAGCCTTCCAGACTAAATGGGTCACGGCTGTGCATGCATTTTGCAAGAAGTTCAAGTGTTTGAGGAATGTCTCCATCATGCCATCACAGCCTGCCATTGTCATTGTTCATATTCAGCTTGCATTCAATTATATTCTCAGTCATTTAGAGACAGGCCCTTTAGCTTTTTTTCCCAGCACCTGACGATGGAACATGCCCACTCCAGTCACTTAATTAACATACAATGAAATCATTATGTCTCCACTACGACACAGGCTGAGCTGGCACTGGAAAAGAATTTCACATTCCAAAACATTTACGTGCGCCTGCATCAAGGTTGCAATAATAATGTAGTGCTATGTTGCCATCCTGTGGAGTTCAGAGGCGGAAGAAAAGCACATAATGCATGCATTAATGCTGCATGACAACTTGGATTTTGAGGAGTGATCTCAGGGTCTTGCAAGTATAAAAGGCAACACGCGAGTCTCTGCATTTAAACCAGGATCAAACAAAGCTGTGTGCAGTGTGGACCCAAAATAGCCTTTTACTAGCAAGCAGAGTCATCATCTACATGGATTTAGTTCCATCTGGTATTCATTCATTCATTCATTCATTCATT
>CM047978.1:5604017-5615301 GCA_026261665.1 Melanotaenia duboulayi
TTTGTTTATTTTATAGTAACCATAAACACATCTACTGGTCATTAGCTGCTTTTCACAGTGTAGTTTTATATAATGATGAAAATAAAGATAAATAAGAAAAAACCTGGGGACTGGCTTTCATAAATAAATAAATGAATATCTTCCTCAGAGTCTCACTTTGAATTAAATGCTGACATCGGCACAGCAACAACAAAGACCTGCACAAAAATATTGTCCTAATCCCCCTGGATCACTTATCCCTCCCGTCTGCCACCGTGTACATGTTGTTTCCACCCGTAATCATAAACTTTCTGACTCTTCACAGCAGTACTCTTTTTTGTACTTTGTCCCATCTTCTGCTGATGTGTTAAACATGTTTTTAAATTAAAATGTCAAAGATGTGAATTTCAGCCTGATTTATCACTGCTGTTAAAGCTGGCTTGGTACTGGAAGAGGGATCCATAGTTCATACAGCTCACGCTGCTCCGACCAACAATAGCATTTAACCCACTCTAAGATTATACTTCTACAGTTAAACTATCTTTTAAGGGAAAAAAAATGCTAAGAAACATTGTCCCATTGCTTTTTCTTCATGTGAACATGAACAGGGTCATAACGATGAAAAATTAAACTAAATGCCTGCAACTGATGCCCTCAGTGGCTCAAGAAACTAAAGTCCTCAGCGTTTATTTCAGGAAGTACATCTTTACATTTTGGGTTGAAATATTTTTAACTAATTTTTGCTGCAGAGAATCAGAGAAGCATTAATGTCTCAGTGAAGGCTTTTGGTTCATAAAGGACTTGTACTCCATCTCTCCCTTTAGGTTAAAATGAGAGTCCGTGTCTTTCATTTCTCTTAAATGTCATTGTTTCTATTAAGCATGGCGGTTGGGAATCGAAGAAGCAGGTGTTGTTCCAATTATAACCTTTAAAAGTCAAGAGACATCAGCATCACTGTTTTTCTCTCCTTCCTATGATGCCTTTAACTTCGACAAATATTGAAGAAATTAAAATCATGTCTTCTCATAATGAACAAGTCCCATTAGTGCACCATGAGAATAATAATTGCAGACCGAACAATGACACCCAAGTGTGTGTTTTATTAGGTTTTGATTAAAAGGTGACAAAGAACTGAATTTTCCTCATTTAATTTTAACTTGAAGTTACACAGACCTGTCTTTCTGATGGTGATGTTAATTGCAGTCATTTCACCACGGGAACTACCTGACGTCACACGTCACCTTCAAGACTTCAGCGAGGAAAACATCCTCCGGCAACCTTGAGGGAACCTTTGTCAGTATTACAGAAATGTTTGCTGTCACATCTTATTGCTGAAAGATCCAAAAGAAGCAAAAACTGTTCCAGTTGAGGAACATGAACCTCCCAACCCCCATCCATTTTTAATGCATGGATTTGCTTATAATTATTTACTCATTTTTATTAACACATACACATGGCGAACAGAAAATATTCATAAAGTATAAACATTTTCTAACTCACATGTCCTCTGTCAGTAGCCTAGTGTTCATGGTTTAGAATGTAATTAATCTACAGCTTTAAAAAACAGCGGTGATATCTGCACTTAATTTACAAATATCTTAAATGTGGACAAAATAATAGAAAGTATAGTGGCTGAAAGAAAAGAAGCTGTTGTATTGAACCATACACACACTGGCCATTTATACTCAGCACGTTTGGGAGTTGACTTCTGTCACTGGTTCATAATCTTAATAAAAACAACAGTAGTTATAACTGAGCTTTTTGATTATTTAAGATAATGTGTTGAAAGGGAAGCAGGATGTATGGGAATAATCTGGGAACACTAGCTAGTCCGACAGTGTAGCACAATGTATGTGAATAATTATATTTCTGCTAGCTACATACTGGACAGGACAAGTTAAAGAAAAGGTAAAAATAATAAAAATTTTATCAAATCCTCAACAGATTTATGTACATTAGTGAAGGCATGGCTAACGCTTAAAATGCTACACACGTTTACGAGCGTGAGTRAAAGCACRGCTAACGCTTAAAATGCTACACACRTTTACGTGAGTAAGTGAAAGCACAGCTAACGCTTAAAATGCTACACACGTTTACGTGAGTAAGTAAAAGCACGGCTAACGCTTAAAATGCTACACACGTTTACGTGAGTAAGTGAAAGCACAGCTAACGCTTAAAATGCTACACAGGTTTACGTGCGTGAGTAAAAGCATGGCTAACACCGTGTTGTGAAATTAGCCTGTCAAGTTTTCCTTGACAAATGGAGACCAATTGACCAGAAGGAGTCAGTTTTCACCTCGATTGCTGGAAGTTATCCTGGAAAGCTTCAGAAATGTCTCCTGCACTATTTTAAAATCTTAGCTAAACAATATTTTACCCTTGAAACATGGAAACCTGAAAACTTTGGCTATACACATAGTTCAGGTGGCTGGCTTGCTGTTTTTGTTTCCAGACTAAATTAGTGACATGCTAAATTAGCAAAGGCAGCTCCTCCCCACTAGACTTGTCAGCACAAGTGTTCGTTAACACGACTGAACTAGAAGCTCAGAGCAAAAAAAAAAAAAAAAAAAAACTATATCTAATTATTTATATGCAAGATCTAATAGAAATGTTTCATGAACTGATTCTGCATCAACATTTTTTATTTGGCTGAAATCTGCACAGTATTTCTGGATTGTAAACACTGGACCACGAAAGCTCCCTCCATGGATCGGTGAGGTGAATCTGGGAATTCAGACCAATATCCAATCTTTGAATCACATAGATATTGTAGTCTGGTGCAGATATTAGATTAGACTCTAATTTATAGCATACAACACAGTTGTAGTTAGTTAGTTAGTTAAATGTTTGTGTACCTGACCCGTCCTGTTTCATGATCCATTTTACTAGATTTATAGGAAATAACTGATAAATATGAACAAATAAAATAATTTGTGAATAATAACTTATTCACCACCCCTCATGTACATTTATACACACTTCAGCCTTCCTTGTAAATTCCTGCATGAAAGCAGAGGTTGTTGAAAAACACGTTCTGAGATACATCATGTTTTCTGCTCATCTACACAGGAAGAATGACATCGATGCAAAGGCCGGTAGATCTACCTCGGAGTCTCTTTAGTCGAGTGTATCTTAGATTTTTGAACTGCTATCAAAGCTAGAGCTTGTCCAAACAATGCTGTGTCAAATGCTTAATTGGGTTTTTACAGCTGTGTGATTTGGAGTTTCCCTTTAACTGTCCTTTATAACCTGGCACCGAGTGGCCAATTGTGTCTCTGGATCACACGCTCAGCTTTGAATCAGCCTCAAAGAGCACAGTTTCCACTAAAATCAAGCTGTTACTCTGTGTGCCACGAGGATCTGTACTGGGTTTTCAGTAGAAATGTTGGCAGGAAATAGTGTCAAAGAAAGCAGAGCTCTTCATAACAGTAGCTTACACATCAAAACACAACTCTGTTTTCAGTCATCTTTGTGTTGCCAAGCCAGCACTTCAGGATAACTGTAATTGTCTGTATTTCAGAAAAAGTGCACTCTTTATTTTAGGCTTGCATTAAAGCAGTTCCATTCCTCTTCCCCCAAAACTCAGAAGTTTAAACGAAACCTTTCTTGGTTGTGTGGAAAAATGCCATGTTGAGACTCTATGTGATAACAAAAAGCAGAGTTCCAGGGGCACGATTTTCGGCCAATCTCACAGGCACCTCTCTGGGCACCATGCACACAAGCGTCTCATTTCAGATTTGCATCAAAGCCACCAATCCCTGCTTCCCATAAAAAAGAGCCCTTTCACTGTAGTGAGTCTGAATGAGATGTGGCTCAAAGGAAGACATCAACACATTTTAACCACTGAGCACACATTCGAACCAAATCAAACACATCTCAGAGTTTGGTGTTACCTGTGAAAAGTGGACTAGTGCCTTGGTAGCCATTATAAGACCTGTATCCCAGATACGTTCTCTTACCAACATGCTCTCCACAGGAAAACAAAACCACTTCTATGTTTTCTGTGGGTGTGAACACATTTGCATTAATAAATTGCAATTTTACAAAAGAAAAAATGTTTTATTTTTATACCTAAAAACTAAAAAGTCAACTCAAGAACATGGCGAACTGTTTTTTTTTTAGTTTAGCATAAAGATTTGAAACCGTGAATAAATTAAAATGTAGCTGGAAGTAAAATGAGGTTAAGCTAATTAATTTATATGCTTAAATATATCTACATGTATAAGCAGCACTGCTGCAAAAATCATTGTTCTGCCTGCACCCAATCTCACAGAACTCAGTGACAAGGCCACCACACGCATTGCAATTGCAATATTTCAGGCTCTACACATCCACCACAATAATACCTCACCCTGTTGCTACATGGTGTAGATAAAGGACATGACGGTGCAGGAAGGCTTGCGTTGGAAAAGCCTAATGGCCGGGGTTAAAGCTGCCCTAAATGAGAGGTCCCACTGAGTTGTTATGCTTTGTTCAGTACAGTATTACTCTGTATTCTGTACAGTATTACTCTGTATTCTGTACAGTATTACTCTGTATTATGTACAGTATTACTTTGTTCTGTGCAGTATTAATTTGGAGTTGTTTTTTAGCACAGGAGCTTTTACACATCCACCACGTGTCTAACTTGGTTCTCCTCCTCACTTTTAAAGCCTCTTCTGCTGTCGGCACCATACGGTCCTACAAGATGTTTTCACCTGTTTTCTCACCACGTTTCCACACATACAATGAAAATCGTTCTAATAAACCTCTGACGGCGATTAGAAAAGCTGTCCATGTTCTTTTTTCAGCCCTTTGCTGCTGGCAATGTTATAATAAGTCCACTGAATATCCAGTCAGGGCCAAAATATGATCAAATATTATCTAAATACAGTTGCTGCAGCCAGATTGCACTGAGCAGAAATGCTATTTGAACAAAGTATTTATTATCAGTTACACATTAATATAATCAGTTTTACAGGGTATGCATGTGTTGAACTACATTTTTAAGTCATATTAATTTCCAGTGATTAATCCTTTTCTCCTCAAAATGTAAAAGTTTGAAAATACGAATTTTAAAATAGACTTAAATACTAAAAACATAACAATGTGAAGTCATAATGAAAGACTGAAGGTGTAATCTTGAAAATATTTCCTTGTTCATGAAATTTCAGCTCAACCCTGAATCACACTTTTTATAATATTCATTAGTTCCAGAAACTTTTTTTTTTTATTTATTATCATTATTATTATTATTATTATTATTTTTAAAACTCATGTGAGTATGTGTGCACTGACTCCATTTACATTTTAAAAATTTACCAGATAGAGAGATGTGGTGACAATCAGTGCTGCTGGTGCTTGATAGAGTTGTTCCATGGAGTGTGCTTCATCTTATTAAAACCCATCTGGATCCCACCTTCCTCTCCATGAGAGCCTATTTAGCCTCAGCATACCATGCTGGTATCATCTGAAGAGGGTTTTTCTGCTTACTGAGGATAGAGAAGAGTGGGGGTGTTATAAGAAAAAAAAAGAAAGAATGGAAAACTAGGTCACCATTTTTACTACAATCTCTCTCTTCCCTTCATTGTTGCTGAGCAGCTGTACAACCCCTGCTGAGATGTAAAAACCGCTAATTCCTATTGGCTGAGAGCAGGCGACAAGCTGCAGGTGTTGGGTTTGCGGGTATTGGATGGAATGTGCGGCAAGAATGTGATTGGTGGAGAAATAGGAAGAGGATGGGGGGTGTGGTTGCAGAGAGAAGAGAGGCAGGAGAGACGCTCCTCTCCCACTGAGTTACTATGGCACCCCAGGGAGACCATTGGGGGTGTAGACACGGGTTTGCATATGTAGAAGTAGGAATTTATAAAAAAAAAAAAAAAAGATTGAAAAAAGTATCAAGTTGTGCTGAGAGGAGAGCATGATTGGGTGAGAGAAAACAGAGAGAATGACAGCGATGGAAGGATGAAAGAAAATAGGGGTGAAGTAGCTAATCCCGTCTACGCTAGCAGCAGGAGACGCGCGTGCATGTGTGTGTTTGTGGGAAGTAGGTATCCTTTCTCCAGATGGAAACTGCTCAGCATTCACATTTTGCCAAAAAACATGCCCTCAAAGCCGTGCACTTCTGCCTCCAAAAAGAGCTCAATGCAGAGTCCACAGTTCAACAGTGTAATTCGAACAGAAAAGAACAATTCTTGCACAGCAGCAGAGTATTGAATGAATCCCCAGCCTCGGGCCAGAGTGCATACACAGCTACTAGGATTCCACTATGTTAACAGACTGGATTTGCCTGAATTATGCATCAGCAGCCTGTTTTCCTCTCTACACAACCCATATTGTAGCTTAATCTCAGTCCCTTCAAAATCAACAAAAGTAATCATCCACCTCTTTTAGAGAATGGCACAGCAGTGTGTTTATTCAAGATGAGCATTTTACACACCGCTCTGTATCAGGCAGTAAATCATCCAACAACTGTACCATTATGTGCTCTTATGCAGCGATGTGGAGAATAAGAGTGTGCGTCGTGCAGAGACATATTGTACAAGTGTGTTTTACATCCAGTGTCTGCCAAGGACACCGGAGGGAGCAGCTGTTATTGCAGCTGTTTACTTTTCAATATCTGCCTTTCAATAAGTGTTTGAAGCATCAGTATACTTCTTCTCAGATTTCTTTCCAAATGGTCAAACCACAAAACAGTTCCATTTTGTAAATTCCTGTAAACAAAAAAAAAAAACAAAAAACTTTTTCTTTTCTTCAAATTTGTTAATTTATTTCTTTGTTCAAAATATGCTATAAATATCAAGATGGGAGGTTTAAAACTGTAAACTTTGAATTTGTTTATTTGTTTTTGTAGAGAAAATTCCCTGCATGAGAAACGTTGAGGCCTCATTGGTTTGCACAAAACTTGCTTGAGAAGTGCCAACATTATAATTGCCATTTCTATAATAGTCAGGCACCAATGAGAGGTTTAGAAACAACCCTTTTAATCTGTAAATAACACAGAGTGCCCCCTCCCCAGGAGAACCTTTTAGGGGTGGACTTACGGACCAAGCGGCAACCTCCAGCGGTGAAATGTGAATCCTATGCGGAAGTGCAAAAAAATTCCCCCCTCATCCACTAGGGGCTGGCTCCAAAACAGAGCAAATCCCCTTAGACTCCCATGTTAAAACTACTAAGCAGAAATAAACATGTTTAAAGCCTGGTGCAAAAATCCATTTTTGGATTAATAGGTCAAGTTTACCTTCATGACAACTGTGAGGGGGGTGATTTTTTTTTTTTATAACTCGTCCGTTTGGATGATATTTAATATTGAAATTCGGCATAATTAGTGGTGTGTCCTGTTGATTGGCATGTATCCAATATCTGCAACAAGAACGGAGAGTGCAGCACAAACACGGTTTTTAGCCGGCTAACTGTGCACCTTATCTTTAGCCCACCTACCTTCATTAGCCCGTTAGCTCACGTTAGATTCGAGTTGGCTCAGTTAGCTCTTAGCTACAGGCAGCTCGGAGTTTGATGGGTGTGAATCATCCACCCCCACCTCTACAGTCCCCTCTCAGCTCCACCTCTTTGTCCATTGTTGGATTTTTCTGGAGCGATGGCGGGCCGGACGCTGCCAGAACAGCGATGGTAGGAACCGTCCCACGAGCTTTACTTTTGCTTTTGAGAAACCTACGGGTGACGTCACGGAGGCTCCGTCCATCTTTTATATACAGCCTATGCTATGGACAGTTCAGGCTGCAACAGAAACCTGGAGGTATGTCCACTCATACTGAAGTAAACACTTGGCTGTATGTATTATAATTATAATTGTTGACATTTGATTGTTGCATAACAATCAAATGTCAGTAATCAGACATCAGTAATTAAACGTCAGTAATACTACGTTCATGGCTGTTCTGTATCATGGAAGAAGAGATTTGCAAACATAAGGCAAGCAAACATGTTGATGATTTTAAGCCTTTACAATCTTTAAGCAGTTTTAGTTAAAGTTTTATGTGATGTTCAATAAATAACATTTAATTTTCTTATCTAAAAATGTTCTGCATTATGAATGCAACAAAGAGATGCTCTAATAGTCAGATCAGCCTCAGACTGCAGAATTCATTTTAGAAGATCCTCGTTGGCACAAAATGTTTTATCTATAGAAGGATGCTCTAGCTGGGATATGTTACCTGTTACTGTTAGAGGTAGCGCCGCATAGCGGTCTTTTAAGAAACAGCTTGCAGCATGGCTCTGTGTTCAGCTTTGTGAACACTGAATTAGTTTTACATTTTATTCATAAATGTCAAGAAAAAGTGAGGAAAATAGTATTTATGATCTCATTCTCTATAGGTGTATGTGACAGTGTATCAGTATATGGGTACAAGTGTATGTACAGTATGTACGTATTTATGTGTTTGTGTGTATGTATATTTGCACTTTTTTTACAGAATTTTTTGACACTTTATTAATAAAGGGACTTCAAGTGGATTTTATTTAGTGTACACTGTCTTAGGTTTCCATACTGTTTTATTATTGCATTGCATTATTTATGGTGCTGTGCTACTGTTGTGATGTTATGTGTTTCTTTTATTGGTCTATGGATGGAAATTAGTAATCTGTTAAATTTGGCAAATTTATGACAGTATTGTATGTTCATTAATATTCATTGTCCTATTCATATAAATGATTAAATTCAAATTTAAATAGGAAAGTAGCGGGGTTTGCACCTTTCTCACAAGCACTCTTTGATTACCCCTTAAATTCTCATGTTTTATATTGTGATTTCATCCAGTTTATGTATGTAGCACCAATGAATGTCCCAAATTAGATGCCATGCTCTACAGGCTTTTACTCTACATTTTTTACTCTTAGATGTAACAAGTTTTATATTAATAGAATTTATAAAGAATGATATTTCTATAATCTTTAAGTCAACTATAATTATTATTTATTTAACATTTTCCTTTCCTTTTTATTTAAATTAGCAAACTTAGTCAGTAATATCAAATTAAATGTTCATTCTTCATTCCTCTGTACATTTAAATGTTAATATTTTCTGTCCTTTTGTCATTGACAAAGCCCAAGAGGGAATGAATTCCACTGAATGTTTAAATCATGTCAATCAAAAACTCCTGGGCAACATAGGGACCCTTTTTAATGAATTATATTATTAATACAGGACCAAAACCTTAGTTTTTAACTTAAGATGTAAATAGTAACCATCCACTTTATTGGCTCCACTTGTTCTGCTTCCCGTTAACACAAATATCTAACCAGCCAATCACATGGCAGCATTTTGTCACATGGTGAAGAAGTTGCTGAAGTTCAAACTGACCATCAGAAGGAGGAGGAAGGGGATTTCGTGACCTTGAACAAGGTGGAGGTCATGTATTTGTCTGTCTGTCTGACAAATTTTAATAAAATTTTTAGGAAATGTCAAAAATGCACTAAAGACACAAATGATTTGATTTTGGGGATGATCCGGATCAATTAAACAATTAAACAAATTTGGTTTTGGCTAATCTTTTATTAACTGGATAAAGCTATTATAGCTATTATTATTATTATTAAAGCTATTATATAGTAATTCAAATGATCTCCAAGATTCAGTCTGCAGAGGGGCACTAGACAAGGCTGTCCACTCTCCCCCTCACTTTTGGCAATCTTTATTGAACCCTTAACAGCTACTATTAGACAAAAGAGAAGGATTTTAAAGGTATTAATGGCATAAATATAGAGCACAAGATGAGTCTTTACGCTGACAATGTACTACTCTTCCTCACAATCATTTCTTTATCAACCACACTCACTGATTCATTTTCATTGTTTTCTGACTACATTACCTATTAACTACACTTTCCAAAGCAATCCTGATAGTGTACTACAATCAGGAAAATTTAGATACATCAAGCTTCTAAAAAAAGTTGAGGATGATACTACATAGTAGAAATCCTTAACCATATCCCTCATGGGGAGAGTTGTCACTATAAAAATGATGATTGTACCTAAACTCAGTTATATGTTTTAATTGTTTCCTATTAAACCTTCCTCCACTTGGTTGAAGTCATTGGACTTATACATCACTAAATTTATCTGGAAAGACAAACCACCACGTATTAGTTAAAAAAACTCTACAAAACACTAAAAGTGGCGGTGGGTTAGCTTTTCCAAATTTTCATCACTGTTTCATAACAAATATATTACATTGGATCTCAAAATGGCTCAAACCTAACCAATGAACCATGGCTCAATTTAGAGCAAACACTGTGTGAGGATTTGTTCCATTTGACCTGGAAATTTATTAGTTCAGCGATCAGATACCATAAATGTTTTAAAAGCATCAACATCAGCTCCTCTCTGCCAGCCTGATTGGATTTTCTTAAAATAACCAAGGCTCATTCACTGTAAGCTGACACTCATCTGCAACTACTCTGACATCCTGCAAAATAATAATAATAAAATAAAAAAAAACTTTACTCAGTGAAAAAAATAGGAGAATAAAGCATTTAATTAATTTATTTTCTGTACCACTTAATCCAAATAGGGTCACGGGGAATCAGGAGCCTATTCTATCAAGAAACACAATTAATAATATGGAATCAGTAGTGCAAAATTCTTAGAATATGAGCATATTAAGTCTATAATACATAAGAAAAAATAGACTTACAACTTCCTACTAAGGTATTAGAATTTAAAAAATTCTGAGTGCCAAAAAATTTAAGAAAAAGTATATAAATTACTGGTCAAAACAGAAGAATCTAAGAATCTAAGTCACTTCAGACTGTAAAGTGGGAAACAGGCTTATGGTAAATGGTCTGTACTTATATAGCGCTTTTATCCAAAGCGCTTTACATATACATCACATTCACCCATTCACACACACATTGACACACTGATGGCGGAACCTGCCATGCAGGGCACTAACCACGACCCATCAGGAGCAAGTAGGGTTTCGGTGTCTTGCTCAGGGACACCTCGACATGAGCTCCCCGGGCCGGGATCGAACCGGCAACCTTTAGGTTACAGGACGACCACTATACCCATTGAGCCATGCCGCCCCACAATTAGTCCATTAGTTTCAATAAAAACGTTTTGATCACAAATGGGTTTAAATACCTTTTAAAATGACTAATAAACATATACTGTACATACAAAATGGACAGAGCCTCTGTGACGTCACTCGTAGGTTTCTGAAGAGCTGAATTGAAGCTCATTGGGCGGTTCCCACCATCACCATCTTAGCAGCGTCATGCATGTTGTCATTCCTGGAAAACCCAAAAATGGGCATAGAGGTGGAGCTGAGAGGGGGTCTATGAAGGTGGGGGTGGATGATTGATACCCA
>CM047978.1:5683791-5695672 GCA_026261665.1 Melanotaenia duboulayi
GGTATAAGGATGGTGACGTATGACAATGTTTGAAAACAGATGTTGAATTTACACACATAAGGAAGGGAGCAGAAATGAACCTTTAGCAAAACGTCTTGCATTTACTGAACGTTACGTTTAACAGATGAGATAAAGAATCTAAATACGTCTTTGTGATCGATACTTTCACATTCCAGACATAATCGACCCGACATGAGGTCCAGGGCTTTTAGTTGTCGGGGTGAAATAGTAGACAGCATTTAATTTCAGACATACGTCTTATTTATTTTCACTATTGTAATTGTATTTCTGTCTGCTGAAGCACAGCTGGAAGTCAAAGCTAGCTGAGTGTTTTTCTTGGTTTCTAAACTCTCTACTCAGGTTGAAAAGAAATGTTTAAAACAGTTTTATAATGTGGTTTCCAGAAAGAAGCCTCCCAGTCCAGCTAGAGGTCCTGCAGCCTTTTCCATTTGAGAGAAATCCAGAGTTAATATGTAGAATTTACTTATTCTTTACCCCGGAGAGGAGATGTAGCTGGAATAAGGCTTATTAGTTACTTTACTCTGTTGTATTAATTAGTTATTTTGGCATGAAAAGATAGAAATAAATTAAAGTGTTAAGATTTCACACACTGAATTAAGCATAATAATCATGATAACCTGAAAGAAATGTGCACACAATGATTGACTTATTATAAACTTATTATTAGTTTTATGATCAATTTTGTCCTAAAAGATCCATGAATATTGTTTTGGTAAAGCCTTTTTCCACCGGCAAACCCTCTCCTCTCCATTAATATGGCAAGCTCCTCCTTCGCCGCTTGTCATTACTTCTGGCTGGGTCATCGGCCGGCTGGGGGTAAAGGAGCGGACCCACTGTTGTCAGTGTTCTTGTTGTTGTTTTTGTTATTATGATATGAATAATTATAAACAACCTGGACAAATTCACGGCGGAGTTTCACCGTCACCTTTGATGAGGACACTGAAGTCAGACTGTCTGCATACCTGCACCATCATGGCTAATGAAACACTGCCCTAGCTTAATAAAATTGAGAATTTGACCATTGCTTTTCACCTCCAGATGACAAAGTGTCACACATCCAATGCAATAGCTTTCTCCACTTTGAATTCAGCATTCACTAAAAAAATAAAACTTTCAAGATGCTCCACAAACCACTGGTATATGTCTTTTTATATGACAGCTGAAGATTGACAGAAAACGCTTGTGCACTCATGTATCAAGCCCTCCTTGACAGCATTCAAAAACAACGTGTGGATAGCATTTTCCTCAGCCCTAGTCCAGTCCATCTGTCTACGGACCTCCTGTGTTATCTGAGCACTGGCATCAGATTTAAGTCCACCAAGCTGAAACTCGTAAAAAGTTCCACTCAAAGTTTAGCTTCTAATCCAACAAGCCCTTAAATGGAAACAGCCAAACTAGTTGATTCTCCTACACAAATAAACTATTTTCTGTGCATGTGTACACACTTAATAACAAAGAAAATAATATTTGGCCCCATGTTGTATCAAATATTTTTACTGAAAAAAAAATTAAAAGTATTTCAATAACAACAGCAAAAATAAAATAAAATAAAGCTAATAAAACACACACACACACACACACACACACACACACACACACACACACACACACACACACACACATAGCTATAGAAATCTAATTTATTTGTATTACTGCATACATACATGAACACATTTATACGTTTGGGGAATGTATAGAACAGGTTGACAAAGTAAAATTACCGGGCACAGTAACCGATAGTCAGCTGTCATGGGCAGAACACACAGATACCAGTGAAGGAGATGGGTTGGGGCATCGAAATGTCTTTTTGTCGCTTCACACATTGTGGGACAGGTGGTTAAATTTTTCATTTTATGTCACCTGGTTCACTGTACACCTGTATGGACCTCTGCATCTGTGATGGCCGTACCTACAGCCACACATTTCAAGGCGGTAACCCCCACTACACCAACATATTTCAGTTATGTTAGTTTGAGTTAACACTGTTGTTTATATTCGGTTTGAATTAGGTTGGAATGCTTTAGTTCTCTTTTGTTAGCGCACACATTAGAGCACCATTGTATTTTCAATTCTGTTTAAGTTCTGTGTATTTAACATATATTCTTTTCTTTTAATGGTGCTGGGGGAGCCTTATGAACGCTTAGGGGCAGAAGTGAGCTCAACAGGTAGAAGCCAAGGAACAGGAAGTACCATGGGCCGGGACCAAGCCAGCTCCTTCCAGAGGGGAGATCAGTTGCCTCCGTATCTTTAAATATTTTGATTTCGTGTTTATTTTTTTGGGTAATTCTTTTTGTTAAGTAATAGTGAACTAACTGTTTAGGTTTTGTCTCATTGTTTAATGTATTTGTTAGTATTTGTTAACCCCTCGTGTGTTGTAGACTGGTCTGATCAGCCAGTATTTCAGTGCTTCTTTGCTTCGTGTTTGTTACGTCAGTTTGGTTCTTGTGTTAATTTGGTTTCTTTTGAGTTACATGTTAGTTTAAAGTTTTCTGAGTTATTGTTATACCTTTGTTTAGTTTTGTTCATTTGACCTCTTTTAAGGGCCCAAAACTGTTTTGTAAGTATTTTTTGGGTAAATAAAACCTTTTCCTTTTTTAAAACCAACCATGTCCTTGTCCTTCACCAGATTGGTCCTTCACAGCATCTAAAGGCCAAATGAAGAAATTGCAAACTGACTAGAACAGAGCTGCTAGGGTCCTTTTAACAATAAACAATAGTCACTTTAAACAGCTAAAGAACTTTAAGTGGAACTTAAATAGAACTTTAAGAACTTTAAGTAGAACGAGCGACATGCACACCACATGAAAGCAGAGACTCCACAGAAGAATGAAATGGTGAATTTGAAATTGTATTAAATAAAATGTTTTTTCGTTTTAAGTGAGATAAAATGATATTTCTTAGAAGTTTATGTATTTTCAGAGCTACAGGTTTTTCATCCTGTTTTACTTTAAATATGCAGTTTATTCCTCATAATTCAAAACTACAGAAAAAACTATTGTTGCCTTTTTAATTTTTACAGTGTTGATGTTTTAAAACAACCATCAGGGCAATGTTCCACAAAAACACTAAACAGGTTATTGTCCAGAGAATCACCCGTACACTGCAAGTCCGAAGAAGGACCAGTAGATAGCTGCCTTGATTTCTGCCCGCCCTCATTAATCCTGGCTGTAGCTGCCACTGCAGGGCACCGAACGGTTGTGCTGGAGCCTGGAAATGGGGATTCTCTCAGGACCTCAAGACAATCCTTCAGCCTCAAAGGAAAATGTGGCCTATGAGGAGATGTCACTATCACTACTTTGTCCAGGAAAAATAAAGGTGAAGCTTTTTTTGAAACTGTTGGCAAAGGATTCTGGGTGATGAATGCCTGTAAGATCTTCTCAATGGAAAATAATGTTATTTATTTTTTTAATATGAGTGAAAAGTTGTGACTGGTTCTTTCTGGATTTTCTGGACCAAGCCCACAGTGAAATACAGGCAAACAAAGAACAGATCAAACAATAACACCCGAGATTGAATGGCTTAAGAAAAAAGAGTGACAGGAAGAGGGAGAGTGATTGAAAGAAGGAGGTATTTTTTAAATGCTTTAGTGCCTTTGTAATGAATGTGCATTGATCTTTGTTCGTCAATATTCTGCATATCGGCAGAGAGGCATGGGTAGCACAGAAACAAACACGTTTGTGTAACCACACTTCTAAAGGCCTTCCATTGACTGCATTCCTGAACCCAGCTGGAGCTGGATTAGGGAGAATATATTATGGCTTGATGAGGCTTAGACGTAGCCAATCAAATCCCTCCTTCCCCTGTGTGTGAAAAGACCCGCTCTGTCGGCTGTGATGCTTTGATGATGTGGTGGAAGAATTGTTCTTGTCCATCACAGAGCTTCTCCCCTGAGGAAACCAATGTCCTCGTGGACAGAGCACTTGCACAGAGAAGAAAATGGCTCATTTGTACGAGATGATTCAGGTTTAGTAAGATAAAAGATAAGCAAGAAAACCAAAACTACAGGACCAGTTTGACTCCAAGAGGAGTGGAGATACCGAATTAATGCTGCAGGGATGGTGTCCTGCATGAGCAACACAACTGGAAAAGTGATGAATGACCAGTTATTTCACTCTAATCCAGTTATAATCCTATGAACTCCAACTGCAACATAATCTACATTAGTCCATTTCATAATTATTGTCTCCATATTGTGAATGCCTCTTACATCCCAGTCCAGCAGCCACAAAAAAAAAAAAAAAAAACTACCCTCAGGTCACCTCATCAGAGAAGACGTAGAGAACTGGAGCACTGGAGGACTAGAGGACTGGAGCACTGGATGACTGGAGGGATGGAGGACTTGACATTTTTCTTATAACATCTTTTTATTGTAAAACAAGGAGGAATAAATTAACATTTATTTTACTTTCAACCAAATCTTTCTATTTATTTTTGTGAAATAAATTTAGGAATATTTTCATACAGTGCCTTTTGTGACCTTTGAAAAACAAGCTAGGAAGAGGGAACCATCCTAAAAACAAAAGGAATAATGTGATCCTGTTGCACTGGCCTATTAATAGGGTTAAAGAAGCACCACATAAGGAAAAAGAAATGAAAAACATACACAGACAACTGAAACACGAACATATTCACACTCCTTGTCAGGTTTTTGAAGTTTTAGATTTTTTTCTGACTTCCCTGTTTTAGCAAAGATGGCAAATAAATCTGAGATTAGACTTTAGCTGACAGACAAAAAACATACAAAATTATTCAGCAGAATGAAACGTTTCTGTAACAAAGGTGAGCGTAAAGTGTGTCCTCAAGGATTTACGACCCACAGCTTCCACATGAGAGGCAAACATCAGCTTATCGTCAGTCCAGATCCCAGGATTGTTGCACAAACTCAACAGTCCGGTCTTCAGTTCTCACAGGAGAAAAGAATTCTTTCAGTTTCAGTTTAGATGCATCAAGTGTGTCTTAACTTAATGATGCAGCACCTCTCTTCTGGTTTTCTGTTCGGGTTCAGGTGTAATGACAGTTCTTCTACAGACCAGGGACCCAACGGGCCTGAAGTGACAGCCTGAAAATAAAACCGGCCCAAAGACTTACAGACATATACATCACTCTGCTCAGACATGCCACAGCTTCTTGCTACAATCATGGACATTAAAAGTAGATTAAAAAAATGGGACATTTATTCTTCAAGTCCAACTTGTCGTTAAGGGAAAGATTTCTTTGGACTGCAGCCCAACCCCTAGCTGCAGCTGCTCAGTGGGATTATTTTATGTTTTACTGTACCGAGCCTCATCCACATCGTTAAAAGCTGACGTTTCTGTACAGTAACATTCATTTAGGTTCCAGCCTGGCTTTCTGTCTTCTCCTGCAACTCTGTTTGTTTACTTGCTGGCAGGGTGCAGCAAGGGAGCTCTCCTCACCACGGCTTCTCTGAGTCCTGCGTAAGCAGCAGTGGCTGAAATGAATCCCGGTCTTGATAACCCAAAGTGACCTAATTATGCAACAGGACTGAACTGCAACTGATTTCCACCAGGCTTCTAATGAACATCTGGATTCATGATAGGGATAGGGACTGGGATATTGAGCATTCAGTCATCATCCTGCAGATGTTAGCTTTGCATGACTGGCTCCTCAGCCAACCACAAAGTCCACCTACGTTCCATCTCAGACTGAGCGGGATTACTGAACCTGACCCGTCTCAGGATGATCTAATCCCACACTTCCCCCATTACTGGCTGAATCATTCAGCTCGCTGAATGTGCTGCACCAAAATGAGAGGAGCCCAAAGTACAGAACAAAGAGTCTCGTATCTCTGACTCCTCCTGCTGACAGCCTGGGGAGGCGCTGCTTTCAGGGCACATATTCATAGTCAAACTACAGATCAAGAAGGCCAAGGTTCTTCTGGTCCACGGGAGGGTTTGTCCTCCCTGATCATAGGATACCTGCATAACGGACCGCCCCAGTTAAAAACCAGAGCCGGTCACGCCCGTTGTACCAGGTGGTCCCCTCCTAAAAACCGCAGAAACCGCATCAGACCCAGGACCTGCATAAGACCCAGAAACCGTATCAGACTCAGAAACCGCATCAGACCCAGGACCCACACCAGACCCAGGACCAGAATAAGATCCAGAAACTGCATCACAACCAGGACCCTAATCAAACCCAGAAACCGCATCAGACCCAGGACCCACACTAGACCCAGGACCAGAATCAGATCCAGGAACTGCATCACAACCAGTACCCTGATCAGACCAAGAAACCGCACCAGACCCAGGACCTGAATTAGACCCAGAAACCACATCAGTCCCAGAAACCGCACCAGACCCAGAAACTGCATGAGACCCAAGACCAGAATCAGACCTAGGATCCAAATCAGACCCAGAAACCACATCAGTCCCAGAAACCGCACCAGACCCAGAAAGTGTATTAGACCCACAAACTGCACCAGATCCAAAAATTGCATCAGACCTTGGGTCTGAATCAGTCCCAGAAACTGCACCAGACCAAGAAACCGCACCAGACCCAGGACCCAAATCAGACCAGGAAAACATATCAGACCCAGGACCCGTATCAGACCCAGGACCTGTATCAGACCCAGGACCTGTATCAGACCCAATACCCAAATCAGACCAAGAAACCGAATCAAACCTAAACCCGCATCAGACCCAGGACCATAATTAGACCTTGAAACCGCACCAGACACAGAACCCAAGTCAGAGCGAGAAACCACATCAGACCCAGGACCYGAATCAGACCCAGAAACCCCACCAGACCCAAAAAAATGCATTAGACCTAGGATCCAAATCAAACCCAGAAACCACACCAGTCCCAGAAACTGGACCAGACTCAGAAACTGCACCAGAGCCAGGACCAGAATAAGACTCAGAAACCGCACCAGACCCAGGACCTGAATCAGACCCAGGAACTGTATTAGACCCGGAAACAGCAACAGACCTAGGATCTGAATCAGACCCAGAAACCACACCAGTCCCAGAAACTGGACCAGACTCAGAAACTGCACCAGAGCCAGGACCAGAATAAGACTCAGAAACCGCACCAGACCCAGGAACCAAATCAGACCAAGAAACCGAATCAAACCTAAACCCGCATCAGACCCAGGACCCGAATCAGACCCAGAAACCACACCAGTCCCAGAAACTGCACCAGACACAGAAACCAAGTCAGAGCGAGAAACCACATCAGACCCAGGACCCGAATCAGACCCAGAAACCCCACCAGACMCAAAAAAATGCATTAGACCTAGGATCCAAATCAAACCCAGAAACCACACCAGTCCCAGAAACTGCACCAGACCAAGAAACCGCACCAGACCCAGGACCTGAATCAGACCCAGGAACTGTATTAGACCCAGAAACAGCAACAGACCTAGGATCTGAATCAGAGAAAACGGGAGAAAATAAAGGTCCCTTGTGATTGGCTGCTGTGTATCCAGGAGAAACTAGAATATCTTAAAAAAAAAAAAAAAAAAAAAAAAGGGTGTATGTAAATGGGGGGAGAGGCAACCAATCCTGACACTTGGTAAAAATATTACCACCATCTGATTGGCCGTCCAAACCACGAATCGGCTGCTTAACTTCTCTGCCAAAATCTGCGTATGTAGTAACCCAGTAACCACCCAATCACTGGAGCCTTTTTATGTTTATCAGTACAGAGATGGAACCAACTAACTATCTATCTAACTAACTAGAGGTTATCTGGGATACTTCAGTTTACAACCCTTTCAGGTCATTATAGTGGAAGAAAAACATTCTTTCCCAAAAAACTGCTATAAAACATTAAAGATGCATATCCTCTAGTCCTTATGAACCACCAAATATGTATTTAAATAATTTTAACCCATTAAAAGACAACCTAGGTGCATGATATCATTGTTTTTATGAAAAAATACACATAAATTGGGTTGTTTTCCACATACTTCGTGTTGGGGAGCTGGACATTTGATGAATTGTCTGTTTTTTAGTGTCAAATTTAGAATTTAGAAAAACATACACACATACAACATACATAAAAATTATTCCCTAGACTGAGGTAAACTGCAATCACTTTGAATTAAAATAATTTAGAATTAAAGTTTTTTAAAAGCTGAATTTAAATGTAAATGGAATAATTGCGTATTTAGTAGTTCTGCTGAGGGCTGAGGCTGAGGGAAAGATATGAATCTGTAATGTTTGATTGAAATTTTTGGGGGGCTGTTTTCTTCTCTGATGAACCAAATACTACTCACTTCTCTGAATTTTTCCTGACGCTACTAGACACTGTCAAAATGAAATATTCCAAAATTTCATTCACAAATTCCAGTTGCAGCCTGAAACAGGCCAGCCACTGACCTTCCACCCCCACACATTTTACGTTCCGGCTCATCACAGCATTCTCAGAGTGGCACGGAGGGGCGTTATCATCAGTTTAATGCTCACTTTGTTCAGAAAACTTTGCATCTTAAAGGGACCGAGGTAACCTCGCGCTGCACAGCATGCCTCCCACCCACTGAAACCAGTTAAAAACACTGGAATTTAGCTTTAAGTTCCTTATTTAGTTATAATGGAGATGGAACAGGTGACAGAGGAAAAAGCACTGCTCTACAAATGAAGCCTTTAACTACCTTTAAAATTTAACTTGTCCAAAATTAATCAAACCATTCCACTGACATGTTTGCACCATCAGCACTGACCCAACGGTTAAATGACAAGTAGTCTCTGCATCATGTTTAATGGCATGGGTTGTTGTTTACACTCATGTTAACAATATAAAGGTTAAAACAAATTAATCAGTTCTACATTTAAACTAATTTAATTAATAAGTTTTGGTCTCACCCAGATTAAAAAACAAAGAAAAACCTTGTTGTCCCACCGGTTCAAACATGGAGGTTAAAGATGAGACTGTTATTTCAACACTTATTTACATGCTGACAGCATCAGTATTTATCCTGGTTTATAATCATTCAACTGGCTTTAACAATAAAACCCAAAAAAAACATTTTTAGAATAAAACTTGAATTAACAACAATGAACGACAGAGACCTGGAGAAAAGTTGGGATTTATTTTTGCAGGCTTGTGTAGAACCTGGTGATGAAGAGATCCATCTCATGTGGTCCGAGTTGGCTGAAGCAGAGTGGCCTTCAGCAGCCTGGGTTGGAGGAGCCTTTTAAAGGGTTTTTATGAGACTAATTCTTTGTTTTAGCTGTTTTACCACCTGTGTTATTTTTACACTTATTGCAATAATCTTAAAACTTTAATTTAAGAAAGATTGAGACTGGTTTTATGAGGCTGAATAAATAAACCTAGTCGATAATATGAACGTAGATAAATTAAAAACACCCAACTGATATTTGCCTTACATCATGTCTCCTGTCTTAAATGACCAAAAACAAAAATCTGTACATATTTTCCTTCACTTGCTTTTTTCTTATTAATTAGAATAATCTGACTAAAATTAAATCAAATGAAAAATTCAATTAAAAGGTACCTGGTTGCACCAAAATGTTGCTTCTTGATGCTAAGCGACAGCGTGTAAAACAATAATAATAAGAAACATGACAAACAACTAAAAATATTTAACATAACAGAAGAGAATGAAAATCAAGAAAACAACTTGAGAAAACATAATGAAACATGATGACACTGTTGCAGCATTCACTTCAACTAATAAATTAAAGCAGGAAGTTGAAAGATAAGAGTACCAGACATGACAACACTAATGGGAAAGCTGTGTGAGGTGAGGAGTGGTGACGGTCGTAATCAGTCAGCTGGTCGACATGACAGCCTTAATCAAGTCAGGGACGGGTGGCAGGACTACTCTCTGTCTGGGAAGTCCATTTGGACGTCTTAATAACTGGCTGTGATGCATATAAATAACTTGCACGGCCCATTAGACTTGTGACACACGCTGGCAGAAATGCACGATGTTCCACGTGCGCACACGAGTGCTCAGGCGGCCTCTTGAGCTGTCAGAGGGAATTACCTGCACGTCCAAACAGCAGATAAATTGTTGGGAGAACACAACAAATTGACTCCGTCAAGGCTACTGATCTATTGATGTAGTACAGAGGACACACAGATAAACCCACTGCTGCACACACACACACACACATACACACACACACACACACACACACACACACATTCAATCCTTCGTCTCTGTCCGAGGAAAACACCCACCCACTGTTAACCCTTTACAGCCCAATCAGTACTCATAAGGGCTGAAAAATGGCAGACTCATTTAGCTGCATCCACCATTCTGTAGCTGAAGGTGATCAATGACATCGGCGTTCATAAAGCCATTGTTAGTACGGTAAAAACCTCTGTCGGATAAAGAAAAAAACATTTCTCTTTTTTATTCCAGTTTGCTCAGGCACAGTAACAGACAACCTTTATGACACTGGGGATAAATTCTCTGAAGATGGCTTGATAACCAAACACACCCCAGCACCCAAACTGCTGACCTAAACATGACTGAAGATCTGTTCATAGAGCAGAACATAAAATGCTGGCTAAAAATCTATCTCAACAACGAGATAAACTAATGAATATGTCATCATTTTTCTTAAATTCAGAGGAAATTGACCTGAAAGCTGACTGATCAATAAAACCAATCATGTTGTGTGAAATGTGCAACAGATGGAGACGATGTGGCTGGATGGAGGTCGACCTGATGCGTCACTGGATAAAGGAGACGCTTTGTCATCTGTTTTCTAACTCTTTCACTGACAGAGAGATAATAATCATTAAAAATAAAAAATGAATTAAAGTAACAAAAATAATAATAATAGGCAAGGCGATTTTATTTGTAGCACAATTCAACGACAGGATGATTGAAAGAGCTTAAAAGAAAACAAGAAGCATAATTTAACATAAACAAAAGGGAAAAGAACATTGGATAAAAACAGCACTAAAACATGATCAACTTAAAGATTCCACCTGAAAAGCAAAACATGCAGATCTGAGGCCTCATTTATCCACTGTGCTGAGCAAAGAAAACTACAGCATGCGCACGCACGTCCCACACCTGTTTCTGTTTATAAATTTTCACAGTTTCAGAAGTGAAGACACGGCAGAGGCATGGGAACGTTGGTAGAGCATCTATCTGACATGCGGGAGCTGGAAGTTCGAATTATATATATTTGGTGTATGCGGGTTTTTGTTCCTACGCCAGCTATAGAAATGAGGCCCCAGGACTCTAAATAAGAACTAGTGAAATGTAGCAGATAACAGATGGGTCTTTAACCTGGATCTAAATAAACTGAGTGTTTCAGCTTATTTGAGGCTTTCTGGGAGTTTGTTCCAGACATGTGGAGCATAGACGCTGAATGCAGCTTCTCCCTGTCTGGTTCTGGTTCTCCCTGACTCTGAAAATGGATAAGAAACTGGATCAAGATGACCTGAGGGTTCTGGTAGGTTCATACTGGGTCAAGATGTATTTTGGTCCTAAACCATTCAGATCTTTATAAACTAGCAGCAGAACTTTAAAGTCTGTCCTCTGACGGACTGTCAGCCAATGTGAAGACCTCAGAGCTGGACTGATGTGGTCCACTTTCTTGGTCTTAGTGAGGACTGGCGCGGCAGAGTTCTGAATTAACTGCAGGTGTCTGACTGATGTTTTAGGTAGAAACCTGTAAAAGCACTGTCACAATAATCAAGCTGACTAAAAATGAAAGCATGGACTAGTTTTTCCAGGTCCTGCTGAAACATCAGATGTTTTACTCTTGATATGTGCTTAAGATGATAGATTTTGTGATTCCCTTAATGTGTTTCTCAAAGTTAAGGTCTAAGTCCATCACTACACCCAGATTTCTGGCCCGGTTGGTGGTTTTAAGGTGTAAAGACTGAAACTGTGTGGGGACCTTTAATC
>CM047978.1:5712609-5725486 GCA_026261665.1 Melanotaenia duboulayi
AAAAAATCCTAATTTAGCATCAGACTGGAAGTGAAGGCTCTACTTGTTTCCATTTATACTCCCATGTCAACTTGTGCTTTGACATGCAGACCTAAATCCAAAATAGCTTCTATAAGCAACTTTGTTCATCCATATTTGGCTAAACACACACACAGAAGGATTGTAAACTACATCCCAGGTCAGTGCTGTTATACTGCTGTGAGTCCAGGTGGACACAGGTGCTGTTGTGTAGTGCTAGAGGCAGTGGGCTTTGTTTTATTTCTCTTTCCCTCCCTACAATAGTCCTTTGTTACAAGATTTCATCACACAGCATCATCTTGGACGGAAGTGCACGCAGCTTCTTCAGGGCTGAGTTGAGCCAAAGAGCTGGACAAATCCGATGAGTAGAAGAGTTAAGCTAAGTGCAGAAATGTTCCTTAAACAGCGACAACAGAGTCTTTAGCTTGCTCTTAAAAGTCTCACAGTCTGTTACCATGGTAACAGCTAAACTTACTACGTGAAACGGAAAACTCTGAGGTTCCTTTAACTCTACATTAACTAACTCTGAGTTTTGACTAAACCCACTTTCTGGAAAAGGCCCCAGCTCCAGAGTCTGAAAAAACTGATCCAGAAGTTCGGGTTCTTTTCTGGGGATTAATCTTGATACTGGAGCTGATTGCCAGAGAAGAATGCTGCACAAGCTGCTGAACATAACGGACAAGTCTTCACATCCTCTACACCTTTCTCAGTCCAGGTCTTCTGGACCCGGTGTCCTGCAATTCTTACCCCTCCTTTACACCAGGTGCATGTGCGGCACGTTACGGCTACACCGCGGTTTTGTTATGACCTCCGTGGTGCGGCAAGTTTTTCCAAGAGAGTGTCAGGTGTGGCACGCCTATGAGTGCTGTCCACCTAGCAGGATCCACCAGATCACAAAATCACAGGAGTAGTGGAGAATCACAAGATTCACAAAAAAGCAATGAGGTTGAACGTGTAATGTTTTCATGGTTCAGAAGCGCAAATCTGCACCGGGGCTTTTATTTTTAAAAAATACAGGAAGCTTTTACGCTGCTCCCATGTCTGATATCCTGTCTGCCCCTATCTGAGCTGCGGAAATTGACACATTCATGGTGTGTGAAGCATCAAAAATAGACTTGGTGCGTAAATTTAGCAGAGCGCCGCGACACTGGAACACTTCTGGTAAGTGTTGTGGCTCACCTGGTGGAAACCAAACCGTTGGCTAAAATGGCTGCAAATAGCAGCGGACGCAGCACAGTCGTAACACCTGACCTAACATGCAGGGAAGTGGGTCCTGAGGTCCTGGAACACAGTGAGGAAATGAGTGTGTGTGAGGCTCCTTCAAGTTCACTACAAGAGAGAAAGAGACTGGAGATCATCCCTGCCAGCAGACATCACCCTCTGAGACAAAGACCGTCAGTTAATTATGAATGATTTCTATTTGACAAACAAAAACCTGCAACAATACTACAAAATCCCTCGGTGGGACAAAAAAAACAAAATATTGTTCTTTTCATGTCGCCTCCTGCTGCCTCTGGAGGTTAAAAGGCTTCTATGATCTTTTAAAGCTTGAAAAACCAACCAGAATGATCATCTGACTGGAGGAAACTTTCAGGTACCACAGTTTTACAGGAATAGCACCAGCTTTTGTATGGAAAACACCTAACCTGCAGCAGCACTGCACACAGTGAACAAAGTTTATTCTGTCTCGTTTTGCCAAATGGAGATATGTCAACCGCAAACAAATGGAAATCTGTTTTCCTTGAGGAAGGTTTTGCTTGCACCAGAGTAGCTCTTCTGGAGCACCTGCCATCCGTCTGCTGCTTGCTTCATCAAACTGTTTCCAACCTCAGTGAAGACATGTCAGGAAGATCTTGCTGAGATGGATAATGAAGGTGTTATCCATCCAGTGCAATAGGAAGCAATTCTTCAAGAGATGCCAAAGCTTTACAGTTTTTCATAGCTTCACATTTGCTGCGTGCTTGTCATCATATTCCAGTGGCACTTTCCATTTCATTGATATGTGCTGTCAAAAATGACCTGCACAAAAGTCGAATGTTTCCAACAAAGACAAAAAAAGCATTAAATTATATAAAAATTGACTTATTCACGCTTCATCTCTTCTCCTTCTAGAAAGGCCCTCTAATTCCTCTGACTTACAGGATTATGTGACACTGCCTCCAGCAGGAATATAGTATGGGATGCAAAATTAACATTTACTGCATGAATCCAGGAATAACTGTAATTTAACATTTTTATGTGCAACTTCTTAGTTTGGGGCTAAAATAAATGTCCTTTTCACTCACATGTAAACGATTAAATACTTTACATTTTTCCATCACATTTTTAAGTGTTCCTTTAAAAATGCCTAAATAAATTGGAAATACCTCCTTTTGTTACAGTCTAAATTGTTTTAGGAGGGTTAAATACTAAAATAAATTCTGTCTCAGAGCCAAACAAACAAGTTAATTTCCTTCTGACCTTCACAAACACAACACTTAACAACTCAAGTTTTATATCTTACATTTAAAATGAAGGCTGCTGTTATTAACATCAGTTTGGGTTGTTTAGTTGCGTAGCATATTTGTAAAGGAACATGTCATTATACTATAGTTCTGTATGACCCAGTCTTTCTCAAACAGAAATGAGTCATTAGGACTCATTTGAGATGAATGTCTTGCTTACTAGAACAAAGAAACCACGACTTGATATGGTCACTGTTCACCATCCGTCATGCATTCAGACTTGATTTAAAAAAAAGTGCCGGCTAACACCACATTTCTGCTTTAAAGGGAACGTATCATGCAAANGCACCACATTTCTGCTTTAAAGTTTCATTTGCAGCCATTTCAAATCGACAGGGAATGACTGATTGTAGTTTCTAATCTCAGCTATAAGATGTAGAATCATTGCATTTCTGCTCAGCTGTTCACCCTTTTACTTTTCCTTGTTTTAGCTTCTCCTCTTAGTTTTTGCTTCAAGCTCATGTTTAAGGTACAGTGTATAGTCTTTAGCAAAAGCCTCCATCAAGCAGTAAATGAAGAAAGTTTGTGACCAGCAGCTGAACACAGTGTCTTGCTTTTTACTGTCATGCCTGCTCCTAACTCTCGGGTGTGCTCCACATCTTCAGTGTACTGATCACCGGTTACAGCACTACATTACCCAGGAATCCTCTGCTCAAGCAATCACGGACCACACATGTGTCCCATCATCATCCTCTGTTGATGCGCCTGGTCGTCTACCAACATTTACTCCCTGCTCAGACTGCTTCATTGTGTAGTATCGCTTGACTCATTTGACCTACACTGGTCATCTTTGTATTGGAAGCTTTATTAAAAAACCTTATAACGTACCTCAGCTTGTGTCCATCCTCCCTCTGGTTCTGCCTGACATTTACGGGGTTAACAGAGAGAAGAATGTAGGGCTGAAACGGCATTATGGGATTTAACTGATTACAAAAATGTTACATTAAAATTCCAGTAATCAAAGCTTCGTTTAATAGATGGGTAACGGTCCGTTTTAATGTTGCTTTATTTTTTTAAATTATCAGTAAAAATAATCAATTTAGAGTCTTCCTCTGGAAGGTAAAGCTGCTGGTGGGGATGACGAGAATGATGGTCCACATTGCTTTTCAGCATTAAAAAACTCTTAAACTTTTCTGGACCCAGTTTCAGAAACTTAAGTACAGCCATGAAATTTGTCCCTCCTCTCAGCTAAGAACCGGAAACTGAGGCTTCACACACACTCACCAACACTGGACAACAGAAGATGGAGAAACGTTGCTGGTCTGATGAATCTCCAGTTCAGCTCCACATTCAGATGCTAGGCTCAGAATCTGCTGGAAACAGCATGGAAACATGGATCCATCCTACCTTGTAATGCTATGGGGATTCTTTCATTGAGTCCTTACTGTACTCCAAGGTAGTCCAGATGAAGAGGAAGACCCGGTTCTAAAAGGTGGTCCAGGTAAAGTGGGGAGTATGGATTTTTCTGTCTAGTTTGTCTAGTGAACGTGAAGCTTATCCATCCAGCCATTTTCTGTACCACTTCATCCGATTCAGGGTCACATGGAAGCTGGAACCTATCCCAGCAATTTACTGGCGAGGGGCAGGTACACCTGCACAGATACACCTGGACAGGTCACCAGTCCATCACAAAGAGACAAACAGGAAGAATTATGTGACCAGGTAACCTAACATCATGTCTTTGGATGGAGGGAATCTTTCTCTTTCGTTTTTAAAGTTGTGGCTTCACCTGCTTCATTTACAAAGACCTCGTGTTCGTGTTTGATCAGTTTCTGATGAAAAACTAATCATTTCACTAATGTACATTAAATTTCACCATGATCAAATGGGCCTTTGATCAGTGAGAGACGAGTGTGAAATCAGCTGAAAATGAGTTGTAAGTGGCTTCTGGCAGACATCTTGTGGTGTGTTTGTGTGCATTCTGTCCCACTGAGCGACAGCAGGCCACTTTTTCATGCTGAGAAGTAAATATTCTCTTACAGATAACATCATAAACACCTTTCTCTCTCTTTCTTTTGCCCCTTTCTGCCTCACTTGTCCCCCTCTTTCTTCTCACTGGGTAAATATATATGTAAATATCAATCTCCCTTTCTCCCTCTCTCGCTCTCTTTATAGTTGGAGGTATACTTCACTCACTACACAACTTGACTGCTTATCTACGCAGAGCAGGCGTCGCAGTCGCTGTGTGTGTGTGTGTGGATTTCAGCAGATATAGTCGCAGAAGCCATGGGTTTAAACTAGGAGGCTTGGATAAGGGTTGTCCACACACACATTAAACAGTGTATATGATGTACCACACCTCTCCCCACCTCACAGAGGGGGAGGTTTTGATGGAGGATGGTGGGTTTGGATAAGATGTGGCACACAGTTGGAGCCGAGTGGCTTGTCTCCGAAAACTGGCTCTAAACAGATTTTTATCAGATTTTTTGCAGAGGTGCTACAACTTAAAGTTTGTGTAAAGCAAAGTCTGGGATTACATTTTATGTGCTGAAAACTGAAAATGATTCAGAACTAAGCTACTGAACTGCTATGAAACACTTCCTAATTGTTGTGTTAGGGCTTTTCCTCTTTTTTTCTCATTTATTTGGAGCTTGTCCTTAAAACAACCCATCTGACCTCCAGCTGTCAAACTTTCTTGTCTTTATCATGCAAATGCAAATTCGCTGGAGACCAGAATTCTCAGTTGGACCCCTACAAGTATTTAAAAAGAGTTGACAACTGTGAGGGACACACATAGATCGTCAGAGAATTGGAGCTACACTCGGTGGACTAAAGCTGAAAAGAAACCATGGTTGTTGGTTGGTGCATGTATTCATACACCTCAGGTTGCCAAGTCTGTTCTCACTGGACTGTTTTAGGGAGAACTTTGCTAACAGGGGTGGGAGGGTCTACCTGTTCTCTTTGTGTGTGTGTGTGTATGTGAGGGGGTGTGTACCTGTCCTCTGTGAGGGTGGGAAGCGAGTCGAGAAGCTGTCTGAANCTGTCCGCTGTGAGTGTGGGAAGCGAGTCGAGAAGCTGTCTGAATCTGACGTATTGCGTATCTTGTTTCTTACGCATCTGTAGTAATCGTACACATACAGCCCTGGTAGTTGTGGAGATGTACGTCATCTATTTTGAAGGTGTCATTTCAGACAGGAGGCAGAAGAAAATACGCCCCTCTGGAAAAGGGGGGTATCTAATATTTTAAAGTTAACATGATTACATTCCTCCAAATGCAAATGAGATGAGAGCGAATTGAGTGGATGTTGTCTGAGAAATAGGAGATAAAAATAATGTGTTGCTGAATAGTTAGGTTAGTTATGTGTCGAATGGCCTCTTAAGAACTATTGATAATGCTGGACAGTTCTGATTTCTGTGGTAAATTTAGATGATACTATGAGCCAGCCTTGAGCACTTACTGCATGAGGCCACAGCATGGGGTGGATCTTAATGTATAATTCCTGACAACACACTAGATTCCCCAGAATCTGGGCAGAAATACACTGAATGGATTAATAAATAAATATTCTAACAGCAGGTACTTGTTAGATGTTCATATACTGCAAACCAAAATGAATAATAAGGTAAGTTTGGAAAAATCTTGTCTGAAAATAAATTGAGGATTGTAAACATAGACTTACCCCATCAACATACCTTACAGAGCCAATTTAAAAAAGGTTTCCATCTCTATAAACTCAGAACCTGGTCCAAATTCACTTACAGCTGGGATATACTCGCTGTAAACAAAGGAAGCATGACGCGGCCGAAATGCTCAATACTGGAGGTCACCACTAGAGGCAGTGCACAGCACTTGGACTCTAAACTAGTGAAAAGGTCAATCTAACAGACCCATTGTATTTTTGGGGCATCAAACCNAACGGACCCATTGTATTTTTGGGGCATCAAACCCCCAAAACAT
Organism: Melanotaenia duboulayi; assembly: GCA_026261665.1. Taxonomy (NCBI): domain Eukaryota; kingdom Metazoa; phylum Chordata; class Actinopteri; order Atheriniformes; family Melanotaeniidae; genus Melanotaenia; species Melanotaenia duboulayi. The sequence continues at coordinate 5,719,030 of CM047978.1, forward strand.
TTCCAATTAGTTGCCAACTGTTAAGGCACGAGTGTTTATCACAGTGAAAAATCTTACAGATGCCGGTAGTTGTGGACAAAGTCCGAGAGATGCTCTTCAAAGCTATCTGTCATTGTGTTTTCCTCGGACCTCGTGTTCATGCTCTGGAGCGCCTCTAGCATTCAAGTCAATATTGCAACTTGCGCACGCAGCACGTTACTTCGCGTCAACGTGAGAAATAAACACTAGGAACACCATGATACATACGTGGACGCGCCACTAACAGCAAGCATATCCCAGCCCTAACACGGTGAGAATGACTGAAAACAAGAACATGCATTCAACATCTGCTCTGGTCTCCCACAATATCCATCACTGTCATAACTGAGGACAAGAGAGATGCTTACAAGGACATGAACATCACTGTGTAGTTACCTTCAATGCTACATTCTGATGCAGTCTTCCCTGTTTGGTTCCTGTCTCAGCCTAAACTGAGCATCTTAATCTTCTGTGCTAAATGCTGGTATGATGGGAGAGCTAGTGATGACTGGCCATCCCTCCAGGACCTTGTCTCTGCATCCAAATGGCCCGAGGTTAAAAAGACAAATATCAAGGCATCTGTCCCGTAACCGAGTATGATGTCTGACCTCCTTTTCTGCCCTCTGTGCAGTTGTATTGTATTATTAATTTTCCATCCAGCCACCACCTGAGAAATTTTAGAAACGTTGACTCAAGACACCTCATAGACATACAGGCATGTCATTTATTCCCTCTTTTCTTTGCTCTTCCAGCATAAGACACTAGACAGACCCAGCCTGCAGCTACCATGTGACTGCCCAACCAAACCATCAAATATGAATCGTGACTTGTCAATTTTCAAAAAAATCCTTGTTCCATGTTCACTGAAAAAAAAATGAAAAAAATAAAATAATAATAATAATAATACAAAGGAGAGAAAATAAAGCCTTTCAGCCAAAGAAGGGAGCTTAGAAAATCACAGAGGCTGTGATAAGCTATTTATATTTAATTTCAATCAGAGCAAATCCACTCTAATTAAAAAAATTCATTGTAAACTACTCAACCTTTACGGGCAACTTCCCGTTCCCAATAATCAGGTGAAGTCATTAATGAGCCACTGCCAGCACTTAATTCCTCTGCCGACTAAGTCAACTCTCTCTTTTGCATTTTTATTTTGTTCTCTCAGAATGGAGCAATAAAATGATAAGAGAAGTTGCCGAGGAGAAAACCTTTTACACTTGGAGTAATCATGACTCTTTGTGTCTTTCTTTTGAAATTAATTTTAATTACAGGCAGCATTGCCTGTAAATGTCCACTTTTTGCTAATCTAAAGTAATGTGACTGCTAATGAAGAGGGAATTGAATGTGTGGAGTCAAGTGGCCTTTTGGCTTTAAATCACTCCCACACTGGCTTACTTACACAGTGGTCAAGGATACAGGTGGACTCACATAAACACACACACACAGCTGAGCTCTATTTAAACAGCAGTGCATTTATTGCCCACAGAAAAAGGCCCACGCTGTGTAAATAGTCTTCATAGGGTCACACGGCCAGTTGGTGGCTGACTGTTAATCAGCACAGCAGCATTTACCTTCATTCACAAAGCTTTGGCTCCGCTCAGCAATGCAAAGCTAAATTTGCAACCTGCTTCCATTTAAAGACGCACATCTACCTGCTAAAGCCAAGAAAAAAACAGACTTATTCAGCTCCTCCTGCAACATGCATGCTTTATCGCACAGGTCACATTTCCTTTTCCAGTGTGTCATTCATCCATATGCAGATTTCTTCATATCTTTTCTCTCTTCCAAGGTTACTTCGAAGTATTTAAAAGTGTTTGTGTGAAATAAACGTAAAATTCAGCTTCAAAAATTGTACATAATATATCCTTGAATTGAATTAGTACAGTCTAAATAAGTTAAACAGGTTTTAACTTTCCTTCTTTTTTTGCCCTTTGAATTGAGCATCATGTCTAGGAAAAAGTTTTTTCTACCAGTGCTCATTTAGACCAAAGCAACACCAAATAACATCTACGAGGCTCTGCCCTGTTTGCACCGATAAAACTAGAACCTCTTCTAGACCAGAGCACCTGTACAGAGCGCACCATGAGATCCAAGAGATTCTTTACTTGGATTATGTTACTTATTCCTAGATAAACTGCGCTGCTATCCTCTGGTTTCCACTGAAAGTACTGTTGTTTTTTTAGGAGGAGATAACATTTACATGTTCTACTGTGTTCCAGGTGAATTTATTCTGACACAGTTACACGTTTCTCGATTCTGACTCTTCTGCAGTAATGTCACGCATCTCAGCAGGAGGCAGAGGAAATCAGCTTTGTCAGGAAGAAGTTAGAATAATAAGCGGTAACATAAATTGGGCAAGATTTTCTCTTTTCTTTCTATTCATTGTTAGAAAAACAAGGACATAAAAACTACTCAGATGTTGCTGTCCTGACATAAAACATGTCTTTAAAAATGTTTTCTGTAGAGCTGCCGCAAATCTTCACGCCTGCCACTAGAAAGAGAGTCTGTAAAGGAACACAGTGGACCTGATATCTGGGTATCCTCATTCATTCTGGGCTCCATGATGATGAAGAGCCTTTCTCACGATCTTCAGTCAGTAAAGTTTAATCTTTGTGTTCATTGTGTCTGCATGCGGCCTGCAGCCAGGCTGTGGAGAATGTGTAAAACTGCTTTCCCACCTGTCTGTTGCAGGCCTTTCATCAGCAAACATCCTCCTGACCCGGAGGACTGTGCTTTCATTTAAAGACGTGTGCAACAGAATTTACATCTGGAGTCCAACATAATGTTCAAAATAAGTGAACATAGAACCTTAGGTCAGGGTAGTTATTAGTTTAACAATACCTACAGAAACACTCAGCCCAGGAAAAGTGGTCCTGTCGAGCCAAGTTCTGGTCATTCATCAAAAGTTTGATATGGGTTCAACATCCAGAGTAAGCTGTCATTTTCCTTCACCAACAAGGTTGGGGTGTGTAGGTGTAAGGTTTTCTAAATGTAGGCAATTCCCGCTGTAGTGAGAGCATTTTAATCCTTGGAGTGGTGAGGGCTATAATGCACTCTCCAAGTTCTGTCCAGTGACTAGAACAACCTCACAGGAACTAGCATGCAAGCGAGATGAGAGGATGGTATTAAACTGCATCCTACAGGTCTGCGATAAGCTTGTCTTTCTAAGTTAATTAGGGCAGTTCATTAATGCTGACCGGTCCACAGACATAAGCCAGTTCAGTGTGACGGAGAGCGAGCTGGCAGCAGCCATGCAGGCTAGTTAAGCTGCCGATGGCTTCTGTTTGTTTGCAAGTTGTTGCTCCATGCTGCCTCCGTGTGAGTCGCTGGGGTCAGTAAAGAGATGCTTCTCCAGTCTGGTTGACCACATCCATTCACACACACACTCATACAGTGTTTCTTAGTATCTGAACGCAGTGTTTTTTCTCTCCATTATTCAGACTGTGATTAAATGAATCTTTCAATTTCTATATGCACAACTCTGTCCCCTCTTCTTTCAGCCTGTTCTCATTAAATTGCTTTGTGCTGCAGGCCAAGTCATGCCATGAGCTCATGCGTGTTTTGTAGCTTTGCATGGCATTTTTACCCAGGCACAAGGATAGACTCACACCCATTCTTGTGCTTTTATTTTTCCCCTAAACCTTTTGTGTGTTACACATAAAAAGCAGAAATTCAAACATGGTGCACAGTTTATGCCATAACATCATACTGATTCTTTGTCTTAAAAGTGGGTGAATTTTTGCTGTTGAACTGTGAAGGAAGGAAATGAAAACTTTTACTCCTCAGTAATGAGTCAAAAATATTTCCCATTTTGAGAAATACCTGTAAGAACAGGAGGTTTAAAGTGAAAATGATGATTCTAAAACACCAAGAGGTAGACAGAGACAGCAAACAGGAGTCACATGTAATTCTGTTGAACGTACAGTTTTTATATCAATAAAAATGTTCACACATCAGGAACACAAACTTTAACGGTACACCGTGTGCACCAAACAAGCCGGAGATTGTGTTATTTCTCACCATACAGCTAAACGCTGAATACAACGTCGTGCAACAATTATAGCCGTGCTTTAAAGTTGTTTTCTCTTCTTAACGTGATTTATCAAGGTTAGCGATAACTCCAGAGAGCACCAAGACAACCGGTTATTAAATACATCAAATAAAATATTAACAGATACAAGTCTGATCCCACCCTGTTTTTAAATAAAGAAATCTCTTTTCACAGCAAGAACACACACACACACACACACTCTCTCCTTACTGAAATATGCTCATACCTCCTTAGTGCTTCCTCTGGTCCCAGCCCTCCAGTCCGCCATTTTGTGATATCGCAGAAGAGGAGCCAAAAAATCCCAAAATGTCCACCGTGCATATGAAGCTAAACCTAAACTGTGCTCCGTTGTTCAACAGGAGGGAGCAGAGCTGAACTCCTCTGACTGGCTTTTCTTTTCTAGTAAGTTTCCCTTGCATATTTTCATCCTACAGTTTAGTCCAATTACTTTCTGTCTTGAGGATTTGCGTGTGGATTTTATCAGTTTTCTTTGGCGACTTGATGAGCTTTGTGGAAACTCATCCCTGGGGTGGAGTGGCTGTGGGCCCATAATAATGTCATCTCTCTCTCCTCCCCTCTCTCTGTCTTTTCAGACATTTGTGTGTGTGACAGAGGCCTCAGTGAGAGACCAAGCGCTAACCTTTACTGCATTGGCTCACACTTAATCCCGTCACCCTGCGGTGATCAGCAGACACACGCTCGTGCACACATACGCGCCGGCAGCAGACACCACTACAGCACTAACACACCCGCAACACCCCTCACATGATGCTGACAACAAGTGACAAGTGTTACGCAGAGCCTCTACCATCCTCTTCCAACAGATGCTTGGTGATTCACAGAGTGCTGTATCATGTGGACTAGTGAGTTACTGAGAACTTCTGAAAGCATGACCTGGGCCACGAAGCCCTCTTACAGATCGGGTCCCTCAAAGAAAGCAGACAAAACTTTTGAAATGTTAACCTGAATTTTTCTCAAGATGATTTATCTTTACATTTTCCAGGAGAAATTACAGAGGATAAATACACACAGCTGATTCTAGAAATAAAATCATTGGGTGAATCGTGTCCTCGCCATGGTGACAGCCTGGTGAGCTCACATCTCCCATTAAACCCAAGAAGAGGACGCAGAGAGAGCTGCTGGTCTAACACTTAGACTTTATTCACATACTGGACCCTGCTGTAGCTTATTTATCATGAAGTGACAAGGTTTCTTTTTAAATTATTTATTTATTTTTTCCTCCTACTGGTTTATCCATCCATCCATTATCTGTACCGCTTCGTCCATGAAGGGTCGCGGGGAAGCTGGAGCCTAAGCCAGCATTTAGCAGGTGAGAGGCAGGTACACCTGGACGTGTGTTTGTATTAGATTTACTTTTGTTGATATTTTGGATTTGATGTTGTGAGAGGGTCTATTTTAACTACTTTCTAACCTAACCAAGTAGATTTTTAAACATTATTAATTTGTTTTACCAACTAAATCTAACCAAGTAATTTAAGGACCAGATTTACTAAACCAAGCACTTTGTGTGAGGTTGGACTTCAGAAGGAACATAGACATGCTGGTGATCTTCCAACAACACAAACTCATTAAAGAAGACCAAAACTATCTGACAAGGTCAGCTACAATAAGCATGAGGACCAGCAGCCCCGTGGATGATGAAGACTAGGCTGAAAGATGATGGCAGCCACATTTCTGTCTGAGATTGGATGTTCTTCCCATTAATGACGTGAAGTAGGTTTTAAACACACATTTCCAGCTGGCTAGATTCAGAGCTGTGGGGGTAGTAAGGTCATTATTTATCTCATGGGCCTCGTGGTTTTTATTTATTCTTTTAGAGCTTGTTGTTCAGAAATAATTTAGAATTGAGGTGCAACACTGTTGTAAATTCTCATGTTTCTTTGGTATCAGTGTTTCCTATTCCAAATAGAAAATGATTTCAAACCTAAAAGAAAAAGGATGAGGACATAAACTTGGATTGTATGTTTAACTGAACTGCCTCCTACTAAATCTGTACATTAGACTTCTGCTTCCATGTACGTAAATCTTAAATGTGGAAAATTAATTAATTATGTTTTTTATAATTTCCAATAAAAGATTAAAACTGTGTCTGACTCACTTCTAAGATCATTCACCCTGTTGTTTTCTGTTTTTATAAAACTGAGACTTTAATCTACTTTTAGTTTTGTAAAAGTTAAATAACAGCTGAAGACATTTACTTTCATTCAATTATTTAACTAGTATGTCAAAGTAAAAGTAAAAAGCATTTCATTCATTGTATTTGATGGAAGTTGCAACATTTTTATTTTCATTTATTTCCATCATTAAAACAATTTTTCAAATATTTGTTATGTCTGAGTGCTGAATAAATAAATAAATAATAATAAT
>CM047978.1:5727465-5750614 GCA_026261665.1 Melanotaenia duboulayi
AATCCACAGAGGAGAAAGACATCAAGAAATATAAAGATAACAAAAATGTAAATAATATCACGTCTGAAATATGCTTTATGGGAGGATAAAACAAGTTCATTTGAATTATATAAGTGCGTCAGATAAAAAGTTAAAAGCATTGAGGTGCAGGAAGCATAAAAAAAGTACATTAAAAAAACGTACCAAAGAATAAAAGAAAAAAATAACAGAAGTTAAAGACAGAAAAAGCTAAAATAGAATTAAATTAATAATAAAACTTATTTAACAGATGTTTTGATGAAAAAGTATCAGCAAACACGTTTTTAACCTTGATTTAAAGCAGCACAGTTACAGAAGATTTGCAGTTTTCTGGGAGTTTGTTCCACAAACTGACTGCTACCTCTCCAGAGGCCTGTACTACGAAGCTGGATCTTCAGTTATGGAGGGAACTTCGGGGTTAACCCGGGGTTTTGCGTCCTATGATGCCTGTTCACTTCTTGTAACTCACGCAGAGTAGCTAAAATGGTCTGGATCAGGTTATGTTCTGGATAAGATAATCTACAGTGGCAAAATGATCCCCATCTCCCCATTATTAACCCTTTAAAACTTCCTGGATACAGACGGTGATCCAGATCACCCCCAAAATCTAATCACTTGTTCCTTATTACATTTCTGAGAATTCCTGAGAATGTAATGTAAATCCATTCATTACTCTCTGAGTTATGTTGCTGACAGACAGAAAGACAAAACAATGCCTCTGAGTACATGACCTCCACCTTAGTGGAGGTAATAATAAACAAAAAGTAAAGAGAGGACGCTCTGCCCCCTCTGGGCCATAAGAAAGTGAAACTGAGTAATCAGAGTGATGTCCATTTATATTTTTCTACTAATTAATATTGTACATGTATTATTAACATTAACAGAGGCGCCAATATTCTGCCATCATTTCTTCCTGGCTGTTGCTATGGCAACACTGTTGCTTTTGGTCTGTATGATGTGTTTGAATTCCCCATATTTGAGAACAATAATTGTCTGCTCCTACAAGGTAAAGTAGCTGCTCTGTCGGGTTTCTTAATGTATAAGATTGGTCAGATGCTGCAAACTCTGCCCTTTTGATGTTAGCACACCAATCAAAATAATAAAAAAAAAAAACCTGGGTTGGATCACAGAGTTGATAACCAGCTTCGTCATACCACTTATCAGGATCCTGAATGTCTGGGTAAGTCAACCAGGCAACAGAGAGATATATGAGTATGTTAATCACGCTTCGTTGTAGAGGCCTCAAGTGTAGTTCTGCTTCTCCAGGTTTAGTTCTGCCTCTCCAGGTTTAGTTTTGCCTCTCCAAGTTTGCTTCTGCCTCTCAAGGCTTAGTTCTGCTTCTCCAGGTTTAGTTCAGCCTCTCCAGGTTTAGTTCTGCCTCTCCAGATTTAGTTCTACCTCTCCAGGTTTAGTTCTGCCTCTCCAGGTTTAGTTCTGCTTCTCCAGGTTTAGTTCTGCCTCTCCGGGTTTAGTTCTGCCTCTCCAGGTTTAGTTCTGCCTCTCCAGGTTTAGTTCTGCCTCTCCAGGCTTAGTTCTGCCTCTCCAGGCTTAGTTCTGCCTCTCCAGGTTCTTAGTCACGGTACAGGAATTAGACTTGACTGTGGTTACCTGAGGGGTCTGGTTGTTTCATAATGAACTTAATAAAGAAGAATGCATTTCCCACCGGAAGCCTCCTTCAGTCAGGTTTGATGAAAATGTTATTTTCATTGATTTTATTTTAATTGCCTTTCCACTCAAAAATATTCAAATGGAAGTCAGTTCATAATTTTGCATTGTGAAATGTAATATCTTTTATTTAATAATATAGATGAACTTATTAAAACTATGACAATGTATAAACTAGTTACTGTGTCAGTAAAATCTCACCAACACAGGAATCAGTTTAATAATGACAATACAACTAATCTCTAATAAAGCTACCTACTTTTAAATTATTTGAAATTATATAAAAACATAAAAAGTCTAATCCAGATGTACTTATGTAACAAAGTGAATAGTTGATGTTATTCTTTGCGTCATCCTGGGGGTGATGTGGGGACAACCTGCAAAAGTGAAGACCACCTGATCGCTAACCGGTTTCCAGGTCGCTCTCAGCTTGTTTGGTTTCCAGGAGCAACCAGAGCATGAGCAGAGTCCTCCTCGCGCTGCTTGTCTTTAACATTTGCTTTCAACTCTTCTTTCTGTTCATTTGCTATTTCATTGGATTTTATGTTAATTTGGCTAAATTTGGCAATTTTAATTTGATTTGTTTTTGCACATGCGCCTGGTCCACCCATACTATGTCTAAACTTCTACACTTCATCGACACTTTTATATCTTATTTTATTATTTTTTGTTTTCAAACTTTCATATTGTATTTCTTATTCTGTTTATTGATTTGAGTGGTTATGTGCCTTAATACTTGCTGCTGGTTTTTCTATCCGTCCTTTTGCAGCTCTCTAACATTTTCCATTGCAGCTCCAACACACCTCCACCTGCCGCAGGACCTGACATGGACCTCATGTTGACCTTTCTGTGCTTCTGAAGTTCTTCATTTAAATTATTTTATTTTATTTATGTTTATTTTTTATGAGAAAAAAAATCAAAGTTTATTTAATGAAGATGTCATAATTATTAAACTGACATTAAACTAAATAAACCTCATGCATTTAATTTTGTTTGCTTTTATCAGGATTTTTATTTATTTAGTCACATTTAGTTTTTGCTTTAAGCTTCTTGAACATAGCTACTTCTTATGCATTCAGACTAAAAGGTGCAACATTTTATGTTTTATTTAATTTATTAATTATCTTTTTTTTACTTTTTAATGTACTTTTCTTTCTTTCTTTCTTTCTTTCTTTCTTTCTTTCTTTCTTTCTTTCTTTCTTTCTTTCTTTCTTTCTTTCTTTCTTTTAACAACTAATTCTGACTTTTCTTGAGATAAAAAGAAATTTCCTAAAGTTAACACGTATTTCAGAATGATTTCCTGCCGAGTAGAGTTTGTTGAAATATTTGACTTGAATTCAGGGAGCAAAATTCCTTCTGAACCATCACAAATAATTAAGCACTTATGTTTGAAAGCGCTCATACAGTCTCTACAATGTTGGAGGAGATTACAATGAAACTGTGCGTGGAGTGTTTGGAGTGTATTGCCGATCCAGGAGTAAATAATCAGCTGTCTATGTGGTAAATCTTTATACTGCCTGCTGAGCAGCTGGATGTGTGTTTACCCAGAGAGGGAATTAGCGAACATGGGTCTTTGTATGTTTGCTAACAATGAAAATGAAATTAGTGACAGAAGAAAACAGCAGTTTAGCATTAATTATCAAACTCTAGACTGAGTTTTACAGCAACAAGCTGTGTGTGTGTGTGTGCATGTGTGTGTGTGCGTGTGTGTGTGTGTGTGAGTGCGTGATAATTTGATGCCTCATATTTCATGTGGATCTCCTGCAGTTGGGTGAAGAAGGGACGGATTGTTTGCAGGATCAGACAGAACCAGCTCACCAGCTCTTCCATCGGGCTCCACATAGGGGGTTCACATAGAACTTTCTCTTCCTGCAGCCTTCAGCGTGCTCAGGACCAGTAGTAGATTTAATGCTGGAACTGATAATAACCAATAAATCCATTTTTCCTGTTTCATCTTGCCACATGCAGAACATGTTTACATATACACGTGTGTGCATGTACCACAGTGTTTATGTCCCGTGTGAGTGTTTTTTTATTTAAACTTTAGTTTTAGAACAAAATTCTAACCTCAATTTATCATTATTTATTGCACTTTAAATTGTGTGATAACATAAAATAAAATAACATAACATTTCTGCTCAAATGTACGATTCTCTGTGGTGAGATTACCTGACAGGATAAGAACATTCAGAGCACCTTGAACATGGGCAAACAAAATGATATTTTTATTATACACAAAGATACTAAATTACATTACAGGAATTGTAGAACTGATGGTAGAACTGCTGCAGTTTTTATCTGCTTCAGTGCGCTCTCATTAAAGATTTCCTCCTATTTCCATAACTTGAGTCTTGCCACCAGCAGGTGACAGATCAGTGGACGGGCCTTCGCTAGCTCGACTTTGCAGAGAGGGAAGGGTGGAGTTCGGGGAAGTTAGTACACCTCCCTAATGGTGCGGAGGCAGTAGTGGAGTCCTGCTCTCAGTTCCACTCGGCTGCACAGGTGCAGGCGTTGTGGGTGTGAGCCAAAGGTTTCCTAACAAGTATGCACATACAGAAACAGGACTGCCACATCCTGTCAAGTGCATTATGGAACCACGGCACCAGTTTTAGTTCCTCTGAGAAAAACACACATTTGCAGAAGTTTTGTGTGAGTCCCTCGACGCAGTGCAAGGTTGTCATGACAGAAGTTTAATCCCTGCGGCTTTCTGGGTTTAAGTTTAAAAAGTCGGCAAGCCCAGGCATAGTCGACCCTTCTTACAAGCCCTCATCCAAGGGGAACCACTGTCAAAACTTTGGTCCAAGAAAGGCAGGAGAGGAAGAAAGCCTCTGGCAGCAGCTTCGTCTTCCTGCTGAGGAAGTTTCTCAGAGGGAGGAGATGACTTTCAGACTTGGGCTGATGCTTTAGGCTGATCCTAACCTTTACAAAGAAAATAAAGTACATATCTGTTTGGCTTCAGTCAATATGATCCATCTCTCACAGGACTGTCTGAATACAGATTATCATTTCACTCATCATTCTTATATTAGATGTCATGGTTAAAAGAAAAAATGCTGCTGTTTGTCAGCAAAAGCCTGTCCAGTACATGGAGATATCAGACATGAGGGAATGAAGTCTCCAGAGTTTGAACTCAATCACAAACCAGTTTCTGACACCTTGCCGAAGGTGATGATTAATAACTAATAACTCTGTGCTTGTATTGATTCATTTAAACACCACTGGCACTATGTTGTACTATAAAATACACACTATTATATTCACTGTTGGCCCACCCTGCTGGGCCTCACCGTTCCATCTTCCTGCAGCTGAAAGGAAAAAATTCAGCTTGGAAGACATAAAGTCAATCCATGGCTCAGAACCAGTACGTAGGGACTTTTCCTTAGTGTATCCACCATATTGAGCCGACCAACATCTTTCTAACCCAGGGGTCCATCTCCATTATGTCAGTAGATGAATATGGCTGACACAGCTGCTGTGCTATGATTCATTACTTTGTTGAGTTTACGAGTCTGAAGCAGCCACAGAGAGGCAAAAAGATGCTATTAGAAAGTCATTTACGGTACAATTAGTTACCCTTCTCGGTTTTTCGGTAGATTATTTCAAACCAGAGCAGCTTCTTTAACCCCAATGATGGCCTGGACTTCAAGATTCACTGTGCAGCTTTCCACAAAGAATCCCATCTACCAGAACAAAAACCCCTTTAAGCACTGAACGCTGTCCAGAAAGATCTTTATTCTTGTTTCTTCCATTTTACGTGTAAAGACAAATATATTTAAAAGTCTACTGATCAATATTTTATCCAACATATTAGTACCACATCTAATGAAATCAAAAGAAAAGAGCTATTTTCTCTGCTTCTAAAGGGGTGAAGAAAAAACAACTGAAGTCCAGTCAAACATAAAATAAATCCATCTTCACACAGAACATTTTATTATCTCTTTTTATTTGTTTAACAGAGCCCTTAAGTAAGCTGCCTTCAGAAATGAATCTAGCCAGTGGACAGACGGTCTGCTAACTGTCAGTCAGCATATAAAGGATTCTGGTCTTGTGATGCATGGCGTTCTCACAGTCCTCCTCTCAGAGAATACACCTTCTCTCACCAGTTCACCACTCTTATTCCAGATTAGACCATGAGAGATCACGCACTTTCTCTCACTTTGGTGAATAAGAAAGTCGCACCACCAGTTAGAAACTGGAAATTTAATACATCATTACTTAAAGCCACTGACTTAATTAGTTTCTTTAAAAAAGAATGGGACATACATTTACAAAATAATGACCTTCCAGGAACATCAGCAAGTGTTGTGTAGGAAGCAGGAAAAGCAGTAATTTGAAGCAAAATAATAGGTTTTTCATCTTATAAGAAAATGAATGAGAAGGCAAAAGAATCAGAGTTAGAACTTGAAATCCAATTACTAGAAGGTGCCTACGGTGCCTCCACAGATGGACATTTATTAAATAGAAAAAGAAGGGCTAACTGGAGTTAAATAAAATAACTGATAAGACAACACTGCTCCTACTGCAAAGACTTTGCTTTGAGAAATTTGAACATGCTAACAAGGCTGGGAAAAATGTAGTTAATCAATTAAAAATAAATAAAGAAAAACAACAACTATAACCTCTATTTAGGATCCATCAGGTAATATCAACCATGATCATGAGAAAATAAATTTAGCTTTCAGGGACTTTTACCAAAACTTATACACATCAGACAACAATATTCAATTCAACTCAATTTCTCAGTAACATCAGCCTCCTAAAATGACATGACGAGCAGGTTATGGCTTTGGATTCACCTCCCAGTAGGAAATTCCAGGAAGACCTCCAGGACATGCCCAGTAATAAACTCCAGGCTCAGATGGCTTTCCAGCAGAGTTCTATAAAGACTTCTGGGATACACTGGCACCTACGTTTCACAAGATATCAGAAATGAAAGAAAATAATAAATTACCACCAAATCAGCCGGGCAAAGATGCCACACTGGCATCCAGCTATCGATCGATATCACTCATAAATGTAGACATTAACGCACACACACACACACAATAACCACAAAGCTCTTTCCGCACAATTAGGACAGCCCCCAACATGTTTCATAAAGGGCCGACAATCTTCCATTAACACACACAGACTAATTAACACCATAGATACTCCACCATCAAGAATTTGGAAACAATAATTATTTAATTAGATGCAGAAAAAGTGTGTGTGTGAATTGTGCAATGTGCTGATGTGTGTCAGCAAGCTGGGCCCGATGTCCGAGCATGCGCATGCGCCACGGTTCACATTAATATAATGACGGTGGGACTACCGTTAACCGTGAAAGGGTAAAACGTGAAAAGAGTGACAGTGTCAAAGGAAACAAATAATTAAAAACACAAATAAAGTAATAATTAGAAACACATCCACACGTCTGTCATTTATTGCTTGTTGTACATCTGAAACTGACTGAAGGAAATGATGCCTCAGGGACCTCTTCGTTTGGTAGATCTGTAAGATATGAATGAAAGAATGTTGTGCACTACTTCTAGTGGAAAAGTGTTGATTAAAAAAAATGATCTAGTTAGGATCAGATGTTGCATTATTAATAACATTAACATGATTGGTTGTAGGCTGCAGCCCACGTCTCTCCGGCTTCCCCCCACCATCCAAAGACATGCATGTTAGGTCTAAATTCTCCCTTGTAGTGAGTGTAAGCATGAACGGTTGTTTGTCCCTCTGTGCTGGCCCTGCGATGGACTGGTGACCTGTCCAGGGGTATCTTCCTCTCACCGGCTAAATGCTGGGATAAGCTCCAGCTTCCCACCACCCTTAATAGGCAGAAGCAGTAAAAATAATGATTGACAGGACGACTGATGATTGGTTGTATTTCTTCTAGACTTATTCAGGAGCTGATCCAGATGACACCAAAATAATTTAGGATCATTATGGTTTGAGTAAAATAATAATTTGATTTGCCATTCCTAGTTTGTGTTTTGGATTGATTTCTAAGCTCCTAGTCAGCAGCCAGTCCTACTTTGCAGGTAAACGCCCAAAAAATGCCCATAAAGGTCATGACTTACAGGATGTGTGCAAAGAGACAGCAGAGAAAAAGATGAGGAAAACTAAAGAGCAGAAGGACAAACTGAAAAATGAAAACAAAAAAGAATAAGAAAGATGTGCAATGAAGTCCAATTTTCCTCGTTTTCAAGATTTTATTTGATCATAAATGACATGGTGAGATGAAGGTCCTCGCGGTGCAGAGGCTGAAGAGGGAAGTGGTGCATTGTAAAGCAAATTTCCTCCTACTGTGGCAACATTTAAAGAGGGGAATCTGATGAATCCTACAGGTGAGTCTGGTAGCTGTTATTAACATTATATGCAATATAGTCCTCTTACATAACACAATGCTTTGTACTTTGCCAAAGTTAAAAATCTGCCCAAAAATATTGCTTTAGTTTGATTATTGTATTGTATATGAATTAACAGAACACAGAAAACAACACAAATGCTGATTTTGTTGGAACCTCTCAGATGCTCGGATGAGTTCTCCTGAATGTTCGTAGACACAAAGAATATTAAAAGTAACAGGGAAGCCGGAGGAGAGGCAGGTCACCAATTATTGCAGGGCCAACACAGAGACACAAACATTCACACTCTCTCCTATTACCTGACATGTAGGTTGGAGGAAGCCAGAGTATCTGAGAGACTCGAACTAGCGACCTTCTTGCTGTGAGGCTGCGGTGCTAACCACCATGCAGTCCTTGCGAATGCCACAATTGTGCAACAATTGTGGCAAAATGTTCATAAGTAGGATTTAATTATATTTTTAATTGTACATTCATGTTGTTTATTGTCTGCACTGCTTCTGTTTATTGTTCATATATACATCTTCTGTACAGTCCTCTGAGACAACTTGTTGTGATATAGAGCTATACAAATAAATTTGATTTGATTTGATTTGATTTAAGAATAAAGAAAAAATAATGGCATTGAAACAAACACACAACAGAAACTATTTCCATGTTTCCACTTTTTCCTCATTTCCAGTTACTTCTGCTGTTACCTGCTATCCTCATTAAACCAACTCCAGCTCAGCTGCTTTGTGGCGCCACCGTGCATCAGAAACATCTTCTTGGCTTTATTCCAGCCATAAAGGAGCATTATTTTTCTTCTTTCCACACACACATAGAACTTTCTGCTCACTGGTTGATCTTTGGCTGCTCCTGACGACTTACAGGCAGTAGGCCAGTGGTTCTCAAACTTCTTGAGCCATGACCCCTAAGATCACACATGTTGGCATTCGTGACCCCCACCCCCAGATGGCTACTTAGTGACTGACAGTGTGGTATATCAGATGGGTCATCTTGAAGCATCCTCTACATATACGGCCAGAAAACTATTTTCATAAATAAGGAGGATAATGTGGCTTTTCGTGATCCACCGCTGTGACAAGGCACCTACATGCCCAAAATCTGTGTCTCTCACAGCAATAATTCAGATTTTTAGTATTTTTGATATGGTATGTGTACTAACTTTGTTGTTTAAGAATTCAAGTGTAACTCCACCCCCTACTTTCTGCATAACTTCACCCACTGCCAAATTTACTGCAAGGGTTGGTGTGGGAGGTATGGGGTGATTAGGGGGCGGAGAGTGGGCGGGGCAGGATACACAGGCAGAAATGATTGACAGACAGCTGCTCAGCTCACTAACGAAATACAAAGCGAGATTCACAAAGCAGCTACGCCACAGAGCGATCTTTGAGGTAAAGTCCCGTGCTACTTTTACACCCCTCAGAAGCACATATCCGTCCCGTTACAGGAATATTTTATCAGAATCTCTGTAAAAGAATAGAAATCTGAAACTATCTACACCAGATAAGGTCACATCCTTTCATATGCGTTGCGGGGCGTGTTTTTCCATGCCTGCAAGGTGAGGACCTCACCTGGAGGGAGGGGCTGTGGAGTTTTACAGTTTTCTCATGACATAGATAACCTCTCAATGTCAAGAACATTATGACCTGCTTTTACCCTGTAGAGGGCGCTATGAGTCCGTTTTTATCCACCAAATCATGTTTTTAGAATAAATGAAAAAAATATACTAATTTTATCAACAGTATATGTGGTTTTCATCACAGTTAAGTAATTCTGTGTTTACAATTAAAAAAACACAAATTAAAAATTTAAGGCGCTAATTTTAAAGATTTATCTCTTTGTTAATGGTTTAATTTTTACAGCCTTGCTAAAAATCCAAAATTTATTTGATCAATGTAGTCTGTATATTTTTTACAATCATCTGGCAAGATGAAATCATTTGGCGACCCCCATGGGTGTGCTGACCTCCAGTATGAGAACCACTGCAGTATATGAATGACTGTCTCTTTCCCCTTGATTCAGGGGTGCAATTTTACCTCTATATTCAGTGAACTAAAGTTAACCCACACTAGAGATGGAACACCCTGCAAATCACTTATTTTCAGATCTCATTGTTTCTCTTGAAGACAAAGCACTCTTGAAGAGAGGTAATCTGAAATTCAGATTTCTTTGGCCCATGAGGTTTCATGACAGAGGCATAATAGTCATTAATAGCTACAGTGCAGGGACAATTTGCTCCTGATATTTAATATGTTCCCTCTCAGCCTCCTGCGCTCAGTGCCCCAGTCTGTGTAATGACTCCTGTTAATTTCTCTTGGGGAAAACACTAATAAGTGGTCATTGACAAAAGGATTTCTACCAAGATGTTCACATTAACTTTATTTCTATTTGGACGTCTGTCTCAGTCCGTCTCACTCACCGTACTGTAGACAATTTGTAGACAAAGGTTTGGTTGTACAAGAAATACATTACATGAAGAGAGAAAGTATACGTCTGAAAGTCTACAAGAAGAAGTGAATGCAGTCCTACATACAGTACAGTAACATCACAGAGTCCAGTAACGTGATAAACAACCCAGAGCTGACAATGATCAATACTGGAAGAGCATATGGGTGAAAGAAACATCACATAACATCAGTGATCTGTGGCTAGTCTAAGAACTGACCACAGCACTCCCAGAACAAGTGGCAAAACTAGTCACAGTGGCAGACATCCAAGACATGGACTCTTATCTGACCCTGACATGAAAAAAACCTGCTGGCTAAAGAAACCAACAACACTCCCTGCACATCTAAATGAGCCAGCTGCCCCTTCCAAATGGTTACCCAAAGGTTAACCATTCAATCACCTTCAGGAATTAGGAGAGTCCTGATTCATTAAGGGTCCCCAGAAAGGGATGATTCCATCCATCCATCAGCCTGTAGACTGCTTTTAGACACAGAAAGAATATGAATATTCATATGAATATCAGATTTAAGAATGATGAATTACGAATATCAATTTAAACAAGATTTGTATTAAAATAGAGGTTGTCACCTCAGTATGCAAACTCCAGTAAACTGCAGTCAGATGGCTTTTCCAATCACACTTACTGATAACATCTAAGCAGTAACCTTGTATAACCAAATTTGTTCATCTTTGGTTTTATTTGCATTTATAAATACAACACTGAGCCTCTCAGCTGCACTCACAATTAAACCTGAACAAAAAGATGTTACTTTGTCAAAAAAAAAGGTAATAAAGTTTATTCAGTGAAGCAGAAACATTGTCAAATCTCTGTGAAGTCAGAGAAGGAAGAAGTGAAGTAAGAGAAGGTGAAGTATAATTACAAGAACCTTTAACAGAGTGGGAATGATTTGGCCAAGTTAATGGTGCCTAAATGATCCAGTGGATCAGGGATGGGCAAAGATTTCTTTCGTGAAAAACAGTTAACCCATTCCAACACCGGTGTAATGCTAAAATGAACAACAGAAGGGGGGCAGCAGCTGTTTGGTATTAGCTATCATACCACAGATGAAAAACAGTTTCTTGTTTCCAGCCAGGCTCTGCTAGGACGTGTGTGCCATCAGAACGATGAAGGGGGGAGGAGGGACCTTACCTGCCCAGGGTGATTCACCTCTGTTGGTACTCAGGGGACTTAAACCAGGGGTGCCCACAGAGATTTTTTTTAGGGGTGGCCAGAGAAAATAGCAGGGTGGCCAAAGGTTATTAAGTCAATGATGCATAGCTACATACATCCATGGAGTCTGTGGACAAAAACATGAATTGGGTCAGTCTGAGCTTATTGCACATAAGAACTCCTGATCAGAAGGGTTCCTAGAAAAACACAAAATGAAATTATCTGCCATTATCTAGGGAAGGCTATATTCATCATTACAGCCTTGGTGGTGTGGGTGGCGTACCAAATTCAGCTAGGGGTACTTGGGGAACTTGTGTCCTTTCTATTACCAGTGACAACATTGCTTTGATATTCCCGCTTCGGTGGCCTTGCTCTAAGGCCCTTTCAGTAGGACCCGAGATGTGAGGTGCCCTCTGTGTACCTGATTAAAAAACTTTTTATTTATCTTTTTTTATTAGCTTTTGAAATATTTTGACATTTAAATATAATCAAAGTGTGATTTGCCATGTTAATAGTAAAAAATAAATAAATAAATAAAAATAAAAAATACAATATTTTCTGTGGTGGCCAGCTTTTTGTTCAGGGTGGCACTGTCCACCCCTGGCCACCACTTGGGGGCGTCCCAGACTTAAACCCGGGTCCTCCAGACCCAAGCTTCCTCTGAGCCTACCACTCTCCCTTACAACTGTTCCAGGAGGAACTTAAAAATGAAGGAAATGTAAATGAAGTTCAGTCCAAACTCTGGCAGGTAAAGCAAGCAAACCTTACGGTTAGCATGGATTATTTTCACCAACCAAGGACACAGTTTGTCTACGTGCTGAAACCTTTTGTTAGCTGTTTATGTAGAGGGGTATTCAAGAGACGCCCTCATAATAGTATATATTATTATATTAAACCAACCAGTGAAAGGTAATGAGACTCTGATTACACTGACTTTATTCATATTTCAAAGGAGTGATTAACTGAAAAAGTAAGAAGTGGTGGAACGTGAGGCTTGCTGCCCTGTACTGAGATATTCTCACTTCTGTGACACCAACGTTGGCCAGTGGTCTTTTCTACTCCCACACNTGTGACACCATTGGCCAGTGGTCTTTTCTACTCCCACACTTTTTCAGGTTCTTGTGTCCCCACAGGTTGGCTGCTGCAGTTACCAAGAGACAGACTGAAGCAAAGATTGGATGGTTGGATCAGGAAAGTCTTGTATGGGTCAAATTTAAGCTTAACATGAGCATTCATAACTGGCGGCAGTGGAATAATTAGGTGTGAATAATGATGTGTCTGTGTATCCTCTAGCAGGGGAAAATACTGCCATTCCTAGGGTAGAAAATCTCACCATAATGGAGGATAAAAATGACTCTTGTCAGTTCAAAAGAGTAAATTAAACACTTCATCATTACTGTCTACAGTCCTGTGACCGCAGAGGCTGCATCTCTAGCAATTTGACATGCATTCATACACAGAATCAGCAGCTCATCACGTCTCGCATGTTTTAAACAGGAGGTAATTAAATGTGACTTGATTCAGGCCGGCCAGCCAGCATGTGATATTTAACCATCACCCTGCAAACCCTGTACAAGAAAACATCCATCCTACAGCAAGCTATATTGCATTCTGTCAATTTAGTCATGTGGAAAGTGATCAGAGACAGAAACACTGTCCGGGTAAAATGTCCTTTCACCTCCAGCATGAACAGGGGCATCTGACCAACACTTGCTGCAGCACGTTAATAACAGTGAGGGGGAGAATCCAGCTCCTTCCAGCTGGCCAAGATCAAACATCCTTTGGGGAAAAGAGGTTAAAATGTTTTTATTATGATTCCTTTTCTGTGAGTTTTTCTCAGTTTTCCCATTCAGTCTGCAGCTGGTGGAAAAGCCGTCTCTTAACAGGTGAAGAGAAGGTTTACCTTCACTGCGCCGGTTGCAGGGTTCATTTTAGAACGATTTGGTTTTTAAGTCAGCGATCGTGTCGCCCAGCCAACCTTTGCTCATTTCAGCTGATCAGCTGCTCCTGGACGTGCAGCTCAGAGGGGATTTTATGCTCCTCCATGTTAGACCACGTCCAGCTTTTCTCATGGGCTTTTCACCCTTTTTGAGGGTCGATTTATCATTTTAATATTATTTTTTATTTCATCTATTTTGAGTTTGTTTTTCTGATCTAATCTTTGTCTTATTTTACATTGTTGTTTTATTGTGTTTATATTGTTAGATCTGTTTTATGTCTTTTAATATTTTATGTATTGTTAAGGTGGATTTTTGCTTGTGTGGCGTCTGCGTGGCCACTGTAGGCGCTGCATAGCCCTGCGGAGGTCCGGCGTGCACCTCTTCCAGACCTGACATGCACCCCTGCTATGCAGATAATGAGTTTCCGGATTCCTGGATCCTCTCACTGAATTTGTGTAGTAACCGCCATTTTTAAAAACAATAACCAAAGGATCAAGTTGATGAGAGGCTGATCGAGTTATTTCTTTGTTTTTTACCGCAAGCTAATAAAGACGCTAAACCATACTGGATGCCATTGTTGTTTAAAAACAGAATATACCTACCAAACTGAAGTGAACCATCAAAAGAACTCTGACCTGGTGAGTTTACCCGCCGATACCACCCCTTCTGCCACCTTCAGGTTAGGAGGAGAAACTGCAGCACGACACCAAAACGATGCGTTCCCCCTACGCTCGAGTGCAGAGCAAACTCACCAGCGTTAGATACGCCGTAACCGACCACACAGACGCCGCGCGAGTATAAATCTGCCATCAGAGTTCAGCAGCTTGATCAGTTTCTGCTGTCTTAAGGTGCTTTATAAATAAAGTTGGCTTGACTTATAATATCTGAAGCTGATTGGGTAAAGGAAAAAATGACCACACAGATAACTGTGGCTGCTATGTAGAAACTCCGAGTGTTTGGAGGCGACAACAGCATTTTATCTAGGTTATTATTTCCCTCGTCATGATTCAGTTGTGGCCAAATTCTATGGAGCAGTTTTCATCCTGTGACTGAGCTGTAGTCCCTAATCACTGATGTGTGTTCTACCAGAGGCCAGAAACATGAACCTCCATATAATCTCATGTTTCTGAAGGATAAATGTGCAGTGAGAATATAAACCTGTGTGTTTTAGAACATATTCAAACATGTTTCAGAGCTCTTTAACCTGTAAAGTGGAATTAGAAAAGACAAAAAGATTTTTTTTCAAAGTAAATATCTGATACAAACAACAAACAACAAGCTTTCACATTTCGAAAGGGGTTTTGGAAGAAATTGAACACTTATCTAGTCCAAAACTTTTTGTCAATAACCTAAATACTGACACTTTCACAGCATCTCTGAATAATATTACACATCATGTCCTATTATAATATCACTTACACAACACACGTTACTACACACAATAAATACACAGCTTTCAACAGAAATCATTATTAGCTTCATGTCCTTATATTATCTCAGCTTTTATCTTTCTTTTTTCCCCCCAATTTTCCTATTGATTGACATGTTTTTATGTCCTCACTACAGCTGTTCCAGGATTGAGCTCCTCTTTTGGAAATACAATAAGTTTAGAATTTGTTCTCACAGCTGTATGTTTTTTTTTTTTTTATACATGTATGTTCCTCTCAGGCTGAATTCACTCTCCATTTACTGTAAAAGCTTTTGGATACTGTTAGGCAATTGCTTATCTTTAACTTTGTACATAATTTTGTTTTTCTGAGGAAAGGAATGACATACCTCAGTTTCTCGGCTTTTTATTTCTAATTCCTTGCAGTTAAGGAAGTAAACCACCTCCTGATGAACGTATTCTAGGTCTGGTTCAGTGGGGACTTCATCAGGTTTAACAGCTCTAGCATATAAACATGGCTTAACTTCCAGACCACTGCCAATGACATCACTAATACGTAGGTATTGCCCCAGGTCATCACCTCCAGCTTTTACGTTTTTGTTTCTTTGACATGTTCATAATGTCATCTGATAGAAAATTTAGAGACTTTTTTATGTCCTCTACTGTATATCTTCAGTGATTGTGCTTTGTTTCTTTGGCCCCATTCTACCAATTTTATATGCATACAACATGGAATACCGCATAGAAACTAAAAGTCTGTCTGGTGGGCCACCGGTGGATCCTGGGCCTGTAGGCGCCTGGCAGATCCTGGGCCTTACATTTGAGGTGTGCACCTCTGCTACTGCTCAGCTCTGATGAGTCATTTAACATTTTTTTTTAATTTAGTATCTTATTACTGGCTTTTATAAGAAATTATTTAATGTGAGCTCTCACAATAAGAATGTGTGTGCACCTTTAAATAAATAAAAAGGTTTGCAGATATTTTCTTTCTCTTCTGTTCTAAGTTTGGAAATACAACTTTATATTTGTTTAAAAACTTCAGACAAAGGACAAAAAAAGTTAACTTTTTACACATGGGAGCTCTCATCTTTGTCAATGAATTTATTTTTGTATATTAGTTGATTTCTAACTGCTTGAACTAGGAAAATATTATAATTTAAGATAGAATATGTACTTGTATGATATAGAATTACATACAATGTGATATGATCAATATTATGCTGTTTTCCATTTTCAGCTGTAGCTGTCTCATTCACACAAAACACTAGGGTAGGCTAACCCTGACATTTTCTTCTCATCTAATGCTCTTTCACTGGGCTGCAGGGCAGCAAGAGTCTTGCATGGCACCACAGGCAGCCATTATTAAGCACAGAGCAAAACCAGAGAGCAGGGCAAGACATTACTTCTGCAGGTTTCTCAAAAGACTTTTTTTGTTCCTTCTCTGTTTCTCAGATGCAAACTCACACACCTTACTCATGTAATTTATGCTATTATAGCTGAAAATTAGAGAAACAGTTAGAGGGAGAGAGATGTGATGTTCTTATCTGTAGAGACGCAGGCAAAACAGGTGCTGGAAGCCCATTACTGAACCAAATCAGCCTGTTAGCTGTATTAGTTTCAGCTGCCATTGGTTAGTTACTCATTTGCCCTTCTGGGACTTGCTTGTCTGAAATGACTGCTTTCTCATTGCTGGCTTTTACCACACTTAATTCTCAATATAAACGCTTATCGTAACCACTTTTGCCCTTCAGGATGCTGAGATGTGCTCAGCATTTTAAAACACTTGGACTGTTTCTTGGGTTTGAAACGTTGCTGCTCAGAAATCCAGACCAGGGGTCTCGTTTATAAAGCTGTCGTTCGCACTGAATGGGCCCGAAAGTGGCGTATGCCACTCCTCACATAAAAGTTGTGATCTATAAAAACAAAGGTTTGGTGGTACTGCACACCAAACATCCGTTCTAGATCCACATTATCATTCAGACCAGCGATGGTATCCGGACTGCAGCTTGTAGTGAGCCAGAACTGTTCCAGAAACATCTTCCAGTATACAAGTCAGATCTCAGACCCTCGAGCAGAGAAAAGTTCCGGTCTGTGTGGCAACCAGCAGGTTATTTGTCATCATGGTTGGAGTCTAAACCACTGATTGACACCATCATTTTGCCAAGGTGAGAAGCAACCAGTCTCCCCACGGCCTCCCCTGGCAAGAGGGACTACTTTTCTCGGCACAAGCCACGTCAGGAAGGTAAAATCATTAAAATGAAATATTGTGCGAAGTTTCGTTTGCTGTTTTGGTGAGTAAACATATAAAATCAGGGTAATGTTTAATTCGATGGCCATTATGGAAAAATAATTCCTGTTTTTGTCCCAAAGTGTTTCACATGACAAATAACGAGAAGGGAACTCTGGTCAGGTTATGTTAGACCCTCCTTCACCAGCAGCATCAGCAGCACCGACTGCTGGTAAAACACCCAACATAGACTCTGAGGTCTTCTTTTTAGGGAAGTCAGCCCTAAAAAAAAACTCTTTCTGATTCAGAGTCATCAGTCCAATTGTGACCAGAGCGTAAAGACAGTAAGGACATTTAACCTGGCCTCAGATCCTTTCAGTGTTCCCAGTAGCATCATCTGTATCATTCATTACAATGGTGCAGTCCATAATATTGCTATGTTAACACACAGTCAACACATTGAAATATTCTGTAGACACTGCATTAGCAGTACATTCAGAAAGTACTTTTACTTTATATTCTACTTACTTTTACTCATGTAAAAAGGTTAGTGTGGTACTTTCACTTTACGTAGAGTAGATTTTTGTGGCCACTGGCCTCATCCTAGTCTCATGTATACGTTTGCTTTACATGTCAGCATTCTTGGTATTGATTTTTAATGTGAATTCACTGAGACCTCACACAAAACTCTGGGAATTACTGCGTATTGTTGCTGTAATAGCCAGCATGAACGTTTGAAGGTCTCCTCCATAAACCTTTAGAAAAAACAAATAAATCAACATGAACTTACAGGAAGGATGTGATCCTTATGTCACATCACAGGCTTAGGGCATGCATAGCGAATTAAATATCTGAAATCAGACACAATCTCAAATGTGGCATCTGGGCTGAAGGGGTTAAAATGTCATCAACAAGCAGCACATTATGCTAATTGATTCTGGATTTAACTGAAAATGGGCAAATATCCCAGGCTAAAAGCTTGTGTATCAGTTTGGGAGTAATGATGATGTGGTTGCCTCCATGTCTCATCAACTGCTCTGCCATCATATCTGCACAGACGTATGGTTCCACAACGTGAACACAGATGTTGCAGCATGGACCTCGCCCAGAAATATTGCATGCGCCATTATGTTTTCTGGTGGTGCTCAGGTTGTACAGTGGCTATGCCAAAGCAGTCCAGATCTCTGATGAATATGTTTCAGTTTGAGACTGTAGGGCTGCCCGTAGTATTTTCTTTCTCCTTGCTCTTCGGTTAGCGTTATTATTGTTTTTGCATTCCACTGTTTTGTATAGATAACCTTTCATAGCATTAATCACACTATAATCTCACCAAGAAAATAGAGCACTAATTTTCTCATTATTATACACATTTCTATTTAGATTGACTGAAACTGGTGAATATAAGGTATATTACATAAAATATATATGCATGCACTGCCATGTGCATTAAAACCATTACATTACTTTACTATTATATGCACTGACACTGTCATGGGCTCATACTCTCTTTCTTAAACACACACACACACACACACACACACACACACACACACCAAATAATGATGAGATTCCCAAATTATAATTAAGTCGGAGACAGCTAGCTAACCCTTCCAGTCATTGGTGGGACTACATTTTCCTTAGGTAATTATGAACATCTTTCAACCATCCGATTAAAAGATGATACGTGTTCTTTTTTACTTTTTCTTCTTAAGATAATGGGGCTAAAGAACATTGCCCAAAGGGTTTTACCTCAACAGTCTCTTACACAGCTTTATATAAATGGTGGCTGCTTGGATGTATGTGGATTCACTGACCCTCGTAGTCTGCGTTTATCTCCGTCTCGCATAAGAACTCCAATGGCTGTGACAAGTACATTAGTACCCCCAGTCTGATAGATCCTCCAGGGCCTCAAGAAGCTCATCACTAGTTCCCAGATGTGCCTTAGGCACAAGCACTGTGGGAGAGACAGGATCGGGGATGGTGGCAATTTAGTTTCTTGCTTGGAGGCACCATACATCAATCTATCACGCAGGCCTGTGACAAGCTTTGATAAGACTTCAGATTGCTCCGTAAAGTACATAAGACATACACTCAGAGGTAGAGATTCCTGAACTATCTGTAGGATCTGGTGCAGCTTTCCTCCTTTCTGGCTGAGGCATAAAAGTGTTGACATCAGGTTCCTGTTCTAGAAAACTTTATTTGGTTTATGGTTTATGAGCTCTGATTTACCAGTCTATGTGTTTTCTTTCTATCAAATGTCAATTTCTTGTTTCTTTTCTTCCCTCCTTAACTGACACGATGAATGCACTTATGTCTTGTATTTCTGTTGTTGTAAAGTTATAAAATAAAAACTGTACAGATGCATTCTATCTGTAAGAAAACAATTAGGTTGCTTCAAACATGTTAAACATGGACAAAAGCAATTTCTCTTTGGGAATTTTAGGGTAGGTTGAAAATCACAAGGTTATGACAGAGTGGCATCGAATATATATATATATATGCGGGGTGAGAGAAGTAACTAGTGAAAAGGCCTACTGAAACGCATTAACCACAGAGTAGTAACTAGTCGGCTGTCATCAGATATATCTTCCCTTAAATATGCATTTGAGAGAAGCAAAGTTTCAGGAGTAACGATGGTGAGTGATGCTGTGTGGATTTAGTTTGTATTGAGCTTCAGTGGCAGAGCTCATATTACTACTACCTTCTTCAGTATCCACACACTACTTTTAAAATTTTCTGCTGCTGCTGCTGCTAAACTGAAACAGTCAGACTGGATCAGTGCTTGTCGGCATGCCCACCTTGAGATTGTCAGTTTCACCATTTTACAGTGTTAGTAACTCAGACCACAGCTTGTAGTCGGCTAAGGTCCTGATTTCTGTAACTTGCATTTCGCATCTCAGCTTCTCTTTTACAGAACCAGCTGCCAAGTTGGGTCTAAAATGCTGAGATCTTAAAACCTACCTCTTCCATAAAGCTTATATTTTATTTGCCATTCATTTTACCCAGTTTTAATTCACAGGTTTATTTTAATCTTTAATCTGTTCATAGTTTTATATTTTTACTTATCTTTTAGTACCATGTCTATTTTCATTTACAAGTTATTTTTATTTGTTTTGTTTGTTTTTGTAAAGCACATTCAAAGGTGCTGTCTAAATAAAATTTATCTGATGTGATCTTGATTTTCCACAAAGAATTTCATTTACTTCTTGATTGTTTTAAACGCTGATGTTTGGTTTATTAGTTAGCAACATATTTGTTTGAGATGCAACAAACTTCCAGGACTAAGTGGAGTTTGCATTTAAGACAAATCCACTCCCACCATCTGACATCTAGCCATGCATCAGATTCAAACTTTGATGAGCAGAAGAAGACCGCAGCTAGCTACCTGACTGTAGCAAAAGTTCAGAGGATGTATTTTAACAATATTATTGGACTTATTGGACTTTTCTGCTGACTGCATCGGACCCAGTATTCATTCTTACCTAGTAATGGTAACCTACATGTGTAGCCACATCTGTCCTGGAATGGACTGATGGAAACGGCCTCTCCAAAGAACATAACAGATGACTGCAGGAGTGGGATTCAAACTGTCAACCTTCTGTTCATTGGACAACCTGCTCTACCATCTGAGCCACAGCCAGCCCATTTTAAATGAAAAAAAATATGACAGAAGTAGTTCCAAATCCCCAGAAAGGTAAACATTTTGCACAAGTGAAATCAAATTCATTAAGTACAATTTTATAAAAGGAGGTAAAGAGAGAGCCAATAGTCCAAGTGTTAGCTAACGTTATCCACGAAGCAGTGAAGCAGTGAAGCAGTGAAGAAGCATCTAAGCAACACCTGCCCATGGGACAAAAACAACAACAAAAAGCTACAGATGTAGAACTAAAATAAATTGGTTATTTTTTTTTATTTAAACAATCGAAACTATAAGTTTCATTTTCAGCTTGGCAGTTTAAAACTTTTTATTAATTTGAACATGTATTTGTGTATCATGTATCAATGTGTATCATTTTATTGATAATTTTTTTTCTCATCTGTTTTGAAGTCAGTTTTTACTGATCATAAAATCTAATTAATTGTAGGTTTTGTGTTTAAATGAATTGAAAACATGAATTATCATGGTTTCGTTTTCATCATACAATCTTTCATCAGTGCCACCATCAGGTAAAACTTGATGTTTTCAGTATTTTTACTGCAATCCACAAACAGGCTACACATATTTAAGTGTCTCAAATGTGTTATTGCCATATCAAGTCTGACGTTACGTAAGGTGTAACCCTCTACTAAGTATGTAAATATCGCTACCTAGGTTCGTTGGTGCTGAGATCAATACCAATAGCACAGGTGTAAATAATAATTGCATACTTTCAGTTGCATAACATTATTATAACAGTGCACAAAGTTTACAATACCTATGGGCCCATTAATTAAGTAAAAATAAATAATTTTCCTTTTGAGAGAATTAATTCAAAAGATGTCAGATGTGGATCCAATCAAAGTTCAAGTCAATAAGTCAGGGAAAGTATCCAAAGTTGGCTTTCACAAGGCTACGTTTACACTGCCAGTTATGTTCATTTCCTCTTTAAGCTCTTTAAAAACAACACTATCAATAAAACTCCTATGTGTGTTTTTTAAATATTTATTATTAATATTTCCAGGTGGGTCACAAAGGCAATAAGTCCATTCAGACAGACTGCGTCTATCTACTGTCTGACTTCATGGTCAGATGAGGACTTTGTGAGGGGGTGGACTACAAAAGCAGCGTAGCCACGACGGACAAGTTCATCAATGGGACGACTGCAAAGATCTTGTCCCATCTCCCTTCATCACTGCAGATGTAATTGATGCTGAGGAGATTCCCATTTTTCTTCAGGACGATGTAATTGTGCAGCGAGGATGCAATTCCTTCAGTAATGGTTCAATTTTGTTGCTTCACTGTGTGTTTGTAGCCTTTGTAGTTCCTGACCAACGTGGACAAATAAAAAAAAAGAAACCTTTGTTAGTCCCTCGGTGGGGAAACTGCTTTGTTGCACCAGCACAAGTGCAGGAAGCAGAAGCACACAGGTGATATAAAAAAGAACACACGCACACACACACACACACACACACACACACAAAAGCAATAACATGTCCAGCATCTGGTCCGCAGGGTGAGTATGTACAGGATATAAACATGAAGATAAACATGTAAAGACAGTTTTCATGTGTTCACTGTAAGTGTGACAGCAGCAGGAGGAAAGACCTGCGGTATCTCTCCTTCACACAGCCAGGATAAATGATAATAAATCATGGACTAGTCTAGGTCTCTGATCTGCATGGGGCAGGTCAGGGCCCAGACCCTAGCCCAGTAGAGATGCTATGAGCTGGAGAAAGTCCTCCACTAAACAGTTCTGTCTGAAAGGAACGGGCTGAAAGCTACTACACTTTATGCAGATCTGATCCAGTTTCTGTTGGAACAAGGAGATTTTCCTGGTCCAGATCTGATCCAGTTCCTACTGGAACAAGGAGGTTTTCCTGGTCCTTGCTTTGGTGCATCTAATAACAGACTGTTCAGAGTACTGACAGCATTGTTGATGCTGCTAATTACATGAACCTGTGCTGGACTAGTAGCAGCGTCTTGCAGACAGAATGTTATTTACCTGATACGGTGCAACACAAAGGTCAGCAATCTCTTCGATATACTTAACTATACTATATTCTGCCGTGTCGGGTGCCAACAGCATGACAACAACACGCCAGGTTTAGGAATTCAGAACCAATAAAGGAAATGGAAACATTTATTTGGATGGAGTAGAAATAAATGTAGACTACAACCTGCCCATTCAGTATAGACCCAGGACAGGATCTGCTGGATTCAGATCTGCAGTGGGGTTCTCACTTCAGTTTATTTTAGTTGTATTGCTTCTTGTTTATTTATTATTATTATTATTATTGTTG
>CM047978.1:5797274-5808764 GCA_026261665.1 Melanotaenia duboulayi
TAAACCTTACACTTTGGAAAGTAAATTAAAGTCCCGTAACAATAGAAAGTCCTATGTTTTGGAGCACTGGAGAAGGATTTAAATAATTTTTATTTTTATTTTTAACTTAAAACAAATCATTAGTATGTAACCATTTTGAAAGACGAACTAAAGGTTGTAATCTTCCAGTCTTTTTCTTTATGGGATTTTTTAATTTGCAACCTGGTTCCAGGTTTTGGTGCACAATGGTTTCATATGCTACCCGGTTCCAGGTTTCGGTGCATAACGGTTTCATTTTCTACCCGTTTCCAAGTTTTGGTGCACGTGGTCTCATTTGCAAACTGGTTCCAGGTTTTGGTGCACAATGGTCCATGCTGACTAACACAGCGTATGTTTCTCCTGTAAGCTATTGTTGCTCTACACCTTTGCTTACACTCTGCAGAGCAGCATATAGTGACCTACATTTCCAGGTGAAGTCTGACTGATCACATAAAGGACTTCATAATGAACAACTGGACAATTTAAACAAACTCTGTTTACTTTGCTGTTGAAATGCTTCTCTTCTTTTCCCTGATTGAGAAGTTTATTTTCTTATTTAGAGTATCTTGTTTGTTTTTTGCCATGCAACTTAATTTTTATTCAAGTTATCTTTGTTCATTTTTAAAATTAAAGCCACTCATCCATGTGTTTCTTGAAAATTAGAATATAATAAAAGGATAAATGAAATTAAAAGGAATCTGCCTAGTAATATATTAACACTACTGTATTCTGCTCATTCAGCATCACATTTTAATATAGGAAAAAAATGACCAATACGTTCATACTGGTTTAAAAACATGAAGATGAATGGAATAAACTTAGAAACTGACTGTGTCAGTGCGGTCAGTCAAGGGCCAAGTGGAGATTATCAGGTCCATATTCAAAGTTCTGATCTAATCCAACGAGACTTCCTTCCATCTACGCATTCCGGAAAAGGCAATGGCCATCATTTATCAAAAGACTGTATGATGGAAATCTGTACGCACGACCATTTCCACGCAAGGTTTGGAATTTATCAATCTGGATGTGAGCACAGGATACGAACCAAATCTCACAACAGGTCTGAGCTCATGTAGCGAGTTTGAGTCAGAGTGGATCAGCATTGCAGCTCCGCAGATGCTGAAAAAAATGGTTAAACAAACCTCGAACCGTAATCATAGCATAAGCAGCCACATGTTCAGTACTCAGAATGAACCCTTTTGCAAAAGGAAAGCAGATTTAAATGGATCCCCAAAACGAATAAAACCAATAAAACATTATGGGCATATATAGGCTACTTTCTGAGTAGTACCTTTTTGATCTGACTCCGGACTACTCAGCTGGAGTCGGATCAACAATGGCGAGGCCATTAACTGTCTCTGTGATCCTCTTCCATGAAGTGTTTACGTCCCCACCTCTGAGTCCAGTTTCTAGGCTACAAAACAGATCCTCTTCATTCTGTTCCATCTCACAAGTGAGGCTTTCCATCTTAACCTCTGAAAAGTTTCTTTCTTTGGCAGAACGTCTCCTCTCCATGGATTGACCTCACTGGGCATGGCCTCTGGACCATGAATAATTAAGAGCGTAACATGTAAATGAAGATGGATTTCAGGCATCACATTTATCAAGGCCTATCATTCCTATTCTGGGATTGTCAGATGCAAACATTTCATGAATCACACATGGATCCAATCGTAAGATCATTGCTGCGATCAGATGTGTTCGTTTATATGTTGGTTTGATAAATGATGGCCAGAGTGTGTGGCATGCAGTGATGCGGTCAGTGGGCTGCACAGTCAAACAAGATTTACATGATTAGTTTATAAAGATATGTGTTGAAACAGATTTGGCATCTTTCAAGAGACTAACTTTAATGAAGCTCATCATTAGCCTGTATTCTGGATGTTAGAGCCTACCTTAGCTTGAGGTTTTCCACAAGGCTGATGAATCCCACATTTTCCATGACAGACAGTAGTTGAACACTCACTGTGGTGCAATAGAGAAATTTTCTGTCAACCTTCTAACCTTCATGCTGTTTGCCGAAGTTAATTGCTCTTCTGGAAAGTGTCAGCTGCTGCCGCTATGCAGTTTTTCTCCTCAGCACGTTGGCATGTTTCACCACACAGATCATGTTTTCTCAGTAACAAAGCTGAGCTCATTCTCTCTGGGAACAGCAGCAAGCTCCACCATCACTTGGAACGTAAGTCCAATAGATAACTAACAAGCTCAAATTTCCATCATGACAGAGGCCTTTAATGATCTGCAACATCAGACTTTGAAGTCTGGACATCATTTCCATGTTTGATCCATGGCTCCTCAGTACTGAAGCCTAATACTGGTGTTAGATAGGAGCAGTCCCAAGGCTACAGCCAGGGTTTAGGTTTGATTTGGATATTGGTAGAGGCAAGTTGCCCATAGAGCTCTCTGGAACATTAATGGGTTTTTTCCAGATATGATAGACGTTTATTTGCAATATCACGTTACTGAGTGGACAGAAAATTTAAAAAGTTTTCTACTCAGAGAAATCAGCAGGTTGCCCATCCACTGTCACAGCTGCAGTAATCCTGACAACATCAGGGCATCGTCAACAACATTTTAAAAAGAAATCTATGCAATCCACACAGGTCTCAAATTTTATAACATATGATCGTCCAATAATCGGAAGGTTGGCGCTTTGATTCCCACTCCCCCCAATCATCTGTCCTTGGGCAAGACACGTCACCCTCCAGCTGGTGTATGAATGCTAAGGGGTGTTGTCTGTCAGGCTGCCCAGGGCAGCTGTGGCTACATGTAGCTTAGCATCAGCAGGTACGAATGAATGATGACGTGAAGCTCTGTATGAATCTAATCCATTATTGATTATCATTATTATGGTGAAGGCTGTGATGGCAGCAGCCACACACTAAACAAGGCCTGGTATCCTCTTTTTCTGGTTTCAGTTGAATGTGCTAACACTGTAAATAAATGTACTATTCACCATTCTTCATACTTTACATTTTTATTAAGTTTTGGCACGGTGGCTGACTGACTGGGAGCACACATTTAGTTAACTTAGTCACCTGTTAATTTGGTTTGCTTCAAGCTGATAGATTTTCTTTCTGAGTTACCCGTTGACACTGAATATTTTCAAGTTTTTTTATTGTCTTATTGTTCTTTTTGTCTTTTAATGTCATTTCTGTTGTTCTCTACCTTTTCTTACTCTTGTTATTTTAATTCCTGTTGTATTCTCTGTGTTTGTAGTCCATGAAGCCCTGTGGTCCTGCCAGTGCTTTACAGACGAAGTGTTGGAAGTTTTTTTTTATAGTGCAGCTACATAGAATTAGTGATACTACAGAAAATATTAATCTTTACATCATTGTTATTCTCATTTAACCCTTTAATGCATAGTGTCCACTGCAGACACATATTTAAAGGCTTTTTTTAAAATGTATACATGGGTGTGGATCATACATTAGCAACTTCATTGGACATTAGTGAGTCACCGATACTCTGCCACGTATGAAGAATAAATACATTTTAGATAGTATATATACATACATTGTAATTACCAAGTTTGCCTCAGTGAAAAAAGGGACAAGAAAAATGATCCAGGTGTTTTTTATAATTAAAATTATATTAATATATTTTATAACATATTTTATGAATATTTTCATAGATCATACAGAAAAATCATCACCCTGAGTAAAAGTTAAAATAAGATTAAATAAAGAAAAGCATTAATGTGCATGTCTGCAGAAGTAAAATATAAAAAAAAAAAAAAATGTGGTACTTTTTTTGTAATAATCCATGCACCGGAGGGTTCATTAAAAATATGCTAAAAGTATGGTCCTTTTTATTTTCCAGAATCTATACCCAAAATTGTCTTTTTGAGTCTTTACAAGGTTAAGTAAATGCCGTATTATGACATTGGTTAAATTTTAATTAGTGTAACTCTGACTACTAAAGCTCACCTGTGTCAGCTCTGATTCTGTCACCTGACTAAATAACACTAGAGCACGATGAGGAAACAGGTCTTTGACTTAGTAACTGTTATTATCACCATTATTAATGGCTCAATAGCAATAAATAGACTCAATAAATAAAATCATTTATTAGCGTCTTAAACTTTTACGCTGACTCACTCTAAAATAACCTCATGTCTTTTCTTTTCTTTGCTCCTGATATTCAGAGACACAACCACCGTTAGCTGTTAGCTAGAGCTGATCGCTCAGCTGTTTTTGAAACAGGAAATGGGAGGAATAACTGTGGATCTGCAAATGGATCTGGATATTGGAAAGGACATGTCCCCATCATGTCCCCATGGTATAGAGCCTGCTTTACTTTAAAGGCTTATATTGTCCATGCCACTAGTTCTATTTTTTTCAGTGTTAAAATCTCAGATGACAACGGAAGGTGTACGGACTGGACATAAATGGATTTGTCCGAACAAAACATCTCATGTTCTCCCACCAAGTTTTCACCATGTTCAAAGAATCTTCTTGTAACGGCAGGAAATTTTTAGCTTTCTTTTCATATTAAAACAGTGAGGAGAGAAGAAATCAGGACAGTCAGCTCTTCTCTGTTGTTTTAGGTCTTCAAGTAGCTTTTTAAAGCTCAGAGGTGGAAGCTGGTAACACATGCCGCAAACAAGTTCATTAAACAGTCTGCTGAATTTCACATAATCCAATTATGTGTTGATTTGGTGGTTTAACTTTCTATGTAATTTATATTTTCTGTTCCAGTAGAGCGGAGGAGGTTCCTGATGCTGGCAGCCGTATGTTTATACTGAGTCAGAATAACAAGTGTGGCTTACAAACATCCTTTCACAGCTTTCTGTTCTCAGTGTCTGTATGGATTTTTCCCATATTGTACCGTACGGTGCTGAAGTCTGAGCCAGCCTGACAGATAGTTTAGAAGCTGGATGTTCGGTTGGATAGCAATTTATTTTCCACACACCATGTCAGTGTAAATAAAGAAGGGGGGGGTGGGGGGGGGGTCTGCTGCTCTTTTTTATCCCCACAAATAAAAGCTGGAAAGTACTGGAGAGACTCAATTTCACTGATGTGATGACTGTGTGTGTCTGTGTTTGTGTGTGCGTCCTATATGAGAGTACATGTCTGTATGTACACAGTGTGTGAAAATTTGTTTCCCACATTCTGAACAAACCCCACTTTACCTGAGATAAAGTTTCATTTTGACACCATTAGTTTAATAAATGACTAGAAGATGATAAAATGATTTACAAGTTAGAATGGATTAGGTATGAGAACATGGAAACGTGTGATTCAGTTTAAAATAAAAATATAAGGAAATATGTACCCACATTAACAGTTTGAAGCCAAAAAGGCTCAACTAGTCAGTAAATACTTGTGTCTAGGATTAGTAGTGAATTTTTCTTTTTAAAAGGGGGAAACATCTAAGGAGAATCCTCTCAGGTTGTTCTGTTTGAATGTCATTGATTAATTACCAAATCAGTTCCATTGAGATATCTTCAGTGTTATGTCACTTTTTGTGCAAAGTAACAGGTTAAAGTACTTTGTGTTATTGGATAAAATCTCCTCTTTGTAGTTTATTGTCCACTTATGTCAGATTTGCCTGTAAAGCTGCTGTCTTGCTGCATGGCGTCCAGCCTTTTCTACATATATGACCACACCGTTGCAGACAGGAAATATGGATGCAATACTACCTTTACAGCAGTGAACTTTTATATTCACAAAAGAAAAATAAATCCTCTCCATAACAAGTGTGTGGACACGCCATACTGCAGATTAAATGGTTACAAAGATTTGCTATTTAAAGCTAGTGACTGTAGTTTAGGTACCTTCCCAACGTCATCGTTAGTTTCCCTTCGCGAGTTGACTTGAGCCGAGTTGGCAACTGGTCCCTGTAGCCTGATGCTGCTGTTCTTCTGACTGAAGGTACTGGGATGGCATGCCCTTGCAGGGCTAACACTGTGGCCCTGGGTCATTGTGGTTTACTAATGAGGGAACAGAGGAAGGTGTTTTTTTTTTTTTTCATTTTAAAATGAAATGTATGAGCTAAGGAAAACTGGAACCAAATTATACTGTAGAGCCCCAAGTGGGGTCTGGGGTCATGATGCAACAGATCTCACATCTATCCATCTTTGCCTGCTATTGCTTTGCTTTCCTCTAGCATCAAGCATCATAGAGCAACTGGGCATTGTAGGAGTCTAGCACCAGTTCCAACCACCATCTGGTGCAGCCTGCACCAGAGAGGCGCCAGAACATCTTAATGGGGGGGGGGGGCTCAAGTGTGAAATTTCTGCTGGAAATAGAAATAGATGGACCTTTCTTTTCTGTTGTATAAACATTCAACTCTCCTGGTTAGACAACCATGAAAAGATCAAAACTATTCCCTCAAGAGTTGATAAAAATTGCATGACAGTGGAAATGTTATAAATCCAGTAGAATCCTATAGGAGGCGTTTTATGATCCTACTGAGGTGGAGAGAGTAGGAAGCGCTGGTGAAACAGCATCAGCAACACCTGACTGGTCAAAGACTTCTCTTCCTTTTTTTTAAAAAAAAATTTATTTATCTTAGAGAACCTATGAACACACACACACACACACANTTAAAAAAATGTATTTATTTTAGAGAACCTATGAACACACACACACATAGTTAGCCGGTGGAGAGTGGAGTGAGAAGGAAACAAGGTTATTGATTCCTGCTTGTTCTTGTTTGGAAGGCTCTGCACAGCAACACCAAGTCATTTCGTCTGGATGTTGGTTTAAATACAGGACAGTTCCAGATGTTACGCAGCTGCAGCTAGAGAGCGCATGAGTTTTCTCCTTCTTTCGTCATTTCTTTGTATTTAAGTCATTATTTTACAATAACTGAAGAGAAGTTTGCCTGCAGTACAAAAAGTGTTGAAAGCTGTGCAGCATCATTTAATTTCAATACCAGCTTTTTAATGAATCATTTCACCATCTCCACAGTATTCATGTGTTTGAATGCTTTCAATCAGGTAAGGAATAATGGGAATTAGCTTGTTTTATATGAAATTATCCTAGCATATGTCAGAGCTTCTAGAGATGTTGCTAAAAGAAGAAAAAGAAAAGTGTGCATTGTAGTTTCTAGACACTACTAATATCCTCTCATCTTCTACAGCAGCAAACACTTGTATGTAACACAAATATGACACCTTAATGGCAGAAATTTCAAGTAAAAGGTATCAGTGTCATATTGGTTTTGCTGACACTTACCCTCGATTTACTTGGTATCAGATCAATACCAAAATTTGCAGCAGCACCAGAGCACAACTTTTAAATTCGGCTTCATAACTTCTAGACCCAACCCGGGACTTTTGCTGCCATCTACCTCCCAGTGGACAAACAAAGGGTGTAGAGGTGACTTCTTTACTGCCCTCCACACTTATGGTGCCAACTTTAACATTCAGCCACAAACAGACATCCCACCAGCATTGTGAACACAACACAGACAGTAAAACATTCGACTTTACAAAGTAACAATCGCAAAACATTAAAATCCTGCTGAATATGGATTTCCCATGAGCCTTTGCACAAGGCAAGGCATGTTTATTTGTAGAGCACATTTCATGTACAAAACAATTCAGTGTGTTTTAAACACACTGCATCAGGAGAAAAGTGCATGTAATTGGGATACTAAAGCTCTGTTAAACTTAATTTATCAACTTTGAGTGTAGAAAACTGATCTCACTGGAAGTCAGATATGGTGAAGTTAATCTGGTTAGCGGCGACAGAAATGAAACGTTTGGCAAAGACCACGGTACCAAGCCAACACCTCTCCTCATTGCTGCGGGGCCGCCATCCTCACAGGAGAGCATATTTAAGCGTAATTTCTTTACTTGATTGGATAAATAACATAATCGAAATTTGTCACCCCTGATAGGTGGGTTTGGATTATTTGTGCATTTGCTTTGTTTTCTGATACCTTTTTGGTATTTATTTTCTGGTACCTTTTGTACAGTTTTATTTCACAGTCATTCTACAGTTTTACTACTAAAACAAATAAGTGATAACTGGTTCTCTGCAAATTAATGTTTTGCCAATGGAACTGCATATCAACAGACATCCCTGGAAAAACTAAAAGCCCTGTTCTTTATTTATTTATCATTATGCAGTAAAATGAAGCACAAAGTCTGGAGAACATTGTGGACATTTTACTCAATGCTGCATTTGTCCATAAAGTAAACTGGTTATTATCTCATTATTTCAATTTGGAAACCCTCACTTTATTCTATTTAATGAATAAAACCATATCCAACTTCTCTAATGAGCTGTTATGCAATTAACAAAGAGCAAATTTAGCAAAGGTAATTCCAAGTCTGCAGACCACAGAAAAAAGATTCAAAAGGAGGTAATCGGCAATTTTAATATTTTTACTTCTTTTTATCTACTTTTCATTTTTGTCATTTTAATTTAAAAAAGGCATTTGCAGGTTTTTATTGTAATTTCTTGTAAGATTTGATTATTTTTTGTGTATTTGAGGTCCCAATGTGTTAATAAAATAGGTTAAAGTGGGAAAATGATCAGACAATGGTGAGATTGTGCTGAAAAAGTCATATCAAACATAGCTATAGGAAACATGTTTCTATCTGTGCTGTGCCTGAACGAGTGACTTGAACACTGGTTCATGAACTAGTTAATATTTTGGATGAGCTGAGAGTTGTGTATTTCTGCCTGATGAATGTTATTGTGAGCCCAGTCATTCTTCTGTTTGTGAACGGCGTTCTCGCACACATTTCCATGGAGCCTCCCAGGCAACATCCTGGCTAAAACACATGGTAAACAGGCAAGGCAAATTTATTTGTATAGCACATATCATGTACAAGACAATCCAAAGTGCTTTACGTAGAACATTACAGCAGGGTGCAGAAAGCAAAACAAGTGCATTAAAAAACAAAGATTAAAAGAAATGCAATTGATGGCATAAAAACAGAAGGAAGATGCTAAAATAAAATAGATGTAACGCAAGAAATAAAGTTCCTGTGTGGGGAAAGACGATATTAAAACATGATTGGAGCTTACGGTAAAAGAACCAGATGTAGACTTTGACTTTTAAATAAAAACTAGTGAAATGCAGCAGTAAATAGGTATGTCTTTAACCTGGATTTAAATAAACTAAGCTGATCTGAGGCTTTCTGGGAGTTTATTAAGGGAGGCCTTAATATATATCGGTGGAAAAACACCAAATCTAGCCAGCCACCACAGAGCCGCACCCTGCATGCATGATCAAATTGTTAAACTTGAAAGATAAATCTACTGAAGGCAGCAGCAGCACCTCCGCCTCAATGATCACTACAGCATCATTGTTTGATCACTTAAAATCATTTTTTATGTACTGGTCCCAAGACGGAGAAATCTGGCCTTTTTGTGTGAACTTNACAAGACGGAGATATCTGGCCTTTTTGTGTGAACTTTGCTCGCCGGGTGTCAAGAAGCAACTCCGGACATCAACGTCAGCAGCAAAACTGAAACGGCAGATTGACATAAAGCCGACCCAGAAATCTGCCTTCCAAGGCATGTAAACTAAATGTCTCCTAAAACATCTTAAGACGTGGCAATAGCGTGCTAAAGCAGATCCTCTACCAGCCAGAACTAAATAACGGCATCCAGCAGCAGCAGCTCTGTTGTCTTCATCTCTACCTGGAAAACCTTCTGCAGGATGTTGTTGGAGACCTGCAGCCTTGGAGAAAAGAGGAACCTTCAGCTTTCAGAAACTTGACAGATGCAGACATATGGTCTGCATGTCTGTTTGTTTGTTTGTCTGTTTGCATGTGTCCACATGTGCAATTGGCACTAGGACACTCTAGGCCACAGTTTGATGATCAACTTTGTAGTCGTATCATTGGACCATGCAGCCATTTGTCTTGGACACTAGGGTGAAGAGAGGGGTGGAGCTGTCAACTGATCACCACCTGGTGGTGAGTTGGCTCAGATGGTGGGGGAGATGCCGGTCAAGCCTGGCAGACCCAAGCATGTTGTGAGGGTCTGCTGGGAACCTCTGACGGAGTCCCCTGTCAGAAAGAGTTTAAACTCTCATCCCCAGCAGAGCTTCAACCATGTCCAGTGAGAGGCAGGGGACATTGAGTCTGAGTGGGCTGTGTTCTGTGCCTTTATTGTTGAGGTGGCCAACCGGAGTTGTGGCCATAAGGTCGTGGGTGCCTGTTATGGTGGTAATTCCCGAACTCATTGGTGGACACCAGCAGTGAGGGATGCCGTCAAGCTGAAGAAGAAATCCTATTGGGCCTTTTTGGCTTGTGGGACTCCACAAGGCAGTTGATGGGTATCAGCTGTCTAAGCAGAACGCTTCGGTGGTGGCTAAGGCAAAAACTGGGCATGTGAGGAGTTTGAAGAGGCCATGGAGAACGACTTCCAGATGGCTTTGAGAAGATTCTGGTCCACCATCCAGTGGCTCAGGAGGGGGAAGCAGTGTTCCGTCAACACTGTGTACAGTGAGGACGGGGGACTGCTGACCTCAACCCAGGACGGTGTGGGTCAGTGGAGGACACGTCTTCCGACAAGAAAGCAAAGTCAAGGGACCCTGGCCTGGGTTCTCCTATTTCTGGTCTGAGGTTGCTGAGGTGGTTATAAGCTCCTCAGTGGCAGGGCCTCGGGGGTGGATGAGATTTGCCCAGAGTTTCTTGAGGCTCTGGATGATGTAGAGCTGTCTTGGCTGACATGCCTCTGCAGCATTGCATGGACTTCAAGGACAGTTACCCTGGACTGGCAGACCAGGTTGGTGTTTTTCATCCTGGTTGTGGAACAGTGGATCAGATTTACACCCTCTTCATGGTCTTGGAAGGGGCATAGGAGTTTGCTCAACCAATCTAAATGTGCTTTGTGGACTAGGAGAAGGCGTTCAACCGTGTCCCCCAGGGGCTTCTGTGGGGGATGGTGCGGAAGTATGGAGTACCGGACTGCCTTGTATGAGCTGTCTGGTCCCTGTAAAGCACATTTGTTTCCAGTGAGGGATGAACTCTGCCAAGGCTGCCCTTTGTTACCGATTCTGTTCATAACTTTTGTTGACAGAATTTCTAGGCGCAGCTGAGATGTTGAGAGGATCCGGTTTGGTGGCCTCAGGATTGGATCTCTGCTCTTTGCAGATGTTGGCTTCATCAGGCCGTGATGTTCAGCTCTCGCTGGAGCGATTCAAGCCGAGTGTGAAGCAGCTGGGATGAGAATCAGCACCTCCAAATCCGAGACCATCGTCCTCAGTTAGAAAAGGGTAGAGTGCTTTCTTCTGGTTCGGAATGAGGTCCGGCCCCAAGTGGAAGAGTTCAAGTATCTTGGGGTCTTCTTTACAAGTGAGGGGAGGATGGAGCGGGATATCGACAGGTGGAGCGGTGCATTGTGTGCAGTGATGCAGAATCTGCATTGGTCTGTTGTGATGGAGAAGGAGCTGAGCCAAAAGGCAAAGCTCTTGACTTACCGGTCGATCTACGTTCCTACCCTTACCTATGGTCATGAGTTGTGGGTAGTGTAGGGAGGACTGTAGCTAATTTGTGGG
>CM047978.1:5852661-5864292 GCA_026261665.1 Melanotaenia duboulayi
GTTTTCGTTTTGTTTGTTTATTCATGGTCCACGCTATTCTGCGAGGAACAAAGAGGTGCACAGACTTGTTAACTTCCTTTCAGGTCAGTCAAAGTTAGCTGTCTGGAAAACCAGAAAAAAATGTGTGAGGGGTGTAGGGACGGTGGACATGGTGATGATGTTGACAAGGAAGCTGGCGGCTCGACTCAGGCTGGAGTTTGATTTTTATAGACTTACTGAAAGGATTGATGCATTTGTGGGAATCTGGGGGGTGTGGGATAGTGATGCGCGGGCCGCCCCCAAACCCGCGGGACCTGCGGGTCGGAAAAAACCCCGACCCGCGCATCACTAGTGTGGGATGTGCTGTGTTCGGTGAGAGAAGACTGTTTTTGCATTTCTGAGGGTTGTTGGTTCTGGTTCTGTAGTTTCTAAGTACTGTTAGGTGTGAATGGTTTAAAATTTTGTTTATTAATGACTTGTATTTTGTATTTTGTCTTTATTTTTATTTTTTTGTTTTGTTTTGTTTTAAGTTTCTTTTCTTTTGCTTTGTTGTTGGTGTTGTTGTGGTCATTTTAATTAAACTGTTTTTGAAACTCTTTCTCTTTCTTTCTTTCTTTCTTTCTTTCTTTCTTTCTTATTAAAAAGTTTTATTTGAACATAATGACAAATATAAAACAACAATAAAATAAAATACATGATCCAAAAAAAA
The DNA here is from genome assembly GCA_026261665.1 of Melanotaenia duboulayi. Taxonomy (NCBI): domain Eukaryota; kingdom Metazoa; phylum Chordata; class Actinopteri; order Atheriniformes; family Melanotaeniidae; genus Melanotaenia; species Melanotaenia duboulayi. The sequence goes on from CM047978.1 coordinate 5,853,350, forward strand.
AGAAAACACCAAAAGTTCAAGATCGTCAGACGGACTGGAGAAGCAGCACGAACGCCACAGATCTCTTGGTAGACTGGAAGGCCACACCGTGGGAAGGCCACACTGTATGCCAGTCTGTCAAATCGTTTTCTCATCACAGCAGTACATCCATTTTGTTGTCAATTTGAAGGCAGTAAAAATAGTCAAATGGGATGAAACCAACAATGTGATCCATGCTGGTTTGTACTGAAAAAGGAGGTGCTGTAGTGAACCAGCGATGGAGTGTCTGCAGACACATGCTTCTCTAGTTCACAGCACAGATCTTCTGTTCAGCACTGCTCATGTCCTATAGTTGTTACACATTTCTATTTTCAGATGTTTTTTACTGTGTTAAAATTATAAATGGTTTATTGTTACCTGTGTGATTTCTGACATCAGTGACACAGTCACAGTACACCGTCAGAGTGATGTTATGTAAAGTGTACACCTATATTTGTTCATGAATGAGGGAGCATGTGACAGACAGCACAGGAGTCTTTAATCCTACGCTATGTGCACACACAGTGTACATATCTGATTACACAGAGGACAAGGTGTCATGAGATGATATGTAGCTTAACAAGCGTTTCACTCATTTCTGTGTTGTTCAAACAAATGTTCTTTATGAGTTCACCTCTAACTAATTGTGTCAGGGAATAAACACTGATTTAACACTTGCATTAGTACCCTGTATCATCACCCCCCCACTCCAGAGCCGCAGCAGGTCAGATCCATGGCAGGAACTCTGCAAGTTGAGAGGAAAGTTTAAACGCTGTTTTATTGGGAATTGGGAAGACAATCAAACTTCTTCTACCTTTTCCTTTAGCAGATATTTCCCTTGGCTCTCTTGGAATGTATTATTCATACCAGCCGCACATTTTAGACTAATATAAGCCTGAGGTGAAATTAGAACCTTAGTTAAACAGTTATTATAATGAGTGATAATAGTCGAAAATTATGTCATTAATTTTTCTTCCCCTTCAATAAGTGTAAAAGCAACAAGCTGACACATTTTTCTTTGTTTATGGACTTATTTTTCCTTACATAAAAACAGCATTTCAACTGCATGCACCTTTTTATTTATCTGGCCTTTAAATATCTAAAGGATATAGCTGGTTATTTGAGACAGGAGGAAATATGATCGATGAGATGCAATAAAAACAGAGATCAGTTTTACTTTCTTTGTCTCCTCATTTTACAGGAGGTACAGAACTGATCAGATATGCATTTAGTGCTCTGATTAGCAGACCAGCATCCATCACGGGTTTTTTTGTAAGAATGATGAATTTATGAATAAAAAGATCAACGCATTAAAAGCCTGAATGATGTTTGATTTTCAGCCAATAATCTTTTACAAGAATAAAGTTAATGGACCTCACTAACAGTTCTTATGAACAAATTTGTTTTTAAATCATACTAAGAAATGTTTTATTAACTGTTGCATTCACCAAAATCTTTTTATCTCTTACAAACATCTGAAAGACGACACATTAGAACAAAATCAGCATTTGTGTTGTTTTCTGTTGTTCTGTTCATTAAAATAAAACGACAGTAATGTTTTTGTCAGATTTCTTAATGTTGGCAAAGTACAAAGCATTGTGTTATTTAAGATGAACATCAACATTGCAGATCCATGCATTATAATTTTCCTGAAGGGAAGTGTTGTTGCACACACATATTGAACTCTCTGCATACTTCGCACCACTCTGCACACACAACGGCCACACTTATTGGACATCTTTGTGTGCTGCACCGACACTTTACTCACCCTACATAGTATATTATTTATTATTTATTATCATCACTCATTTACATTTATATTTATATTTGACTTTTCTTCTCATAATAGTTATGGGAAGATTGTAGATATTGATATTCTTTTATTCTTCTTATTGATATTAACAGTTTTCATTCTTTTTTAGAATATAGTTTTTCATTTTCCTTTAAGTATAGGACAGTGGTAATAAGCATTTCACTACATATTGTACTTTGTATGATATTGTATGACACAAATAAAATATGAATTTGAAATTTGAGTCATAAGCTTTCTGGTAATCAGTCCAGGCAGTAAACAGGTTTGTCTGTCTGGTTTTAAAGTCTCGGGCAACAGTTTTGTCAAAAGAGCTGCATGTTTTTTAAATATCTGTGTAACACCTAAAAATATGTTCTGTGGAGTTAGTAAGTCATTTAATTTTCAGTACCTGTGAGATTTTTTTTTTCTTTTTTCAAATTAAAGAAGCATCAGTAGAAATGGGTAAATTTAATTTATTTATATCTTTTTCAAAATAAACAAACTCTCACATATATATAATTTATTTACATCATATTCAATCACATGAATACAAATGGTACATATGATCTAACATAGATAATTAGAAAAAAATATCCATTTACAGGTACTTTCAGCTTTCATTTATATGCCTTTAAGTTTTTTGTGAATCATTGCCGGTTTTTGCAAGACCGTGCAAAATGATTGTGTTTAGGATGTGTCTTTCCTCTGATAGGACACATGTTGAAACGCTATAGAAAACAGCTGCTGTGGCTTTGAATGAGAACAGCAGCTCATCAAATGAATAAATAAATAAAACACCAATAAGGGCTTAAAAATGTCATAAAGAAGTAAATTTGGCCAGTCTGTGAATGTATATTTTTTATAAAACTTTACCTACTAAAAGTATAAAGTTTTATGTGAGAAGTACACGCTCTTGTAATGTTTGAAATGCAAATAAATGTAATAAATGTTATATTGGCTTTACTAGAATTTATTTATTGTAAACTTCATTTAATTGAGCTGTTGTTAATAATATGGTTGAATAAGTCAGATAAACTTTGAAGAGCAAAAAGTTGTATAATTTAATGTATTTAAGTGTAATTAAATGCAAACAAAATAAGTACATAAAAATGTTGCACAGTGCTCTTGACATCTTTTTTAAAGACATCAGATCAAATGTAATTTATGCAACTTGTTTACTGCTCAATCATCAGGCCTCCACACCGAGCTTATTATTCGTTTAGTTTTCTGTATTCTGACCAAACATGTCCTCCTTGGTCTGGTCTGTCCAGGGGAACTTGTTCCAGAAGTCTGGTGCTTTGCTCAGATGCAGCTTTGCCAGCTTAAGCTGTGCAGCCAAGTTCTTTTTGTCTCCTGCAACCTTCACAAAAAGCCACACTGGTTCAGTCACTGGTTCAGTCTGTTTCTAACTGGGCTGTCACAAATTTTAACATCTAACAGGCAAATTGAGGACTTTTTTAAAACTCTTTTTAAGAAGAAAGAGATTTTGTGGGCATTAGTGGCTTTTATTAGTGGCTGTAGCCTCTGCGTAAGGGCAGCTGCTCTACCAAGTTTGGCCTGCCCCACCCCCACTAATTATTTAATTCTACAAAAGAAAAAGCTGTTTTAGTGACCTGGGTTGTAAAATCCTAGCGTTGTAAGGGGGTCATGTTTTATCTTGCCTGATCCTCATTAAAGGTATTTGAATTTTTTAATGTCAGCTCCCAGCCTTTTTTTGTTTTCAGTATCATTTAAAACAAAAACAGTAAAAAAAATAAAAAAAGTGGTGCTGCAGGTCCAGCAGAACTAAACATTGGGTGGGGAACAAGAAAAAAGATAAAGAAGAACAAAACCCACACATTGGGATTTGTGTGTTTTTCTTTTTGCCTCAGGTCAGTTATCTCCTTGGCCTTCTCGCTTGCCTGGATGCTGGACCTGCCAGCTCTGAACAATTCCCTCGCCCAGCCACCAATCCTGGAGCACGAACTGTGGATTGTATGGTTTATTCACACTTTCCAGTCATGTAAAACATGACATAAATACTGTAACTGTGTGTTTGTTGTGTGTGTTGAATATGTTGTCATGAGAGCATCTTTTTAAACAGAGATGAGTAATTTAGTTTGGTCAAAAGCAAAGTTGGTATGGGCAGTAAAGTCTGAACATCATACATGTAAGTACTGTTATTTGTGTTTGATCATGAATACATTACCTTCTGGTTTTATAATAATTTACTGTGTATTTTTCTGCATGTATTATGAAGAAAAATACACAAACACAGAGCCCTACATGATGTCTGACATGTAGGGCTCTGTGTTTGGGAATCTTCAAAACATAAAGCTGGTATTTGAACTACCATCTTTCCAGCTGAAGGTGAAACGGTCTTTCACCCGGCCCCCGGAGGTAGTTCTTCACCAGTTGAGGAAAACTTGACCAGCGTTCCAGCAGCACAGTATATGTCTGTGATGGATTTAGATTGTGTTTTATTTACATATTTTTCACATTTATCTGTTGTTCGCTGCTGTGCAAAAAATATTAATTTATCGGGTTGAGAACATTTGAAAATGACTGAAACGTGTTAAATAGCACCACATCTGTTCTGTTTTACATCTTTCAGTCCTGAACTCTGCATGTTTTCCCCAGAAGACCATCGTCTATGCATGGCATGGCACATGCACCGTATGCGTTCATGTTTGCATGTGCACGTGCATGTGTGGGCTGCACTGTGGTGAGGAGAGCTTGTTATACTTTGACAGGGTGAAACCATTGGAGTGAAATGCATGATGGGATTTTGTGATAAGCAGTAAGAGTTTGAATAAACAAGGTTGATTTCAGCTCACCGCTCTGTATGTGTGTTTGTGTGTGTGTGTGTGTAAGAGAGAGAGAGAGACAAAGACAGAGAGAGACCATCAGGCCTGTCTCTGCTGTGTTCGCTGAAGCTTTTTATTGAAGCCCTCATGAATCTTTTTCCTTCTCAAATATTCAGTCTTTCCTTTCCACTCCCCCCCATGCTGACTTCTCGTCTTTTTTTCTTAGGCTGCTCTTCATATGCCATCCCACATTCCGTCTCACCTCTCCACTGCTCTCCATCTTTATGTTTTTTACATTGAATCATTATCTTTATGACATTTCCTTTGTTGTATTTAGTTTTTTCATTGGCAACAGGATACTGTTTCTGCCTTATTGTGCTTATAGTGGAGGAGAGAACCAGTTTGCACCACAATCTCTTTCCATTTCCAAAAAAAAAGGGAAACATTTAGGAACAACTTTCTTTGTTATTCTAACAACAGATGAACCGTAATGATGCAGAAATGAGGAAAACTTGAATGTTTAATTTCCATTTCAAACTTCTCATATACTGAAAAGTTTTTAACACAGAGATGGCATAAGATGGACAGTTTTCCTGGTCCATAGTAGACTTGTTCGTCAGCACTTGTCACCATGGAAACCGAGCAGGACAGTTATCCTGGAATGCAGTAGACTTGTTCGCTAGCACTAGTTACCACGGTAACTCAGCTGGCACTTATTTAAGCCACGCTGATGAAACAGAACTCTCATTTTGATAAGCTAGACTTATCAAAACAAGCAAGACTTTCTCTTAATTGTGCTAATTTAAATAGAAGTCCCCATTCCCGTCTCATTTAATGCCACGTTGACATCTGTTCGGTACATTGCTGGAGCCGTTGCTTTCCAAAAGCGACCTGAGGCTGAGACACTTGACAATTTTTACTTCTAGGAAGCTGCACGTTGCAACTGAGTTTCTCTTTATGCACAATCTCATGCTAGCAAGCGGATATCAACACATTGGCTGTTCCGAATGCACACAGTGGCTGATTCAGCAAAAACATAGTCAAAATCAGAAGAGAAGAAACTAAAGAAAGACAGAGATAAAAGCAGCTTCATGTAGACAACAGTGATTAATAATTCTTGGATGTTGACAGCAGCCTGCAGTCTGGTCCCACAAGGAAGCAGGAACAACATCCTGGTGGTGTCATGGCTAAAGAGGAAAGTAATAGAATAGTACATTATTCTACCCTACATAATCCGGAATCAACAGTCTTTTCATTAGATGCAGAAAAAGAATTTTACCAAGTAAACAGGAAATTTTTATTTGCAACATTAAACAAATTTGGGTTTGGGTCATCTTTCATAGATTGGATAAAAGTATTATATAACAACCAATTATTATTGAACCCTTAGCAGCTGCCATACTACAAAAAAGAAGTTAAAGGAATCCATTCCAAAAATATAGAACATAAGATAAGTCTTTATGCTGATGATGTATTACTTTTCCTCCAGAACTCACAACATCGCTCTCCTAGACAATCACACTCATTAACACAGTCTTATCAATATCTGACTACTCTATTAACTGGTCTAAGACTATAGTTATGCCAATTAACTGTGACAAAACATACCCAATACTACAATACAGTCTGGAAATATTAGATATTTAGACAAAAAGGTTTCTCCCAGGTTATCAGAACTAACAATGCCAAATTATGTCCTGCTAAACAATAGAGGAAGCGCTTACCCATATCACTCATGGGGAGGGTTGCCACAATTAAAATGATGGTTGTATTTAAAGTAAACTACTTGTTTTTAATGATACCCACTAAACAATCCTCCGGTTGGTTTAAGTCACTGGACTCACATATATCTAAATTTCTATGGAAAAACAAGCCATCACGTATCAGTCTAAAAACTTTACAACAGACTAAAGATAAAGGGTGGATTGAACCTAACCAACTTTAATCACTATTTCTTGGCTAACAAGCTGCAATATAAATCCAAATGGCTTAAACCTAAATATGTGAATGAACCATGGTTAGATGTAGAGCAAGCATTGTGTGAGGATCTAGTTATCTCTGACCTGCCATTCATTAGCTCAGCCATCAAACCACATAAGTGTTTTAAAAACATTAATATCCGTTCCTCTTTAATGGCTTGTTGGGATTTTTTTAAAGTGGACATATCATGCTTTTAAATCCTTACTCTTCACATTTAAATCATTAATTTATGGTCTATATAAAGTAGAACCGCAATGTTGTGGTCTGAATTCCTGGTTATTCTAGCTCCACACACCCCTTGTTGACCCCTGTTCTGAGGCAACTTTAGAGTGAATTTTTTTAGTGTGGTCTCTTTAAATGTGAATCACTCCAGGTCACAGAGCATTCCACTCCACCCCATTCGGCCATGTTTGTAGTTTGATAGCAGCGATATGATTATCTACCAGCAGACACACTTTTTATTAGCAAGTTTACTAGAGATGTCAACAACGGAAAACATGTCTATCCAGCCTTACATGTTCGAGCCAGAGTCTGACCCAGAGGAGGAGAATGAAGACAACAAACCTGCAGAAGCACACCTTCAAATGAATGCATTACAGTGGTGTGTTATCAGAGTATTTACATCCTCTCCATCCATTCCAACTACTACAATAAGAAGCATAGTTTAACTATGGTGTCCATACATTAGAAACTTGCTAACACCCACAAAACGATACTCATACTCACTATACACAATTAATCTCAAAGTTCTGATGCTCACTAAAATGCTTATGATAACTTTACGTTGACGTGTTTTTTTAATAGCTTTCTATTCTAAACAAATGTTTGTCTTTATCCAATTTATGCATTTAGGTGTACCCGTGGTAACTCTTCTAAAATGCCAGCAGAAGTTGAAAACCTATGCTGTACAGAAATTCCCATTGTAAGTGTGGTTTGCTAATACATAGACTGTTTTTTATTCAATCATTTCTGCATAATTTAAATGTCACTTAAGCACAATGTGTCATTGTGTATGCATGAAATGTTTGGTGGCAAAAAAATTTCCACCTTTAGGGGATGAATAAAGCTTATCTACCTATCTAGGTTGTTACCAGAATGGAGGAATACCCAGCGAACTGACATGCATGGTAGATCATTCCAGATTTGAGCCTGTGTGTCTTAATGAGTGTTCACTCCAGAAAGCAATTAATGTTCACAAAGCTCAGTTTGGACCATTAAATCTAAGAGGAATTGTACAATAAGTGACTCTTTTGTTGTGGTTTATTTTAATACAAATGTACAAAGTTATAATCTCAATGGAAACAAAACACACAATTTTATAAAAACAAAGAATAAACATCAACTTAAATGATTGGTACTGAAGTATTTGTAACCTCTTCTCTTTGTGCTTTAGTCATTACAGGTATTGTGCAGACAGGTGCTTCCTGGTTCTGGGGATATCTGGGTCTGAAAGTGCATGTTGTCCTGCCGTCTTGTGTCGTCTTGAAGATAAGGCAGGAGTTTCCAGATGATGAAGAGCAGTATATGGGCTTCAGCAGGAGACATAGGCAGAGACCACTGTTGCTGTTACGCAGGGACTCCCCAGAGATAAAGGGCAGGTTAACCACTCTTCATTAAACACCGTGAACACAAGGGAAAGGTCTTACTTAGACAGGCACTGAAGGAGTTGGTTGGAGGGATGGGAACCAGGAACAGAATGGATGAGTCTATGATGTGCATACATTATGGTCCAACAGGGAGTGACTGTGGTGTTGGGGTATATAAGGGCTAACGGGTTAAAGGGAGACAGGTGCGGCTGATCTGGGACAGGTGTGAGCAATCATGGGAGCGATCTCTGAAGAAAGGCAGGTAAGGCTTGGTCAGAGCAGGAGAGGGCGTGACAGTTGCTTTGAATGCTGAGATAAGAGGATTGGTGGGATGTAGATCTTTTCAACTTCTTCTAAATATGGAGTTTGGTCATGGAAAACCTTTTTAAAGACCAGTTCCATGATGTCATCCACATACTCTGCAGTAACAGATAATAAGGTTAACAACTTAACTTTTCAAGAGACTTTCGGAAAGTTGTTTTTTTCACAATGCTGTTTATAGTGATGTTACACTTATTTATTTGTGTTGTTAATGTTTTCATGCAGCTTTGCTTCATGTTTGTTCCTCTGCATAAGAATTTGACTTTGCTATTGTGGTGTATAAAAAATTAAACTATTAACACCAATATCATTTTGACTTATTGAAATTACGTTAGCATACTAATGTCACAGTTCTGGACATTATGTTTGTTTTTGGATTTCTGGTCATGTTTAGTTAGTTTTCCCTTGTGTGCTGTGGTTTTCTGTTCCTGCCTCATTAGTTCACCTGGTCTGATTAGTCATCCACTTCACCTGTGTCTTGTCACTCCCTCTGTGTATAAGTACTCCTGCTTTTCTGTTATTCCTGGTCGAATCCTCACCATTCATGGATGCCTGTTCCCTCAGGTTTCTGTTTTTCTGTTTTGGACTCTGGAAATAAACCATTTAGCTGCACCGATTCTGCCTCCTGCCTGACTGCCTGCAATTGGGTCCTCACCTCCTCCGACGCCCGCCATTCGTGACATACTAATAATGCTAACGTGGACTGGCTCCTGGTGTGGATGGATATTATTTCCTCACAGCAGCATCAAGCCAGATGTTAATCACTTTTGTGTTTTACTACTTTCAGAGGCAGAAATCAAGGAGTCATGTTTGTGCAGAATGGGGGCAGGGGGTGGGGCTGCTGCTTTGTGTGTATGAATGCATGTTCGTGCGTGCAACTGTATGAAAGACTTCTTTTTTAAATGTAGTCTCTTTTGATGTGTACAAAGGCTCGTTTTGTTTTCAATATGCATGCATTAATTTTTTTTATGTAAAGCACTTTGTGTTGCCCCAGCATGAAAAGTGCTTAATAAATAAAGTTTGATTTGATTTGAATAATGAATAATGCAGTAAGACTTGCTTAGTTTTGATAGGCTTAGCTGTTCCTTCTCCCTTCTTGAACTCGGGGAAAGACATTCTGAACATGGATTCTCCAGATGCAGTAGTAGCTTGCAGACGTTGAGCATTTTCATTGAAATGAAGCACTGTCAAGTAAACCCTGATAAAATGAAGTGGAAGCAAATTGTATTTTTGTATTTGTTAGTTTGAAGTTGCAAACTTAAAACTCATCTAACAGACACAATATTTTGAATCTGGGGAAAAAAGTAATTTAAATATACAAGGATTAGAACCCTACGCCACACAGCTATGCACAGTATTCCCAGGAAAGGACAATGTGAGGATTTTGGTGCAAAGCGCAGAATGCCACTGTGGAAAGCTTCCACAGTGGCATATATAAGATATAATTAAAAAGATTGCATGAACAAACTACATAGTTAACATAATAAAATAAATCACCTGGTCTTAACCATTTGCTTTTATCCTTTGAAGTGCGTAGTGGATGTGACCACGGAGATTTCCCCAACCCCCCCTTGATAAGCAGCCTCATTCCGCCTTGTTGTGTATGAACGTTGCCTGTCCTTGACTACGCATTTTTGAATTAGTGGACCCATAATTAATGTCTGGAATTGTTTCAGGATTCTTCAACATGCAGTCTCAGGATTTCCCCGCCACTCCTTAGTGGACTACATCTGGTTTCTTCCCACCATTCTACTGGTTTCAATAAACCTTACTTTGTTCAAACGTTTACCCTCTGTGTGTGTAGCTGAATTTCTGGGTCCTCAGGAGCCAATATGACAGGTTCCAGTTTGTGTGTTTCTGGTACTTTGGTGGTTGTTGTGATACATGTTGTTGCTTTCTTATTTTTTAGGAACTCCTGATGACTGTCAGCTTAGTTTACCTGTAAAAGCAGTAGATAGGAAAGTCTCTGGTGTTTCTGTACAGGCGTAGCCGCTGGTTGTCTGATGTTGGATTGAAGCTTGTTGCTTCTATCTGCTGGTTCTTTGTCTTCTACATTTTTTTTTGTACCCTCCGGTCAGTTTCAGCAAGGTTACATAAATTCAATAAATCCAAATAAGATCAAACAATATATTATAGAAATAATAATAATAATAATAAAAAAAAAAATCAGATTATCATAAGGAGCCTATAGCTCCCCTTGGTAAGGCAAATTTGTTCGGCACAACACAGCAGCCAGACCATCATTCTGCTGCCACAATGCTGGACAGGATAAGGTTAAAAAATAAAGAGGAAAGTGGTACATAGCAGAATAAATGTTCATCTCTCAACCAGGAGGTTAATATGTAATGTCTGTAAGTAGAACTTAGGAAAAACTTGTTTAAACTTGTTGGTGAATGAGGCTTGGTTACATTCTTTGTTCCTATCTGTTATCTGTTATGACCAAGTTGATATTGTGTGATG
>CM047978.1:5934995-5947418 GCA_026261665.1 Melanotaenia duboulayi
GTATATATATATATATATAAAAACATTAACTGAATATTTTACAAAGCTAGGCACATTAATTATATGTATCTATAATAGCATACTGTTATTCATTACTGATACATAGGAGGAAAAATTATAACCACTCCTTGAATTAAAAAGGCTTTATCAGAATTTTTTTGTAGTTTGGACACCATGCCCTCCCATCTTTGCACTGCTGTTTTTCAGGCCTTTGCAGCATAACGAGAGGTAAACCTTCTCCCTGTCTTCCTCCAGTCTTCTCCAGGTATTCCAGCAGCTTTGCAGCACCCGTTGCTGCTACATTTCAGCTCCGTGTTATGGTTACTTAAAAGTTTTTCAGCCTTTTTAAATCATTTACTAACTGGTCGACGGTTCTTTCGTAGCCTGCTGCAGCATCTCCTTCTGAAGATGTCCGAAAGCAGCCCAAACCCATCTCCTACTGCTGACACAACCTACATGACGCGGTTTTTAGATCTGGCCAGCTTCAAACCAGTTTTGGGAGCCAGGAGCCAGTGCTTGGGCAGTGGAAAGTCAAAGAACCGGTGCTTAGGCACGCTCTGAACCAGCACTGGAACCAGCATGGTTGAAAAACCCCGAAAGAGAGTATTTGTGCTAAATTTCATGCTTGCATGAGAACCTGGAGTATTTTGGTGGTATTTTGCAGTTTTCTGCTGCACCATATAGAAAGTAGATGGATGGATGGAGCTCCAAAATGTTTTGTGTCACATTTATTCAAATATATAAAAGTTCTTATTGAATCAAATTTCTGATTATAGCAAATAAATCGTGATTATGCTTCTTTCCACTAGAAGTACAACAATGAAACCCCCTATCATCAGCTGGAAGAACTAAATAATGGCAGACCTTGTGCCTTCCACCATGAGGAAGGGATGAGGTTTGAGTCCCATGCTTCAGATTAATGCCATTTTTTAGGTGCAAAACAATCGCCTCCTCATTCAGTTGTTGACATTAGTTTATATTTTTGAAAAACAGCTTTTTGTTTTACCAGTTTGGCTCCCAGTTTGCTGTGAGTTACTGCAGATTTGAGCCATTCAGTCTGTGTGTGTGTGTGTGTGTGTGTGTGTGTGTGTGTGTGTGTGTGTTAGAGTGTACGTATGTGTGTAAGTAATCATTAAAATTACATGAAACTTGGTTGCTGCTTCTAGATTTCTCCTCACTCCGAACTGTCTCTCAGCTCAGCGTGTGTGTGTGTTATTTTAGACCTTTTTCCACATCGCGTAGCTTCATACGCCTGCATGATCCATTATAGAGAAACAATAATCATGTGACAGTAAAAACCAGATAAACAAAATCAGCTCACATTATTTTCAATGCTTACATCATACAATATGTTAAAAATATTAATACAGTAGATTAAATATTTGAGTTTTTATTTGAAAGCACAAACCATGACAAAAAACATTTTTTAAATATTTTAATAATTTTAATTAATTGATTTATATTATCAGTAGTATTGTCTGTTTTTTTTTAACTCTTTTTTTTTTAACTTTATGTCAGTGTTTATTTTTACATTCACCTAATAAATATACTGAGAAAAGAATAAATTTTTATTTTAGTCGTAGTAGTAGCCTTTAAACTGATCATTAATAATAATAATAATATTATTATTATTATTATTATTATTATTATTATTATTATTATTATAAACATCCCAACAATAAGACATTTTCAGAACATCTGTGTACATCATAATTTATTTGTATCATAAGCTTTTTTGTTTTAAACAGAGTGAAATCAGGTTTAAAATGGGTTAGATTATTCATAAATGATCTCAACTTTGAGTGTGTCGTGTTAGACACTTGAAGGCCGTTTCTGTATTCTTTAGATGTGAAACAAATGAGACATCTTATAAATCTGCTCTGTCTGAGGCCCGGCACATTTAAATTTTCATCGCATTTCATGCAACCTAATGACCAAAACCAAGGTATCAGGCAGGAAAATACAGAGAGTTACAGATTTAAGAACCCCGGGAAAATAGATTTCATAAAGAAAACAGTATTTTCAGGGTTAATTTAGCAGAAGTGAAGCTGGGATCGGACTTCCAAACATCTGGTCGTTTTTTAAGATATTAGGAGCAGAAAAAGGCTGGTTTAAGGCTGGAACTCCACAGAGGCAACATTAATATCCCATATTTAGAAAGCTGAATGCATGCTGTTATCTCTCTGGTGTTGCAGAACAAACCATCCTCTTTAGTGCAGACCACTGACTGTTATCCCCAAAGACTACCTGGATATGGTCTGGAAAACTATTCATGAGAAATATAAATCCATGGAGGCTTCATATTTATAACATGTAATGTGTGTAAACCTACAGGCCAGGTGGGAGTTTACTGGCCAGGTGCAAAAACATTTCTCTCTTTTGTTTTTTCTGCTTGTTTGTCTCATGCACACCAGACATTTTCATTCAAGTTAGAAATAAACTAGTAGTTTTCCATGTTTAAGGATAAGTGTCTGTTTCAGACAACAAATCCCTCTGGTTGAATACAAACATCTTAATCCGGTCCACCTCATTAGTCCCGGTTGGACCACTTTTCCTTCAGAACTGCCTTTTCTAATGAAGTTTTGCTTTTGTTGCTCCCTGTGGTTGCGCTTGATGGTTGCTGCACTTCTGTCTGCGAACCTCTTCTATCTCTGCTGTGAGTTGCAGTCTGCTGGTAGAGCACAGCAGAGTGCACGTTGGTGAGACAGTAAATTAAAAAAATAGGAATAAGAGCTAGAAGGTCATCACTGCTGACCTCTTCGGCCCAACCCATTCAGACCAAATGCTGCTGATTATCTAACCTTTTTATTAAAACTGGTCAGACCTACATGATGGATTTTTTTGCTCTTTCTTTAATTCACTTTAGTTTATCAATAGTTGTCGGGATGTGAAGAGAACATAAACATAAAAGTGTTTCTAGATAGGATCACATACTGTGTCTTTAAGTTTGTCATTGAAATTAATAGAACACAAATTTCCTCATTTTAGCTGACTTTAATGATAAAACAATCAAGCAACTAAACATTTTTTAAACTTTTAACAATGTGATGGTGTCTGCAGTAACAGACTAAAGTGAACGATTGCCTACATTTGTATAAAAAGCTGGTGAATTTCCTTTCAGATGTATTTACATTCACTATTGTAAAAATATATTACATCCCGATCAGAACTGTCATGTAAAATCTTGCAGCCGACATCCCATTCTACATAAATTTTCAGGTGTACCACCTCACCTGTTCTTTCATCATCCCCTCTCTGTTTGTAAGTGCAGCAATGTTTACTTCTGTGCACATAAAGGCCAAACTGTCTTATACCAAATCCACAGTAAGCCACTGGACTCTGTGACATGTTTATCACTGGCTCCAAGACCGGATGAAATCATTCTCAGATTTTCTGAATACAGCACAGATGCTTACAACACTGCTTAATTGCTGTAAATATGATGTTTAGTCCCCCAACATGGCAGATCTTTGGAGGTGGAGCCTTGAGTTATCATAACCTCTATCTGTAACTGGCTCCCAGTTTTGTTTCGGGAGGCAGATCCATCAGTTATTAGACCCTCTCTGTGGAACCGGCTCCCAGTTTGACTTCGGGAGGCGGAGCCTTGAGTTATCAGACCCTCTCAGTGGAACCAGCTCCATGTTTGACTTCAGGGGGTGGAGTTTCCAGTTATCGGACCCTCTGTGGATGTTGTCCTGGTGAAATAATAGCACCAGGAGCTTCTCATGCTTTAAGAAATCTATTTGATATGAAACAAAGCTTTACAGTCCAATGATAAGATGACTTGGTAAAAAAGACGTTTGCTGCTGAACTTTGAGTCACATCATCATCTCCTCTGAACTACAGATTGTTTGACAGGACAGTCAGCTGGAGGAAGTACCATCCCAGATTTCAAATCCCTCCTTTACATGACCTCCCCGTTTCTCTGTCCTCTACTTCCCTCTCTCTTTCCTTCATCACACACACACACACATGCAAACACATTCAACTTCCTTTCACTTTCTGGTTTCCGCAGTTCATTCCCTGCCTTATGACAGTGCTGACATCTCCCTCCATGCCCCCTACCCTACCCACCACTCCTGTATTCGCCATGGCAGGTGTGTGTGCGTCTGAGGATGTGTGAGTGTGACTTTGAAATTGAGAGGATGGCATATAAAAGGCCAGACTATTTACCACTCCAGTGAGTGTGTGTAATGCCACTCGTTCTTCGCTGGAAGCGATTTTAAATATATATATATATATATATATGCTGTGTATATTTTAATTGTACATCAGGTTCAGTGTGGGCAGCTCTGTTTGCCCTCTCCTCTGTCCCACCCAGTCAAGTTGTCAATGTGTCAGCCCGTCGTTGCATCCTTACAGTGGAAGCTCGTAGACCTGCACCATAAATGGTCTTAAGTCAAGCGCAGTTGGAAAACAGGGAAGCCAGCTGCATAATAATTCATTTTAAGCTGCACTGGAGCTCATTCCTGGTGCTCAGCCAGGCCAGCGCATCTCACTGGGTCCTCCATTTTCTCACCTGACCAGAGAGCCATTTAACTCAGCTTCTTTTGTGGAAATATCTAACAGCATTTGGACTTTTAGAGAAGACCTGGTTCTACCTCCTCAAACATGCTATTTTCTTCAGTAACATGCTGGCGGACCTGAACTGTAGGAGGTTTTAACTCATTACAAAACTATTTAATTTTAACCAGAAAGTGAGTTTAGGAGAGTTTAATTAAAACTTTTTTGTTTTCTCAGGATTTTAGACTGATTAGTTTTCTAGCTTGTTTCCATCTGCCGTCCCAGTGGCAGGCGATAATAAGACATTAAAAGGATTAAAATGGAGAAAGATAACAATAATAACAGAAGGTATAACAATAACAAGAATAACAATGAAGGTAAAGGGGGATTAATAACCTACATAAAATGCATTTTGGACATGCAGGGTTCCCGATGTTTCATGATACAGAAAGAGAACCTTTAAAAACTGAACTGGTTTTTCATCATAGCTGGTTAAAAGAGCGATGACCACATCTTTGTACATTTTATTTCATTTAGTTATTTACATTTCAGATATCCTGATAACTTTATCTAAACAATAATCATAAACAGAGTGTGCATTTCAGGTCTATTGTGTGAGTTCTTTACTTTCCTGGTAAAAGTTGTGACCAGCTTTCATCTCCTGGCTCTCTGGCAGCTTCCAAGAATCTTCAGTCCATGCACACCAGTGACTCACAGGCAGAGCTGGAGGCGCAGACGTCTGCAATTTAACCGAACAATGAAAAGATCCATGTGATGTTAGAACACTAGGCTACTGGATGTAACAGTTAGACATAAAGAGAAAACTGGACGTGGAGCCCCACATGACGCCCTGGAAAAACCAACGCGGTCATCAGAACAACACACAACCTTTCCAAGCAGGCCTGGAAAACACCAACCAGACTAAAGTTTCCAATACGGTGGTTAGAGGAAACATTTGATTCCTTTCACTACTTTTACTCATACCTTTAATAATCCCACAATAAGTTGCCATGGCAACTGTGCCAGCTGAACCACGTTGCCTTCCAATCAGTGTTTGCAGCCATATTTTCTTTTCATCTGCCGTTTTTAATCTTCCAGACTGAGCAGAAATGAGCGGATATGAGCAGATCGCGTAACCTCGGAGGCACGATCTCACTCAGGGTGGCCCCCCGCACCGCAACCTGGATGTTTTTATTGCAGCACATCAGAGCATCTGTGGAGCTAAAACACATGCAAGACAGACTACAGCAACAATCTGACCGAGAAAAGACAAAGGAAGGCAGCAGAGAGGAAGACAAGTTATTTCCCAGTGTTGTACTGGTTAAACTGGCTGCAGCATCACAGGGAGTTATTTATAAATAGAACTTTATAAAAATACATCTTTGGTACAAAATTCTAATTTGGGTTATTTTTTGTTCTCTTCTAATCATAAAAACGATCATTTCAGATTCACATAGAGGTGGTAAAGGATTTTCTTCTTCCTTCTGCAGCAAAACCTTCACACACAGCTCAAAGTTCAGCTTCTGGGAACTTTCTCCACATGAAGCTACGCTGCTATGTGTGTTGAGATGGGTCTGGAGGGCTGCACGACAACAGTTTCCAGCTGCAGGTCGGCCCACATCAAGCCCACGGTTGTCCACAAATAACAATAAATATATAAATGCATTCATTTCTTAACTGCTTTAGAGGAGAAGCAGATGAGAAATGTTGAGAGAAAAGGCTGAAAGCTTGAAGGAAGGAAGGAGGCAGGTTGACTTTCTCCAGCATGTCTGCAGCTTTCAGGCAAATCGTCTCCTTCTGAGCAAAAACTAAATGCAGTTCACCACTATAACGTAGCTTGTTTGTTTTTATGACTGATAATACTTTAAAAATGAAAATAAACTAAGAAACATTTTACATTTATAACATAAATGTTTTTCAATAATAAAAAAAAAACATTATTTTACAAAACTGATGAATTTCTATGAAGCTGAAAAATCCTGAATTATTATTTTCTATGAAATAATCTATTTTCATACACATACCCCTCTCTGACATTAATAGAAACATTGCACGTCTATGGAAGGGAATCTTTTAATTATCAGGTGGGTTATCGTGTCACAGTGCCACGTCCCCGCTGGCACCGCCGGAAGTTTGATGCCTTCGTCTGCTATTCTAGTTGAGGAGAAGACATCGGCGGGAGGTTAGCCTGCTGTCAGACCTGTCACCTGGCTACACAAGGGCCTGAGTGAGGCCAGCAGGGGAAGAGGAAACCCGCTCTTCCTCTCACAACTGGCAAGGACTGAGTGGGAGGCGGCTGTCACGCTGGATGCGACACACTGCAGGCAAGCCAGAGAAAAGACTTGATTTGAATGTGGAAGTGTAATTATAAACAGTGCCACAGTGGGAAGACTTGAACTGCCAGCAGCACTAACCGCCGCCGTATGTTTGACTCCTTCATTAGGAAGCCGAATTCACCATGGATCACAACAACCAGGGGACTAAATGTGATTTAGAAATTTACCTCCCACATCCATGTTTCCTACAGAATAATCAGAGACAGTGTTTCACTCGTATTCACTGATTTCATTTTGCTCTTCCTCTCCTCACCTGCTAAGTGGTTCCACAACCAATCTGATGTTTCACATCTTTATCTGACATCGACAAGTGAGTTAGAGCAGGTGCACGAGTTAGCAGTAAAATAAAAAATATCATCCCCATTTTCACTTTAGACTCGAGGAGGGTGCATGAAGAATGGCAACCCCAGCCGAGAGGGAGAAAGCACCAGGCCCGTGCTTTTCTTTCTCCTTCAATTTCCTCAGCTCAGCCCTGCACAAACCTCCACAAATATTCTGAGGATTTTAACCCTTTATATGGCATTTGGTTGATCTGATGTCACTGTTGTTGTTTTCCTCATTTTTCACCATCAATAAAAAAAAAAAAAAATCATGTCATGTCATGTTTTCTGAACCTGCTGTGACTGGGAACTTCTACACCGTGTCTCTAAACTGCCGGATGAACATGTTTCTAGTGGAGGGAGCCACCTGAAAAACTCAAGTTTCCACTTGATGCATTAAGTCATTAACTTATTATCATTATTATTATATTTAAAAAAAACTTTTCAAGATCATATAGTTTATTATAAGACAGTAAATCTGGCTCATATGCACCATGTTATAATAATCGGACTGTCTTATTTATAATTCCTTATGGTCTTAAAGTTGGAAGATTCTCCTGTTTTATTTGATCAGTCTGAACCCAGGAAGAAGAGGGTTGGTTTAGGTCTGTTGCATCCAGTTTTCAGGTAGAGTAATGACCGTGGCATCTTCACAATCCAGGGATTAGAAGGAATCCATTCACGCTACACATGTCCTGACTGGTCTCTGGGAAAGGGATAAAAGAGCGACACAAAGCCGAGCTGATACCGCCACAGTTCAATGATTGTCGTAACTGATTTTAATTAATCTGTCCCACCATGCTGACATCAGCTCCGACTGTGTTCCTCCAGGTGTGCTACTCACCTGTTCTTTAAAAAGCCAGGAAGATGCTGCTCTCTTCATTTTCTCGCCTTCTTTTCCTGTTTGGTTTTCTTTTCTTGTGATGTGGCAACTGGATCTAAAAGGCAGGTTGTTGGGGAGAAAACTCGACCAGCATCGTTGTATCAGCCAGGAAAAACTCTCCAGTGTTTGATTCAGGTATGTTAAAATCAACAAGTAGAGCTGAAAGGCTAGATCTAATAGCATCGATCTTATGCATACATGTGTGAGTGGATCCTGGGGCCTCAGGTACAGCAATGACCGCACTACAGATAATTACGTGTGTTCTGTCTTTTTCTATGGTGCTTTTAAGGTGTTGCTAATTCCAAACAGAGCGCTAGCTCCTATCAAACAAAGCTGCAGCCTTAAGGCTTGTTTGTCCATTCAGAGACACCATAGTAAAAACACATCTACCATGTATGTGGACCAACAGTGAGTAGACAGAAATGATTCATTCTAAGAGAATAAAAACACCACATATATTTTTGTAAAGTCATTAAAGACCAATAGAAACACAGCTTTAATGACAGATTAAATGTTTCTGTCTGTGATTTAGTTCCACACTGCAGCTTTAAAATCTATTTCAGCTTTCTCTCCTCCCACGCGTCCCGGCTCCTGTAACGGGGCTGGATCGCTGTCCGTGCTTACTGCTGGAGAACCGCTGATGACCGCCTGTGATCTGAATTCACGTTGCAGCTGGGGATTCTTTAAGAAGTGTATCCTCAGAGGGAACTGTTTGCCTTCTGTTCCTGAGCCGCATCAGATCCAGTTTCATAAGAGCTTAAAAGTTCAGCTCTGGCCACTGAAAGACTTGCGCTGGTTTTTACTTGCTTTAGTAATTTTTCCCATATTAGTCATTCCCTCAGTGAACCTGTGGTGCATCTGTTATGTTTTGTCTTGTGGACATGTGCTTACACATAATGACGACAAGTCCTTTTTCTATGTATGTTTTAATAACCCTTTTATTTTTTTAAATGCGTATGTCATAAAGGATGTTTTGTTCCTGATATTTTCTAGATCTGGTTCAGATCTAGAAAAAATAAAATAATAATAATAATAATAATAATAATCTTTGTGTGTGGAGTGTGCATGGTCTCCCCGTGTGTGCGTGGGTACTCCGGGTTCCTCCCACCATCCAAAGACATGACAGGTAAACTGGTCACTCTAAATTGTCTCCAGGAGTGGGTGGTTGGTTGTCTCACTGTATTGACCTTGTATTAGACTGGCGACCAGTCCATGTGTATTTGCCTCTCACCTGCTAACTGCTGAGATGGGCTCCAGGGTCTGTTTCCAGACCCTGAACTGGACTAAGCAGTGTAGAAAATGGATGGATGGAGTACACAGTTGTAAAAATTGTGATCCAGTGTTCAGGAAGCAGCCTGATAGGTGCAAATTCACACATGCACGCATGCACGCAGACAGCTAATTATAAGTGCTGCAGCCGCTCTCTGGAATATATTGTTCTGTTTGGATGCTGGGAAGAGAATAGCATTAGCATACTTTACTCAGCTCACATCTTTGAATTGTCAACAGCCAGTCCATCACAAACTGGGTATTATTCATGCTCTCTCTCTCTCTCTCTCTCTCTCTCTCTCTCTCTCTCTCTCTCTCTCTCTCTCTTTCACACACACACACACACAGGTTTTAAGAGGCTGTCAAAGTATCCACATTTAATGTTTGAGATCATTTTAAATTGATTCTGTAATTCTGTAAATATACATGTTTTTTTCTTTTCTTTTAGTCCAGTCTGTAGAAGAAATGACAAAACAAGTAAGGGATAATGCCCAAAGAGGTGTCTATTATCATAAATTAATGGACGATGGGGAGGCATGAACCTTGTCAGATGGTTGCGTCTGCGAAGTCCATTAATTTATGTTAATGGACACCTCAAATGACATTATCCCACCTATACCATGGTCACTTATGAAAGGAATTACCATTAAATCAATTATTATTACGTTAATGTTGTTTTTCACCTTTAAAATCCTAAGTTATTCACAAGAAGCAGCTGAGTGGATTATTACCTTGTGACACGTTGTCAAAGTAACTGGCTCTGACCAAGTGGCAACCTCCGGTGGTGAACTGTGAAGCGCAAAAAACGTGGAAGTGGAAAAAATTGAAGTTCACCACTCATCCGCAAGGGACTGGCTCCTCCTAGACTCCCATGTTAAAAAGACCAATGTGTCATGTCAGATGTCAGTCATCTACCCCCACGCTCACAGCCCCCTGATCAGCTCCACAATTTTTGTATTTTCCAGGAGCAATGGCAGGCGTGATGCTGCCAAGATGGTGATGGCAGGAACCGCCCACTTTTGGCTCTGACACAACCTGCAGCATGGTCGGCCGCAGCTGTTGTATTAGACCTGATCAGTGGAGAGAAAGGAGACGATTGCCTAAAGGTATGTTTTGGGACACAAAGTATCATTTTAGGGGGCAGGTGCAGCTCTTACAGCTTGTGTGTGTCCAGAGGATGATGCAACATTTTGTTCCAAACAGTGAAAGTCTGCAAATAGTTTCCTACATTGTTTTTATTGCCAGAATTATTATCCACCCTTCACTCTGATCATTAAATCTGTATCAAGCAAGTAAGGTAATCAAGACAGAAAGACAGGCAACAAACTAGTTAAAATTAAATGTAACACTGCAGTTGATCGTGGCATTTCATAAAGATACTAGCATGTCCATTGTGGCGTTTGAAGGACGGAGATCTGCGTACAGTCCACAGAGGCTTCATGTACACCTCTTCCAGATCTGATGTGCTCCTCTGCTACGTAGCTCCCTTCTGAAAATTTCCCTGAATTTGCATGAACAACATGCAATGGATCAAGTTAATGAGAAACTGATCAAGGAGGTTAGAAAAAAGGTGCCTCTACATGATCCTCCTCCAGGCAACATAAAGATGCTCAGATGAGCTTAAACTGATGGATGGTTGTCAGTTTGGTGGTCCCATGCATGACAAGCTGGGAAAACCTCTGTGACAAATATGTCCGGGTCAAAAGGAAAATGGTTGGAAGAAGCAGGGACGCTGGTGGTAATGAGACTCCTGCTTTTGTTTTTATTATTGTGGCTGACTCCACACATCTGACACAAATGTCCAATCTCGATGAAGAAAACACAAGTTTTGTCACAGCCTCCCGTTTTTGCTTGGTGTTTGGCCAACATGCTAAAAGACAGACAAAAAATCCCTGCAAAGACAACTTAACGACTTTTTTCAGTGCACGTTACTTAAATACTCATTGTTGAAAGCATGTTGAACGCAACACCATAAAAAACTGAGTTGCTCTGAATCCTCCGGTCCGATGGCTGCGACATGTGCTTCGGAGTCAACATCCCCGGCCTTGTGTGGGTCCAAAGCTCAGTCCTGGCACGAAGAAGAGCACTTTCCATCTTCAGCCCGGCTCACCTGCTCTGCTTCCAATGCTACAAACTCCACTAAACTCCCTGTCAGCCTCGGCCTCTCCTTCACCTACACCATCACAGTCTTTGACGAAGAGGAGCTGGAGAAACAGAAACGATGGGATGAAGGAGCATCTGCAGCGTGACAATGAAAGAGGAAAGCAGCGGAGGAGGCTGCTGGCTGCCATGGATGAGGACGGATGGCTCTGCAGCTAAAGTGCAGATTTGTTGAGGAAAAAGTTGGGGGAAACCAAAACTAAAACGCTGTTCTCTCTGACTTCCTGGGAAAAGACTTGAGATCCTACATTTAATTTGTATACAGTTAACTTGTGTTTTCTTCTGTACTTAATTTTTCTATATATTTCCATTTTTACTTTCTCATTATACAGACCTTTGAACCTAATTTCTTTACTTCATTTGTATATAATTATTTTTTTTTTATATGCACATTTTACTAACTAGTTTGTTAGGTGCATCTGTACAGCAATGGCTGCTCTGGTGGAACATGCCCTGGAAAGTTGCTGGGGCTGTAGGTCTTCCAGTGGATTGTCACCTGCAACCACCGTCCACCATTCAAGCTCAAGCAGACCCTGCTGTCTCCACATCCACAAATGTAGAAGGGATGTAACGGGGGGCTTCAACACTGCTGTCATCAGCGTTGGCCAAAAAGTTATGCAAGACAAGACAAGCCTTGAATATGTCCACCGACATGTCAGGGAGGCATTCAAGGGACCGTCCAAGGATAGGCCATCTTGCCAGTAGAATCCCAAATGAATTCTCAATGACTTGTCTGGCTCTGAACAGCCTGTAACTGAAGGTTTGTTTCTCCACTGGTAGAATATAAGCACTTGCAAGTTGTTCTATATCCAGCATTCAATCCTTTTTCTTAAAAGACATGAAGAATCCTCTATTTCAATGGCCAAAATAGTCATTGCATCATACCAGAATCACAAAAGAGATAGTAACATAATGACTTTATCAAAGTATATACACTGCTCACAAAAATTAA
>CM047978.1:5950446-5960451 GCA_026261665.1 Melanotaenia duboulayi
TCAAGTGCTATAGACTGGTTTATACTTTGCTTAATCCGGCTTGGAGTTTTAAGGTGTCACTACTAACACAGTGCGATGACAGAAGTGGGATCTAATTATCCTTTCATAGTTGAGCAGCCTTTATAAGTA
The DNA here is from genome assembly GCA_026261665.1 of Melanotaenia duboulayi. NCBI lineage: Eukaryota > Metazoa > Chordata > Actinopteri > Atheriniformes > Melanotaeniidae > Melanotaenia > Melanotaenia duboulayi. The sequence continues at coordinate 5,950,576 of CM047978.1, forward strand.
GAGCTAATCAGATGCAAATCTTTGAGATTCATTTAAATGCTTTGAGATCTTTTTCTCATGAGCCTGAAACATGAAATGTGGACACAGCAACATCCAAACACTTAAACTTTCCGTCTTTGAACTTAATCTTTCATCAGCTGAGACTGAAATTGTCATGCACTTTATGTCTGATTGAAGCACATTGGAATAACAGAAGAAGAATATCTCCTCATTTATTGGTCATTTAGTGCAGAGTCTATGACACTCTTCCTGGTGAACCATGTTTCTGATAAATTATTACAGATTTTAACTATTGTTATTAAATCAGCCAGTTTTGAATTAATATGACGAAGAGTCATGTTTTGTCGTTAATGCTTCTGTGTTGTCCCAACAGCCCAGATGCGTGTTGATCCACCAGCCACCCATCTTGTCAGTCTGACTCTTCTATTCTTAGTCGGTCCGTCTGCCACTACTGTCCCCCCGGACACTGTGCCTTCAAACAGACGGTTCCCATCTGACACGATTCCTACCTCTCATGCAGTCAGGATGGATTAAATTGGTCATGGTGGAATTCAGTTGTATTGTGTTTAATTAACACCTGATGTCATTCTATAGGAGACGTAAACCTTGTGAGGTTCCCATTTGGTTCGTTGACGTGATATCAGATGACAAAGTGCAATATGGAAACTGTCAGCTGTGACAAAAAGCAAACAAAGAAACAATGAGACTTCATGTGGTTCAGCTTTTCCTTCCTGAACTGGAAAATGTTCTTAACTATGAATTAGACCACACATCTTTTAGTTGTGTAACTGAGTGAACTGTAAGGGCTCCAGCTTACTGTTCATTGAATAATCAACTCTGTAATTTAAAAAGAAACAAAAATATATATTCCGGGTGCCAGTGCTGTAAGAAGGAAGGCACATATGTGACAACTTCTCTGCATTTATTCCACATCATTAATATTCTGTTTCTGTCTCACTGTTTGGCATCTAAATCTTTGTGCATTTTTGACTACACCCCCACCAAAGTTACCTCCAAACATACACACGTTTTGGGAAGTGGGGGAAATTTTGCTCTAACTTTTCTTGGATAAATTCTTGTGATTTTTGCTGAAACCAAAAGAAAACTGCACTTTTATTCCTATTGAAATAGGATTCTGCCAACATGGAAAAATCCCATCCCACTTTGGAGCCATAAATCCTTGGGTGTTGGCTAGAAGGGACACGTCCCTGCCAAGATCAAGGAAGTCCTGAGTTGTCCCTATCATTGTCTATCACACAGACAGCTGACAGATTCATGCTCTCTATGCAGCTTGGTTCTGTTTATTCTGTCTACTGTTATGATCACCTGTAAAACAAGGTAGACGTGAATCAGTTGTAATGTGATGACATAGTTCAGTGGATTCCTCAGAAATCAGAGTGGAAGTGCAGGATTTGGGTTAATTATTGTGATTATGTCTGTAGTTTGGTTTGTAAACGTTACATTTTTAAATGTAGTTCTTATTTATTTGTGTGTAGTTTTCCTGGGGATTTGTTGGTAATGGTTTGTTTCTGTTAAAGTATTTCTATGAGATGGGCTGGCCCACAGGAGAAGTGGGACAGTTCCTGGTGGCCTGGACCAGAAAGTGACCTTGTCAAAAAAATATATATAAAATAAATAAATAAATAAAATCGGTTTGGCTGATTGGTTTGCTTGGTACTCCCACCTGCACAAACAAAATCATTTGTGCTCTTCAGTTGTCACTAATGATGGGGACTGGTGAAAATGACATTGTCATTTTAAATGATCAGCACGAGTAAAGCAAGCAGAGGCAAAACAGCTGAGATGCAGAGAAACGTGATGAAGAAATGGACTTGAAATAAAAAGATGATGGAAGACAGATGAGGAGGAGGCCGCTAGTGTTAGAAAATTTCAGATATTTTCAAATCATCATCATCTGCAGCAGCAGCATCATCACAGGAATTTACTGTTTAATAAATGAGTGATGGAGGAGAGACAGGATGTTTGTGACAAGCTACAAACTTTTATCTGAAGGCGATTTCCTGGTATCATACATAAAATGTTAATTAATTTGCTGTGTTTAAAGTGACAGGTGGATATTTCAATACTGAGGCTGTTCAGCTAAACTAGTCTCTACAAATAGGCTACTGTCCACATCTGTCCACGTTTGTCCACATCTGTCTACTTCTGTCCACATCTGTCTGTGTCTGTCCACATCTGCCCATGTCAATCCACATCTATCCACTTCTTTCCACATCTGTCCATGTCTGTCCACATCTGTCCTTGTCCAACTCAGAAACAGCTGTAAACTGGGCCAATGAGGAACATTTTATTAGTCTAGGTGTGTTGGAGACCCGTGGTTCCAGCACCACCACTAGTTATGCAAATGTTACTGAAATGACTGGCAGAGTTTAATTTAATAACCACACCGATCACTTGATTGTTTTATTGTAATATTAAACAAAGTGAAAATGCTTTGATTTTTCTTTGCAGAGGAGCACTGGCCTGTGTAAAAGAGAACTTAAATTATTATTATTATTTTTTAACAAACAATGTTGATGCTTATTTCTACTTTGTTCTATTCCTAAAGTGTGTAAAATGATAAGCTCAACATAGTAACAGCACTACTCACCTCTTGTCTTCTTGGCAGGGCAGTGGAGGTAAAAGAGGGAAGTGCTTAAGAGCTTTTGGAGCAAACCATGCTCAAGAAGGGGGAGGTAGTTGTTGAGATTAATAAAATATGTATTTGAATTATGCTGCAAAATTAGTTATTGAATTATTTATAGTTATGTGTATATGTAAATATTTATTCATGATTATCAGTTTTACAGGTTGTTGCTTTATGTAAATATTTTTGTGGTTATTTGTGAACTTTTGCAGTCTAGTCCCACGTCAATAGGTTGTTCCAGCTAATTATCTGCAGCAGAAAGGTATAAAAGCCCTTAGTTGCTCATTGTAAGGTGTGTTAAAGCAGTTAATAAACTATATTTATTTTTAAAGGTGGCCTTTATCTCTTCCTCATGTGGGATTGTGAGGTCACTGAGGTGTGCAGACCTTGCGTTGGTAGACCAGACAAAAATATCAGGAAAGAGGGATATGGTGGTGATGTGTGTAGGGAACTGGAGTTGCCTGCTGGGGCAACCCTCATGTCCCACTCCTGGTCAAGGGAAAGGGGCAAGGTGTTTCTCTAAGCCTGGTGTATTTCGCTCCCTACCTGCTGTGACAAAGTTGGTGTGGCTTTCTGTGTTTGTCTTGTAGGTACCTGTCCTGCACCTCAGCTAGCTTTTTCAGAACTTGGTCATGGCATCATCTATAGCGCCCAGAGAGAGTGCAGTCTTACAGCCTGACAAAATATGCTGAAGGCTGGCGTCATGGGCATTGCAAAGGTAACAGGATTCCTCATTCCCGAAGCACTGGTGGAGGTTACATGTACAGGGAAATGTGTCATAATTTGTTCAAATGAGGAAACTGAGCCTTGCCTGTGGAATCTCCCACAGATCTCATCAACTGATGTTCCAGTTGACAACTCCCTCCCAAACTGTCCAGCTTCCTTGTCGGCCCTGTGTCAGCTATCTTGTGGCACTCTTCCTCTATCCTCACCACCTCCACCATCTCAACTCTGTTCCTTACAGCTAGCTTTGGAAGAGGATACAAAGGTGAGGCGTCTCTCCTTACTCCAGTCCAGCTTTCTCTGCCTGGACTCTGCCAACAATCTCTTTGTGTTGCAACCTGCCAACAGCTGGGTCAACCCCAGTTTGGGCATTTCATTTTCACCTGTGGGAACCTTGATGTTTGCATTCCTCACAAAATGATCAGTGGATTCTCTTAGTTAAACAACACAGTTGTTCTTTTCCAGGCAGTTCTCATGAGGTAACATTGCAGCTACAGTACCTTTGGGCAGTTCTAGTAGAACTTGGATGGGACTTCATTGGGGCCAGGAGTGGAAGAGGATAATGCCTTCTTAATGATTTTCCTGATTTTTCTAAGCTTGGGGGGATATGGTGTTGAATTCAGCATTTGGTGGTGCGGGACAACATACATACCCTGGTGATTCTTAGGGGGTGTTCTTAAACAGGTCACTGTACTACCTCATGGCATGCTCAATGGTGGCTTCCGGCTTTTCACTTTTCTTCTCCTCCAGCAGCAGTCTAGTATGATTGAAAGAATCTTTAAAGTAGTTGGCTTGCTCCTTTTGCTTCCATTTGCTATGCTTACTGATGCATTCAGCTCTGCAAAGCCTGTCTAGCCTTCTTTCCTTGGCTGTTTTGCCTTCCTCCAGTTCTTGCAGAGTTGTCAGCGGCAACTGATTTTTCTCATTTTCTCTTCCTTCAGTGTCTTGATCAAGACTGTGTCCAGTGTGTGCTATGCCTCTGCTTTGATTGATTTTGGCCATTTGATCTTGTTCTGCGTGTCTGGCTTCTTGGTCTCTGCTTGTGGCTCTGTTCTGTGTGAGATGGTGAGGACTGGGTCTTGATGATCATGCTAGGGCCCCGCCTGGATGCATTCTTCCTTTGCTATTTGTGTGTTCAGCAACGTTGGGTTCATTGGCTCTCTGGTGTTTGACCTGGCTTTTGGTTCCTCTTATCTCACCTGCCGAAGCAGTGCAAGGTTGCTGTTGGCCTTTCTGACCACACCTTGCTTTACCCCGGTGGATTCGCAACCCCTTATATGTGGTCATCTACATGCACACTTTTGAAGGATCTTCTCCTGGAGTCTTTGCTGGAGTTCTGGCATTCTCAGTGTCCACTTCTGTTGTTGTCACTACCATCTGGTCCATCCTCCATCCTGATAGGCTCATTTTTCATCCAGCCTCTCGGAGGGCCTACGGGTTGTTTTCCTTTAGAGTTCTTTGTAGTTCCTTTGGGTGGGTTGCGTAATGACCCGTTCACCCCCAGTGTGGTCTTTCCCTGCTGTGCTTCAGTTTTTCCTGGATACCAACTGCTCTGCTCACAGTATTGGTGGGTTACAAGAACTTCAGTTATTGTACAGGTAGGTGGATTCGCAACCCCAGAAAAAACCAGAGAAGCCTAAGGAGGAAATTTTCCGGATTTACTAACTAAAATGTAAAAAGTCAACAGAATGAATTTAAAGCTGTGAAACTACTTCCTGCTAAACACAGAAGGAACAATATCTGAAGAATAACAAACATCAGGTGAACTGATAGAAAGCAGAATTAGAATGTCACAGCTTCTAGATGGTGAGAGAGAAATATGCACAATATACAGATGATGTCTCCTCGTTTCCACCTGATAGCATGAACATGGATAAACAACTCCTCTACTGAGAGCTCATATCTCACAAATTTCCAGAGCTGAAAGTTTCATCTTGCTATGACCAAGATTCACCAAACCAGTGGCAGAAGATGGCCTTATTTATGCTTCATGCATGGAAAACATAGAAAATATAACACCTATGCTGTCTTGCCTTAAAACGTCTATCCACCAGGATAAAACTGCATTTAGTAAAAAAAAAAAAAAGAACTATGTTTGTTGTTGTCTTCTGGGAGCAGTTTCCCATCCATAAATCACAATGTGCTGCCCATCTGCACGAATGTTAATGGAGAAAAAAATGTCAGTTCTTTTTCTTCTTTCTTAAGTTCCAGACAGAAAACGTGTCTTCATGTTAATAAAGCCGCTCTCGCCTGATTACATCATCACCGCTGTAGGAGGACCAGACATGGAGGAAGAGGCCTGGACTGCAGCCCCTTCATGAGCTTTCTCTGGTTCAGAGCCAGTAGCTTGCATGTGTGGAAAAAAAAACAAACAAAGCATTAAGCTTTAAAATAAGTAACAGAATGTGCCCATTCCAATAAAATGTATATTACTACATCATTTTGACAAAAAAATGGCTTATGCTATTGTATTCTTTGTGACTGAGAATGATTTCCTTTTTATGGATAAAGTATTGAAATAAGCTAAACCAGTTAAAGGATCTCTGATGGAAAAAGGGGGCTTGCATGCAGGGCAGTTGCTAGGAATTCTGGGCCCTCAGAAAGAATATGACCATGGGCCCCTCTACCCCAGAATTGTTGCCACTTTTTTACGTCTGTGTATAATGATGTTTTCAGTGTTCTTGACGGTGCCTGATGTAATGCACCCAATTTATTTTCTTCTTTACAATGTAGTAGTAGTATTATTATGTAAATGATGTATTATTAGTTGTCTAATTTCTCTGACTTTCATGCTATGGTTGTCATAATGGAAGCTGTTAGGACCATTGAGCAGACGAGAAACCTTGAAATCACAAAAAGGTTGTATTTACAGAAGAGTAATATGCTGACGTCGGAGCAAGCTGGCAGGCAGACAGTCGGGCAGGCAAAAAACAGTGGAGTCATCAGAGATAGCGGATTTGCAGGAGAACTTCTGAACAGAGTGGAACAAAAGTTATTTCACACAGGTCATGTACAAGAAACCACCAGAAAACTGCACAAATCAAAACCTTTCCAGCAGAGGTGTGTGAACCGACCAGAGCAAAAATGCTGTTTGAGTAATGAGGTGATTATCCACAGCTGTGAGAGAAACCCGCTGCCAGAGACACCTGCAAAGAAGGCACGCCCACGTCCATATCCACCCACACACACACATACAGACTGACTACTGCCAGGATAGCCAGAGTCATGACAACGGTACCCAAAACTACTTAAACCACGTTATTACACCTCTGATTGCAAATACAATTTCAATAAACTACTTAACAAATGGGTATTTATTTGTGAATAATCAAGCACTGATGTGCAAAAAACAAGAAGTTAAAGTGCCCCGTTTTTTGTCCCTTAAACAATTTCTTTCACCACCCAAAGAAGCTTTGCTTTGTGGACATGGGCCTGACTCCGTCAACAACAAGGACAGCGATTTAAGTTGTCATAAATAAATTTAGCCTATATTTTGCTATTAATTATATAATTGAAATAGCTAATAGGTTGATTAATGTCTTAGTAATTAGCAATGGTACAGCAGTTCTCTAATAAACCAACCAGAGTCTCACCCACTCACCCTCAGAGGCATCATTGGACTGCTGGAGATGAAGGTCTGCTGCGGGGTTGGACTCAGACAAAGTGGTCACTGCTGATTCTGGAGCATAAAAGTATAAAGGCTTATTGTTCTATTATATAATGCTTTTCATCTGTCTTCTTGTTCCAGTCACGCTGACCGAGAGGCAGTGTGTGAAACACAGTCCACTGTAGCTGGCCTCCAACATTCAGTTAGCTACAGTAAGAATCGTTGCTCTACAATGACCTGGCAACCTGGTCCAGAGTGTACACCACCTCTCACTGGATGACAAAAGGCGGATCTATGCTCGTGTGGCATCTGTGTGCAGCAAGTTACGGTTCTATCCTCCGCGACCCATCCTCGGTTAGTGGATGACCAAGAAATCGTTTCAACCCTCTACAGTTTGACTCTCACCATTCCTGGAGAAGAAATGTCTAATATTCTGGGCCCCTGCTCTGCTGCTCTTACTCCTGGCCTCCCAGTCTTGTGTTTTTTGGGAGGCGTCATTTTATCCCCCTAAAGTGCAGGAATTCCTTAAAAAGATGGCACCTGTGTGTACAGCTGGCCATCTGCTGCTCCTGCTGTGCTTCATGTTTCTTTTATTTTAACTATTGGCACTGAACAGATCGAGTCTCTGCTGGTCTATGATTGCCAGTCTCTTTTAAGTATTCGGCAGAAAATTGGAAATTTTACTGCTTCTAGTTATGATGGAAGAAATAATCTGCCCCTGTTCCTGGTGATAATTCCGCTCTACCTGTGCCGGGCCTCGGCTCTACCTCCCAAGCAGAAGCGTCCCCATCGCTGCGGCAGTCGTGGTGGTCGGCTGGTGAAACTGAAGTTCTGGCTCTGGCTGTCATGACCTTCGGACAGGATATGGATTATTATATGCCCACACTGTACATCAACACTTCCTCAACCCAACTGACACCTTCCTGGTGCCTGTCACCAGGTTTATTTAAAGGGACTCCAACCCCGCCGCCCTTGCCCTCCCCGGGTCACTCAGTGTCGGGCAGTTCATTGGCTCCCGAGGACATTGCCCCATGCTTCCCGACCCACAGGACTACAGGCCCCAGCCCTCTCCAGGATTGGCTTGGTGAACGCCAGATCCTTGGCGAACAAAACAAAATCTTGAGGGATTTCTTCCGCTCCCATGCTCTGGATTTCCTCTGTGTGACCGAGGCTTGGATCGGTGCTGGTGGTGCTGACACAGAGCAGCTCAGCTCCTGGTTCGACTCCTCCTGCCAAACTATACTGGACTCTGTGGCTCCAATAAAAACTGTGAAGCCCAAGGCTAAATCTGAGCCATGGCTTACAACGAAACTCGGGGGGCTAGAAGAGAGTGCCGCAAAGCTGAGCGAACTCTCTTCTCTGCTCCTGCATCTGACCCCTCTGTCTCTGTCTGTTGCTCTGCAGCTCTTGAGGAGTTTGAGCTGGTATCTTTTTCAGTTCTGGAAGATATGATTGGCCATGTTAAGCCATCAGGCTCTCCCTATGATGTTGTCCCTCCTGTTTTCTTGAAAAAAAATTTCCTAGTATAGGTCAGGCAGTTCTGATCATTATTAAGAGTAGTTTGTCATCTGGAGTTGTTCCGTTAAGTTTTAAACATGCTGTGGTCGAGCCCTTACTTAAAAAAACCTGACCTTGATGGCAGCGTGCTGGCCAATTTCAGGCCATAAGATTTTATTTCTAAAATCTTAGAAAAAGTTGTCCACACTGAACTCAAGCTGTTTTTAGATAAACATGTCTTGGAGGTGTTCCAATCCGGCTGTAAAACTCTGCACAGCACCAAGTCAGCTTTGATAAAAGTGTTTTACGACATCCTCTTAGCAAATGACTCTGGTGAACATATTCTTTTTACTTTATTAGACTTCACAGCAGCTTTTGACATCGTGGACCACAACAATTTAGTGGCTCGGTTACTCCACCTATCTCTCTGACAGAAGCATAAGTGTGAGCTTTGGAAATTTTGAATCCTGCTCTGCACCACTTCCTTATGGGATTCCCCAGGGGTCAATTTTATGGATTCTGCTTTTCTTTTTGTATTTACTGCCCTTGGGCTCAATCCTGAGAAAGCATGGCATCTCTTATTACTTTTATGCTGAGGATAGTCAGATATTTGTGCCATTTAAAAGAAAAATGTTTGCTCCCTTTAACCTCTTCTGGCATGTCTCGAAGACATCAGAGTCTGCTTGGCCCTAAACTTTTTATACCTTAATGAGAAACAAACCTTTGTTACATCTCAGCTGGATTACTGTAATTCTCTTTAATTTGAGGTTAGCCAGTCCTCCCTTGCACATCTTGAGTTGGTGCAAAATGCAGCTGCACTCCTCCTAGCTAGAGTACGTAAGAGAGAGCACATAAACCCCTTCCTGGCCTCCCTCCACTGGCAGCCAGTGCACTACAGAGTTCATTTTAAGATTCTTTTATCTGTTTTAAAATCTTTAAAAGGTCTGGCCCCTCCTTACCTTTCTGAGCTATTCCACCCCTATGCTGCCGCTTGGTGCCTCAGGTCAGCTGACCTGCTGCTCCTGGACATAGGACGAGGTCCAAACAGAAGCTCAGAGGGGACCGAGCTTTTTCAGTTGCTGGTCCAAAACTGTGGAATGAATTTTTAAACTCTTCTTTTTCCATTTTTATTCCTTGGCTTTCAGCCCAGTATCAGACTGTTCCTGTTTAGTGTGCTGTGGTTTGTTTTATTTATTGGTTTTGTTTGTTTTTAATCTGTTTATTCTTAAAATATTGCTTATTGTTTTTAAACTGTTTTAAAAACAATGAACAATTATTTTATTATATTTTATCATATAATTTATTTCCTTGTTAATTCCTTTATTTGTATGTGTTGCTTTGTTATTTATGTACAGCACCTTGTTTCAACTGTGGTTGTTTTAAAGGTACAGTATACGATTTC
>CM047978.1:5973870-5985807 GCA_026261665.1 Melanotaenia duboulayi
ACGAATCGTTCGCGACCGACACATCACTAGTTGTCTCTCTTCTCTAAATAAAAAAACATCTGATGTCCATTTTTGACCGCTGATAACGACCACTCGAAATAACACCAGAGCCAACATGGAGGATTCCCCGCTTCCATAAAATTCCTCTGTGATTGGTCATATTGTACCTGTGTTGAATTCACATAAGCCAGGAAATTACAAAACTACCATCTTCTTTAATGTCATAAGGCGGCTGAGAGAATGTAAACTTATTCCTTATGGGATGAAAAAACATTCAGGGCTTGATGTGAAATGTTCAGGGCTAGAGCCGCGAATGCCCAGGCCAGGCAATGCCCCTGGCTCCACCCCTTACTTCAACCGAGTGTCCAAGACATGCGGCCACAAGTCCGATGATACAACTACAAAGTCATTCATCACCTAGAGTGTCCTGGTGCCAAGTGCACATGTCGACACTCTTATGGCTGAACATGGTGTCCGTTATGGACAATCCATGACAAAAACAAAAGTCCAACAACAAAACACCACTCAGATTCAGATCAGGGGCACCGCTCCTCTGAATCAGCCCCTCCAGGGCTCACTGCCATTGTCCACATGATAACTGTAGTCTCCCAGCAGAACGAGGGAGTCCTCTGAAGAAGTGCTCTTCAAGGACTCTAAAAAGGGTGGGTACTCTGAACTGTTGTTTGGTGCATAAGCACAAACACCTCCATGTGAACTTGCCAACTTAGAGGATTACAGCAGGACCATCCTGAATGCAACACAAACAGGAGAACCAAGGTCTGGATTGAGGATTACCACATCTGGAGTCTGTCATGGCCAGCTACATCTCCAGATCTGAACCCTTTTGAAAACCTCTAGAAAGATGTATAGTCACAAACTATCAGGCAAAGCTGAGCAGTGTGATTTTTTGCAGGAAGGGTGGTAGAACATTGCCCAACAGCAATTTGAGCAGTGCTGTTTAATTGTTGGGTTAATTTTTATCAAATCTTAGTTTCCAAAGTACCTAGGAGTTTGTTCTGCATATTCTGTGAATGGTCGTAGCACAGGCTTGACCACTGCCCAAACATCCCCATAAGACCGGATCAGCTGTGAGTTCGATGTTGGTCAATAGCCATCCATAAAGCACATATCTGATGTCCACAAGATGCATCAGAAAATAATGTTAAAACCTTACTAAAACTTACCACCAACTAACTCTGTTAAGTGACTTCCGTGCACGAGTTCCTAATACAATGATTAAAGTGATGCTCATGTCAGAGCTTGCTTAATATCTCAGCTTCTATGACACTACATTTAGGAAGTTTTTAGACCCCTCTACCAACTCCAATTTCCAAAAAATGCAACTAGCGACAAATCTAGCACCTTTTTTTGGTGTTATTGGCATTTTTTGGAGACTGACGATAAAGCACATTTAGTTTCCTCTTCTCAATGAGCTGTGAATACTGCTGCAGGCCCCTCCCCCTGTCCAACAGAGCAGAGCTTCTGCCAACTCTGGACCTCTTGAGCCAGTGTCCTGCAGATTTTTAATATTTCCATACTGCAGCACACCTGACTCAAATAATGGGTTGTTAAGAGGCTGGTGCAGACCTTGACAACAAGCTATCGGAGAACTATTTAATTTGCACAAGGTGTGTTACAGCAGGGATGCAGTGAAAACCTGCAGGACACTGGCTCAAGAGGTCCAGAGTTAGTGGTCCCTCTACTAGAGTCAGACTGAACATTAAACTTACTGGCTGATCCCATCCTGGCTTACCATCACATATTAATGCCTATTAATGAAGAGTGTGGATGAAAACATTTAAAAAGTTAAAAGTTCTGTAACATGTTGTAGCAGCTTAATCAGAGAACAGCTTGAGCTGCTAGTTAAAGGATTTAAATGACACTTTTACTTTAGGTCTGTTCATTTTGGCCAGGGATATTTTCTATTTATTTTTCTTCTGTTTTGAATTGAAATGCAATCAAATGCATTTTTCCAGACATAACAAGAGCTTGAGTTAACAAATTAATGTCTGTGTCTATTATTTGATTCTTGTCAAAGGTTTTAAAGAAGTCAGTTTATAACAGTCATACCTTGAGCTTACTTATATTTCCAAAAAAATTCAGCCTGGTTTTAAATGGTTTCAAAGCAGAGAGTTTTTAATTACCTGCTCATGTATGCTGACTGTGGTAGTTCTTACAGTAGGTAGTAGGTTCTTTTAGATCTTACATCAGCCTTTGACACAGTTGATCATCAAATCCTGCTATCCCATCTTGACACATGTTGGAACTAGAGGCATAGCCCTGAAGTGGTTTCAGTCCCATCTGGCAGACAGAGGTTTTTCTGTCTGTCTGGACCAGTTTTCCTCGACAGTCACTTCACGACTCACAGGTGCTTGTCATAAAATTAGAATATCATGAAAAAGTTGACTTATTTCAGTAATTCCATTCAAAAAGTGAAACGTGTATAATGTAGACACTCATTCCTCACAGACTGACATACTTCAAATGTCTATTTCTTTTATTTTATGATTATAACTGACAACTAATGAAAACCCCAAATTCAATATCCCAGAAAATTAGAATATTACTTTAGACTGACAAAAAAAAAAATATAGAAATGTTGACAAACTGAAAATTATTAACATGAAATGTATGATCATGTACAGCACTCAATACTTAGTTGGGGCTCCTTTTGTCTGAATTACTGCAGCAATGCAGCGTGGCATGAAGTCCATCAGTCTGTGGCACTACTCAGGTGTTTTGAGAGCCCAGGTTGCTCTGATAGTGGCTTTCAGCCCTTCTGCATGGTTGGGTCTGGCATATCACATCTTCCTCTTTAGATTTCTGTGGGGTTAAGGTCAGACAAGTTTACTGGCCAGTTAAGAACAGGGATACCGTGGTCCTTAAACCAGGTACTGGTAGCTCTGGCACTGTGTGCAGGTACCAAGTCCTGTTGGAAAATGAAATCTGCAACTCCATAAAGTTGGTCAGCAGCAGGAAGCTGGAAGTGCTCCAAAACTCCCTGGTGCACGGCTGCGTTGACCGTGGACCTAAGAAAACACAGTGGACCAACACCAGCAGATGACATGGCACCCAAACCATCACTGACTCTGGAAACTTTACACTCAAACAACGTGGATTTTGTGCCTCTCCTCTTTTCCTCCAGACTGGGGGAGCTTGATTTCCAAAGAACATGCAGCATTTTCTTTCATCAGAGAACATAACTTTGGACCACCCAGCAGCAGTCCAGTCCTTTTTGTCTTTAGCCCAGGCGAGTTGCGTCTAACGCTCTCTCTGCTGTTCCAGAGTGGCTAGACACAAGGATGCGACAGCTGAAACCATGTCTTACATACATCTGTGCGTGGTGGTTCCTGAAGCACTGACTCCAGCTGCAGTCCACTCTTTCTGAATTTCCCACACATTTTTGAATGGGTTTTGTTCCACAATCCTCTCCAGGGTGCGGTTATCCCTAAACTTTTTTCTACCACATCTTTTCCTTCCCTTCGCCTCTCTATTAATGTGCTTGGACACAGAGCTGTGAACAGCCAGCCTCTTTAGCAATGACCTTTTGTGTCTTGCCCTCCTTGTGCAAGGTGCCAATCTTTTGGACAACTGTGAGGAATGAGTGTCTACATTATACCAGTTTCACTTTTTGAATTGAATTACTGAAATAAATCAACTTTTCATGATATTCTAATTTTATGACAAGCACCTCTAGTTGTGGGGTCCCACAGGGCTCCATTCTGGGTCCATTTTTTTTTCTTTATATATGCTTCGATTGGGTTCTATTTTTAGGAAGCAGGGCATTGCCTCCCATTGTTTTGCTGATGACCTACAGATCTTTCTGCCAATACAGACAAAGTCTGGTGGATCCATAAACACCTTGTTGAACTGTCTTGTGGAAGTTCATTCATGGTTTGGGAAAAACATNACACCTTGTTGAACTGTCTTGTGGAAGTTAATTCATGGTTTGGGAAAAACGGCCTTTCTTTAAACAAAGAGAATACAGAAATAACTGTTTTTGGTCAGTCTCACCTACTGGATGGTCATGTCGGTGTAGTTGGCCTGTTATCTCAGCACTGTAAGCACTTTGTGAGAAACCTTGATGTGATTTTTGATTCTGATTTTAAATTTGATAAATTAGCTCTGTGGTCAAATCTAGTATTCTTTCATCTACGGCTCTTGAGTAGGGTGAAAGCTTTTATGACCTGCCGTCTAGATTCTTGTAACTTCTCTATAATGGGATTGATCAGTCGCGGCTCCATCATTTACAAATTGTTCAGAACTTGGCAGCTCGTCTTCTAACAGGGAGGAAACGACGTGAGCATATCACTCCAGTGCAGGCTTCACTTCACTGGCTTTCTGTACAGTACAGGATCCAGTTTAAGATTTTATTGCTTAATAGCACAGCACCACCTTATTTATCAGAGCTTTTAATCTTTCACAGTCCTGCCAGAGCACTGAGATGAACAAAGCAGCTGCTCTTAACAGTTCCTAGAAGCAGGTTAAAGGCAGAGGTGAGGGAGATTTTTCTGTCGCTGCTCCCAGACTCTGGAGCAGTCTGCCTTTTAATGTGAGATCAGTACAGACATTCAGCATTTTAAATAATTATTACAAACATAAATTTTCTTATTGGCTTTTTTTTCAGCTCATGCATTTCAACTGAGTTTTTATTTTATTTATGTTATTATGTGTTTTATGTTATTTTAATGCAGTTTGTTCTTGTATTTTGTATTATGGGATATATTGGTTTATTTAATTTTATTTTAATGATGGCCTAGTTATTTAATCTACTTTGCTTTGTACAACACTTTAGTCAACTGAGGTTGTTTATAAATTTGCTTTATAAATAAATTTGACTTGACCTGACAGTCATCCACTAAAATCCCTTTAAGTAAAAAAAATGCTGCTTTTGGGGGCAAACATTGTTTTGGGATTAAAACATGATTAATCATATGAATTTATTACAAAGCCTCTAATTAATTAGATACTTTTGATAATCAAGTCACACCACTAGTTTTAACGTTTGAAGTAATGTATTTTGCAATATTATCCCATTATTTCATGTTAGGTGTTACAGTACAGTATGGTGATGCTGCTGCGCATATAAACATGATGGCAAGAGCTTAAAGCTAATTAGGAGGCAGAGTAAAGAGGGGTGGAAGCTGGGGTTTACTCAGTCCTGCTGTAGACCCCACTTTTAGTCTTTTTCTGTGTGTCTGTTTCTTTTTAAAATGCTCCAAGCATTTTTCTAATCAACAGGGGCACAACTGGGAACCCACCAGTGCTTTCTCCCACTGTGACAGTTTCAGCTCACTGAGTCATATGGGGTGGGTGCGTGTGCATGTATGCGCATGCACATGGGCCTGCCTACATATGCTCTGAATGTGTAACTTTGCCCCTAAAAATTTCTTTCCCTTCACATCCACACTTTTGTCTCTTCTCATTTCCAGCGATTCAGCGTGAGAGCTTCAACAGCCCACACTGAAGTAAGACAACCCCAGGGATCTTTGTCAAGTCACTCTCCCATGTTTCCACTTTCTTATTTGCTCTTTCTCCCGCTCCACAACTCCTCTTTCCTTGTCCTCCCACCTGCCTCCCCTCTCTGCCATCTCTTTTCTTTCTTTGTACTCTCTCATTTCTTTTCTCCTGCCCATTACAAAGCAGCCCAGGTCAGGAAGGTCACTGATGTGTAGATTTTGTCCTTCATCTCTTCCACCAGCTCTCCTCTAATCCTGTGGATGAACTCTGTCCGTCCACATGAGGGTCTGATGGGGAGGAAAGCAGCGGCTACCTCCACACTGTTTCTCTCACTTCTTCATAGATTGGTTTGTATCTGCAAATCTGAGGAATTCTCTCTGCATTAAGGTAGATTACTTAATATTTAAAAAGATTAATTAAAAGCTTCTGTGAATTAATTCTGTGTTGTTTCACAGAACAGATAAATCAGAATTAATATTTTGTTGCTTCAATAAATGTGTATATAATGCTCATCAGTGTTGCATACAGAGAAAAAAAATATACCTCTAGATACATTTACAATAATGAAATAAAAGAAATAACAGAAATTATGATTAAACATGTCCCACACATGGACTCCCATCAGCCAGCACATAGGTGGTGCTGGCTGATGGCAAGATGCATGAATTTTCCTTCTTGGTCTATTAAATTAATCTATCAATAGTTTGCCTGTTTGACAGTTTGACATGAAAATATCTATAGTCTATTTGAAAAGTTTTGTAGCCACAATATAGGGAAGACTTGAGATTGTTTAAGATGGGTAAATATCAGTCTGTATGTTATTAGTGAAGAATAAATGAAACTTTCACAAATGAAAAAGTTCCAGCCTCGCCTAAAAATGACTTTCAGGATGAATATGAATATCTCTCTGGAATGATGAAGCTGTAGCTCTAAACCTTTCTCACATCATATGTAAACATTATCAATGCAAAGGTCATCTCTGATGTGAAGAACAAAAGGTTTTAGTAGCGATAGTTCAGGAGATGTCTCCATAATGACCATCTCAATAGCTTAGCACAGGAGTAGCCAACGTTTGTCCTCGAGGGCCCCAATCCGGCAGGTTTTCCAGATTTCCGTGCTCCAACACACCTGACTTAAACTAATGAGTCATTGTGGAGATCCTTATAGGCTGTTGGATCCATTTAATTTGAGTCAGGTGTGCTGGAGCAGGGAAATCTAGAAAACCTGCCGGATTGGGGCCCTCGAGGACCAACGTATGCTACCCCTGGCTTAGCACAACATGAACCGAGTGCACAACTGGGGGAGGTTTTAAAAGGTCAAATAAC
The DNA here is from genome assembly GCA_026261665.1 of Melanotaenia duboulayi. Classification (NCBI taxonomy): domain Eukaryota; kingdom Metazoa; phylum Chordata; class Actinopteri; order Atheriniformes; family Melanotaeniidae; genus Melanotaenia; species Melanotaenia duboulayi. Next base: position 5,980,656 of record CM047978.1, read on the forward strand.
AGCCTTGAGTCCTTTCTAATGTCAAAAATAAAACTCAGTTTACAGGTTTACTTTTTGTATCATTTCTGAAAGCTTAAAGGTTTTGGTTACTTTTAATATTGCACAATAAAAAGATGTTTCTGTTGATGCATCTGTGGCATTTAAATGCACGTCGCTGCAACTATCACAAAGAGCTCATTTTTACAAGAGCCACGTCATTTCTCTGACAGAGAAAAGAAAGACATAATTTTATATCGCAAAGAAACACAAAGATGAATCAATGAACAATGAATCCAAGTTGCTGTTCTTGAGGTTGAGGCTAACTACATATTGATATTTCATGACAACATTCATGAAATATGGGTCTAGCCATCCCATAGTTAAGCTGCCATAGGCTTAGACTGCTGAGGGACGTCCCATAATGCACTGGGCTCTTCCTCTTCATCTCTCTGCTCCTACCATGAATGTGACAGTATTCATCATTAACCTGTTCCTTCTCTCAGCAGGTCTTCCTGGATAAAAGCTGCATGGTCTGTTGGTCTCTCTCTGTCCTCTCTACCCCAACCGGTCCAGGCAGATGGCCGCCCTCCCTGAGCTGGGTCCTGGTTCTTGTTCTGCCGGAAGTTTTTCTTTACGGTTTAAGGGAGTTTTTCTATTCCACTGCTGCTCAGAAAGCTCAGGATGGGGGAGTGGATCAAAGTCAAGATTCAATACAGTCTGTTGGTTTTCTTTAAGTAGACTGTTATTTATTATGAACTGGCTTAAATTGGTTTGTCTGTAAAGCCCTAAGATGGCATTGTGAAGTAGCACTTTACATGCATTACAAGTTTTTACATGACAGTATGCCTGCATTGTAGGGTTCCAAAGTGGCTGAGATTTTTAATAACTTCTAATGAATCCCATTCATTTTCAGTCATTTTTCAGATTTTCATAACCATTAAAACTTTTATTCATCAAAAGTATAAAAGCACAGTTCTCTTGATTAAGTTGAAATTACAGGTCTAATGAGACGCCAGAAATTTCAGGCTATGTCTCCAGAAAAAGAGCTTAAACCAGTTACCACTTTGCACCACTAGATGACAACTTGCTCATCTTGCCAAGGAGAAAAGATTTTTTAAAAGGGCTGTCTTGACTCAAATTTTAATTTATTTTGTTTTCAAAATATGTCATAAAACCGCTAGCAGAATCTCCTCCTCTGAAAAATCCATGACTTGGAAGCCCGGCCCCTAGCTGCTCCAAGTCGGCGTTACGAAGGTTAGTGTGGTCACATGACTTGTTTAATGCTGAATCATAGCATCTGCACAATGCATGCAACACTTCCATGTCATATGCTTGACATACTGGAGCAGACGGGCTTAAATATCTCTAGGGTGGGGAAGGGAGAGGAGGGGAGGGTAGCGGTCTGTTTGAGGTTTATAAGGAAATTGCATTTAAAAGACACCATACAGATCCAACGAGGAAGCTCAGTCGGTGATGAAGTGTGGATCACAGAGAAAGTAGCAACATGTTGATGAAGAACGTCCTCAGCTATCAGCACCTCTGATTCTGGAGGGAATATTTGCCTCCTGAGGATGATGATTGGTCATCTGGTGACAATGAAAGTGATGCTTCTGTTGGAAACCACAGTGCATCTGTCCATAATAATAACATACCTGAAACATCACATGTGGGAGATGACAACTCTGAGGCTTTATATATCCGAGGTTGGGTAGGCAGAGTTCCAGTATTTAGGAGAGTTATGGATGTGGCTGAAGCAGCAGGGAAAGAAAATGTAGTTCTGAAACATCTGTGGGAGAAGCAGAGCTCCAGATTGAGCTACAGCATAAATATCAATGATGATGCTGGGTGGATTGAGGAAGAGCATCACAGGTGGTTCAGATAGTTTGATGAGACATCTGGGTTTTTTTGGAAACTAAGATTTGATTAATATGAATGTAGGGGATAAGCCAACCTAACATCAGATTAGTCTAGAAATGTGCAGCAAATATCTTTAAAGGATGACTAATTAGGAAAGCACTTTAAAACTGATCCCAGATTGGTGTAGTGATACTGGTGATGCTGGTGATCTGTTTAGGTCTGGAAAGATTCTATTCTATTCTATTCTATTCTATTCTATTCTATTCTATTCTATTCTATTCTACAGTTCATGTAGCAGACACTCTTCTCCACAGCGACTTACATCTGAGAGGAAGAACAACACGACCAGAAATCAGGAGGGACGTCATCATTAAGTGGTAGTCAGACTGCTGAGAGTCCAGGTGGACCCATGCGCTGTCGTGTAGTGCTAGAGGCAGTGTTTTTCTACATTTTCTTCTTCCCCTTCCCTTCCTACAATAGTCCTTTATTTAATAACAAGATCACGATTTCATCACACGACATCATCTTGGGTGTAAGTGAACGCAGCTTAATATTTCCACTCTGATTTCAGAGGTGGCCAGTGCCACCCTGGACAGCCATCGTGCTCCGTCCCTGTTCCAGAACACAGAGATCCAACACATATTTAAAAGGTTCCTCTAAGGAAGCAAACCATAGAATGATGAGCTTTATATTAGTTTTATACTTGAGGACAATTTTCCATAACCTGGCAACCCGTGAGCAGCTCTTCTAAATGAAGCGCAGCTGAGCTATAAATCATTAAAACAAATAAAGCTAAAACACAGTGATTGCTTCTAAAGCCCTTAAGGATTAACAATTAGGGTATAGATCTTGTTAAGTTCTTATGATTAATGTGATTAAAGTACAATAATGTACATCTGAGCGCAGAGAGCGGGGAGGTGAAGAGAAAGAATAGAGTGAACGAACTGTCGGGTCTCATCTAACATACATGGATTACAGAACTTTCAAATAACCACAGGAATAATTTCCTGCTGAAAACATTATAAAAATTCCTAAATTTTAGTTGGAATGTACAGTTTTCCTGTTTTTCTATCACAGACAGACAAAAGAGAACTGAAGATGGTGTGTGTGGAGAGATATTTCAAAAATCAAGGATTACACAGAAACATTTAGGATAGTCTGGAGTTAACAGCAGCTGTAGCAGATAAAGTTGTTGCAAGCTTTCTATTGATTTCTTTTTTCTCTGGAGTGGAAGAAAGCTGTTTTTTTCCTGAGCTGAAATGTATCTTGACTAATGACCACTGCTGTCACGTGATCCCGCTTACTGAAATTTCACAGCTCCCTCTCCTCAACGTACAATCTCATCCAGCAGAAATCCTTCCCAAAAAGTACCTCACATGCAATCTTGCCTCTCATTTGCACTTTATCCTGCTGATTTTGTCTAAAGTAAAACGATGAAATGAATCCATCACTGAGCTGATAATGACAGACGACGGAGACACCGCTTCCGGGACTGACGGTTGTACATTTAGCCAGAAAATGACTCTGAACTGCCATAAAGTGAAACTCTCTGATGGAAGTACTTGTGTGTGATGGTTGTATCCCTGTCTGAGTGTGTGTGCGTGTACTGTATGTGTGTGAGTGTGAATGACTTCCAGCCCTAGTCATCATGAATCATTGGTTTAAATGATCCTAGCATGCTAATTCCTGCTGATTCCTTTCCATGCTGTTATTATAAAAGTCAGCACAACAGTCATTAACAGCAGAAAACAGTTTAAAACTTTACCCATCTGACTCCTGAATGAACCCAGCGCAGCACGCCATGAAACATGACCCTGTGTGGGTGTGTTTGTATGTGTGTATGCATGTGTGTGAGAAGGAGAGTGCATGTGAGCTTCCTAATCCAGGATTTATTGGCCATTAGTACAGCCTGAAAGTCATTACAGTTCATTTTGCTGCCGGCTTGACGTTTTATTAGGACAAATACAGGCTTTTTGGATACGTGCATGTGTGTGTGTGCGTGTGTGTGCGCTCAACTGTTCATGAGTGTGTTTGTATGTGAGTGTATGTGAGTGACATTTTATCAGGACAAATTTCCCCACAGGGATTATGACCATGATTTCTGAGAGCAGGAAAAAGACTAAAAAGCCTCAAGAAAGGAGAGATAGACAGATGATAGAGGGATTGACAGCTGGATACAGAGAAAAGAGGGACTGACATCCGTTGCAATGGATGGATGATGTAAAAGACAGATTGATGGAGACAAAAAGATCAAATAAGGGATGGACAGATGGACAGGAGGCCTAATTGAAAAATAATGGTGGGAGAGAGTGACGGAAGATGTGTGGAAAACCCGAGGGAAGCAGATAGGAATAAAATGGAGGTAAAGTATATTGATGTTTGGGGAGATAGGGATGATGGATGTGGTTCAGTTGGTTTGTTACTGGGCTGACACACCGTACAGGACCTTTAAGGAAAGTTGAGTTTTCAGCAGTTTTTAAGCTCACACATCTTCTCTTTTATCTGCCAGCCATCAAACATGATGGTTGAATTGCTACCAGATTAAAGGAAATGACCCTCCTGGTACTAAACCGGACCCAGAAACATTAATGGATCACTTTCATCACCCCACAAGTCTGAGCTGCTGCAATCACGTTAACCTACAAGCATCCAGGGTAGCAGCCGGTAAATGAACCCACTGCTGCTCAGACAGCGTTAGATTAATGATTAACAAAGCTGTCCAACACCCAGTCATTAGCAGCTGCTCCGACTTGTTTTGATCAGTGAATGAAGGGAAAATGTTTCTGTAGCTGAAGCTTCTGATCTACAGCTGACCACATTCAGTCCAGTCACAGAAAAATAAACAAAAACAAACAAAAATCACATTTTGGCCTGTGTGTGTCCAAAGTGTTGGACTTTTACAGTCTATGGGTGTAAATCATGAGGCACTAAGTCATCCTCAGCTGTTGTCTTCTGTCCTGCAGCATCTGTGCAATCTGATGGAAGTAACAGCCCATGGTGTAACTAAACAGGGAGGTTAAACCTGGCTGTGAACCATGAAATCAGACACTGACTGCTGTTCCCTCAACAGTGAAAAAGCAAATCGTGTTGATCGGTAATGACAACAGTCATCATCCAAGCAGTTTGACCGTTCTGCTGCCTGCGCAGGCGTGCATAAATATGCAAGTCAATGGAAAATAAGCAAAGTCTAAATAGCTGAAAGACACTGCTTAAACCCGATGTATGAAGCCATTAAACCTTGTAGGTAATTGGGGACTTTCTTTTGTTTTAGGTCATTTTTCACTCAACTTTTGGCCTCCATTTTCGTTGTGTGGCC
>CM047978.1:6097473-6110606 GCA_026261665.1 Melanotaenia duboulayi
CTAAACATGCAATGCCTTCAGAAAAAGGACCCTAACCTAGTTATTTTATTAGAAATCAGTTAACAGTGTAACTGATCACCTGCTGAAGGACTCTATAATCTTCCTCCTCGGCCTATTTCGCCTCCACATCACCCGGCGACCTCCCTTCCATAGCACACTCACTCTTGTCTGCAGCCACATGCCCAGTCGTCCACAGATTTTCTGCATTAGTTGGTCATTGTCCACCTGTGAGGATCAACTGGCACCTCACTGCGCCCAGCGATGACATCTGAATCGTTCATGTCCTTGTTTCTAAAAAAATGTTATGAAATGAATACAAACGGGAGAATGGTTTTTAACACCAGGAGAATTCCACGTGGCCACTAGGTGGCACTACAGGGACTCGAATGACTACTGCAAAACACCACATGCGTTGGTCAAGTGAGTCCAGAGGTACAATCACTTCCTGTTTAATGGCAAAGGATTGAGACCTAATGAAGCTGTTTTAATCTTAATGGTGCAAGTCAGTGATATTTTCAATCATGACTTCTTGAATGATGATATTAATGAGTTTGAATTCGTTTTAAAGGTTATACAGGATTAAAACAATGGGACTTCCTGTTTCCAGGGGGCAGAGCTATGGCGGTGACAACATCTGGACATGTAGATGTGGTCAGCATGGAACTGTAATGAAACAACTCCTTTGGAAAGTTTTTGATTACTTTTGATCCCACATTCCTCTGGAGTGTTCAGACCGATTTTGAGGTCAGTACAATAAAATCTGTAGGAGTTTGTTAAGATGCAAGGCAAAGACAGGAGCAAAAATTACCCAAAAAATGACACGGTTTTTGGTTCAGGTAGGCCTGACCACTATTTGCAAGGACTCTCTGGACCACTATTTGCCATGGTTACGTTTGGTAAAGGAACCTGACTTTTTTTACTGTGGTATCATGAAAGGGCTTGACCTGTTGTGAAGCAGTTTCAAGTGTGTGGGGTTCTTTCCTGAGGAGAAGAATCCCGGTGTATGAAAAAAAAGCACTTCCTGTTGTAAGTGGGCGGGGCTTAGTCCTAGACTGGAAGTGGCCATATGGATCTGTTCTGGACCAGATAGTAAATCAATGCCCCCACTGAACGCCATCTCCTTTGGAAAGTTTTTGTGCTTAATCACTGTAAGTTGGATAGTGATCGGATTTAAATTTGAGGGATTTCTATTGATTTATGATGTCATGGAATCTTATCAAAGTTTGCTATTGCTCCACAATCTCGCCGTGCAGCATAGAGCAACAGTTTTCACCTGATATAATCCAGTTGTTGAAATGCAGATGTCTTCAGGATGGAACTAGCATCATACATGGCAATTTTGGTTGAGATATCTGCGATGTACTGGTGACCTGTCCAGGGTGTACCTGCTAAAATGCTACGTTAAGCTCCAGCTACCCTGTGACCTGTAATGAACAAAGCGGTAAAAATAATGGATGGATAGACGGTTTATCATGTTCTATGTGGGAGTTTATGTGGCTTTTCTGTTCGCTTGAGCATGTAGAATATCTGTACCAAATTTCATGAAGATTGATCATGTGCAATGGTGGGGACAATTTCTGTCCTGAGCACCTCAAAATATCAAATTTTTCAGATTTGTTTGGGGGGTGGGCAAAATTTGCTGAGTTTTCAGGCATGTTCAGACCCCCAAAAGACCTTGGCATCGCCTTCGGTGCTCTGCAGTTTGAGCAAATCACAGCAAAATCTGGTTGGGTTTCAGTTGTTATTGATCCACAGCCTTATGATGTTAACCTGTAATACATATCTGTTAGCCTTTCACAGCTTAACTGTGCTGTCTAGCTAGCTGGGATCTACTCTGCTTCATTTCTAAGTAGTGAAAGTGAACCCTACACAGATCCAACGCAACTACTTATTAAGCTCCATTTTTACTTTTTTTCTTATTTTTTTTTTATTTTAAGCCTGTCTTTATTTCAGATGAGCAACATAGTTATGAATTATACAGTTCAATGTTCAGTGATACAACACAAGCATGCTCCACTGGGCAATTCCTAGACATCATCATCCAAAATGTTCAAACGTAATTCCATTGCACTGAAAAGAAATTACTCCCAATAATCCAGCTCATAAAGTATACACATGGAGTAGACAATGTTCCTCTGTTTGTGCCTCCTTCAGTACAGATTGGAAGAATTGCCAAATTTTGAGGTCACAAAAGGTGTCTTAAAGAATCTCATTTTTATTTTCCATTCATACGCTTTCCATGTGGGACTTCTTGTTATTTTATGTCCCTCTTTACAGGGGCAAGTTCAGTCTTCATCTGAAATATCAACATCCATCTTTAGTTCCCATTTTGCTTTGATATCTAAGCTGTTGTTGTGTGCAAGTCTCACTACTGGCAGTGGGAGACTGAGGTATTTTCTCGCTTGTGGCCAAGTTTTTGAGGTTCTTTTTAATCCATAAGTTACCTATTTTATTCAGTCTCCAGGCCTCCTGGCTCAAAAATGGAGCTGTGTCTAACTGCATATTTGGAAAGTCTCCCTGTTTCTTTTCAACCCACAGAGTATCTTTATACTGAGATATCCAGTCAACCATTGATCTGAGCTGAGCTGCGCCGTAAAATTTTCTCAAGTTAGATAAATTCAGACCCCCCTTTTCTTTTGTACTTAAACGCTTTTCAAATTTAATTCTAGGTTTTTTATTTGCCCTTATAAATTTGGAGAGCCATTTGTTGATTGTTTTAAAAGTGGACGTGGGGATTGGAACATAAAGAGCGGCTTTGGTAATATGTCCATTCTTATAGTTTCCACTCACCCTATCAGGGACAGAGGAAGAATTTCCCATCTCACGAGATCATTTTTAATTTGATTTAGTAGTTTACTGTAGTTCAGCTTGAACAGCTGTGATACATCAGAGCTGACTGTAATTCCAAGATACCTGAAACCATGGGTAGGAAAGTGGAATTTAAATTTCTCTGCCAGTTTTTCTGGCCGTTGTCCAACTAACATCAAAGCCTCAGACTTTGATTGACTGATTTGGTAACCCAATAATTCTCCGTAATCTCTTTAACTTTCTACTAATACAGGGACAGAGGTAACTAGGTCACTAATATATGTTACGAGGTTGCCAGCGTACAGAGAGCCCTTATGTTTATTCTGACACTCATCTTTCACGCCCTTATTGTTGTCAATTAGCCTAATTAGTGCTGCCAAAGGTTCAATATTGATGGCAAATAGTAGAGGACTCAGCCAATCTCCTTGTCGTACCCCTCTTTCCAAAGGAAAAAGATCTGAACAGCAGTCATTTACTCTCACCCATCATTTTGGGTTTATATATATATATAAAAAAAAACAACCTGTTCAACAAATTTTTGATGGAATCCCATAGCAGACAGGGTTTCTAGAAATGGCCAATTTACTGTGTTGAAGGCCTTATGGGTACCTAGACCAATTCAGATGGAGTGTTGTTAACTTTTATTTATTTATTTTTTCCATTGGTTATAATATTTAACATTATTCTTATATTGTGTTGGAGAAAACCTTAAAATTGATTAGTTTCCATCAATCCAAATGTGCCCTTCAGGAGGGTACTCTGTTCGTACATGCTTAAAGAGTACTAATAATCTATTTACCTTTCTTTTTTTGGTTCTTCTCCTGCGCATTCGTAGATGAAGTACAGATGATACTACTACTTCTCTCAGAGACTATTGATTACAATAGTATGAGAAATGTACCATTACAGAGCTATCCCCATAGTAGCATCCCAATTAATTTAGTTTTTTTTACAATTCTTGGTTCCATGTCTGCCGGGGTTAATACCTGTCTGATCTGGGTTGATCAGGTTTGCTATAACTTTTTGCACCCTATTTGCCAAGATACTTGTAAGTAATTTTAGGTCATTATTAAGTAAACTAAGTGACCTATAATTTTCACAGGGAGTTGAGTCTTTATGCTCTTTATGGATCACTGAAATGACGGCCTCCAACCATAAAACTGGCAAGTCCCTATTAGAAAAAACAAATAAAAACCTGTGTTCATCCACAGCCCATTTATACATTTCACCGGGAATCCCATCCATCCCTGGAGATTTATTATTTTTCAGGGTTTTTTATGGCTTCTTTCACCTCTGTTTCTGTAATGGCTACTGTCATCTGGAGGGATTCATCTTCAGATAAAAGAGGCAAATGCAAGCTGATGAGAAAAGACTGCTTCGATTCGTGTCTTTGGTTTGCTGTAAAGGTTTTTATAGAATTATGCGAAAGCATCTGCTATTTCTTTCGGACATTAAACATTTTGATTATGTTGAGGATGACTAACTTTAGAAACTAGATGATTAACCTGGGCCTTACAGAGCTGGAACACTAATAATCGACTAGCTCTGTTCCATAGTTTGTAATACTGTCGATTAGAAAATCGTACAGCTCTTCAGCTTTATATGTTACCCAGGTAACAAATAAAGCTGAATATTACCCAGGTCTGCTCTTCTTTTTTTTTTAAAATAGTGTGCTTTGGCGGCTGTATGCTCCATTTCTAGTCTTTTTATTTTCCTTTGCTCTTTCTGGCATTTTTTTTTAACTTGCTCATTTTCCCCCTAATTACCTTAGCTCCAACCCAAAGAACTGCTAGTGTTATGTTTCCATTGTCATTTATCTCAAAATATTCTTTTATGTGATGTTTTTAGGGTGTGTAAAACTTCCGGATTGGTCAACAAGAAAACATTTAGTCTCCAGTATTTAAAGTAAATTTCTTTATCTAAATCAATGCTTAAAATGACCAGGATGTGATCACTCAGCATTATTAAGTCAATGTGTCAGTCATTCACATTATATATATATNNTTCACACACACACACGACATTCACACACACACACACCAACACACATCTGAAACATTACAAAGGGCTGTACAACTGATATGGCATAATAAAACAAACCCATACGTACAAAAAAGCCTGAACTGACCTCCAAACAAAAAAACTGATCGAACTTCCATCAAACTATTGAGTTTTTAACGGAGCAGAGAGTTGTGACAAAATCTTTCCTGGAGGCCACACTGTACTGCAACTATCTAATAGTAAACTGCTAAATTTGAGTTGCCTTGGAGAAGAATAATAAAACAGGAGAGTCAAAAGTGGGCCTTTAAAAAGAAATAAAAGCGAGCTGGAAAAAAAAAAGAAGGTGGAGTAAGGTTCCCTATGAAGGGAAGAATCTCATGCTTTCAGTTTCTGTTAATCCTTTAACATTAGGTAAACCAGCCTTTCCTTTCTCGCTTTTTTTCATCAGTAATACCAAAAGAACATATTATTATATGAAATTAAATCTAGATCAACATATTGACACCATTGTGTTAAATAATTAAACTAGTCTTCCAAAGTTAACAGTCTTGTTGGTACACATTCCTACTGGTTGTCATTCTACAAAAAATTGTTCATTCTTATCATACTGAAGTCCACAGTAGGATTATGAAATATTGTAAGACTTCTTACGTTTCATTGGGTGTAAATTATTTCTCATCTTGAACAAAGACCTCCAAATCTGCATTGGTCATCATAAGCTCTGATGGCTTTAAAGTTTGTGCCGTGAACCAGTGGTCATGCATCAGTACCTTTTAAAGATTCTCTCGTTCTTCTATCTTTACATTAATTCCCATCTCTCTGAGGACCAGGGCTGCATCCATGAGGATCACAAAGGTTATTACACCGGAGTGAATTTTCAGCTGGGCAGGGAATGGAGACTGGGCTTTCACCTTCTTCTCACGCAGTTAGTTAATCACCTCCCTCACCTGTTTACGTTTCTTCTGCACTTCTGTGGTGTAGTCCTGGTCAAAAAAGATCTGCTGATCTTGTTTTGTCACCTTACGTCTCTTCCGTGCTAGTTGGAGAATCTTGTCTTTTAGTCTGTAGTCAGAGAATCACACTATGGACCTTGGAGGGTTGGAGTTTTGGGGGTTCATTGTCAGTGAGCGGTGTACCCTCTCCGCACATACAGTACATCTAGGTTGTCCAGTAAGCCAAGGGAGGAGCGCATTAGCTTATTTATGTAGTTCACCATTTTGTCCTTTTCTTCCCCCTCTTTTACTCCAAATATGTGTTAATTATTCCTCCTTGCTCTGGACTCGAGGTCTTCACACTGGGCTGTTAGCTTGGGTTCTCATTGAAGCAGGTGGCGTATAGCTCTCTCATGTCGAAGGGTTTTGTCTTCTGTGTCACTCACTCTGAGATCAACTTCTGCAGACTATTGTTCTAGTTTGGAGGTGCACTCCAGTAAATCATGTAGAGTGGATTCAACTCTAGATAGCGAAGCCTTGGTCTTCTAGAAAGCATCTATATGTTCCTTCCTGAGATTTCTAAGTTCCGTGAGTATCTCCACCATGTCAGTGTATGTTTCTTCCTCATGGGGTGATCCGCAGACATTAACTCTTTTCTCTTCTTTTGTTGGGAGTTTGCTTCTCTTTTCTGTGTCTCTTTTAGGCACAGATATTACAGTCTTTGAGTTGTTTCGCTGTGTCTGTCAGGTGTCGAAGTTGAGAGATGGCTGGATTTTTAAGGGATATTACCCACAGCACTGTGGTGTCACCGGAAGTCTTAAGCTCCACTTTCAACGTTGCATTGCCATTATTTTCCTGTTGTCACCATGACAGACTCAGACTGACTGAGAACGCCTCTGATTCGCTCCAAGTAAAAGAAAAAGAACAACCATTGTACTGCTCTACAATCTTCAATCAGAGAATTTCAGCCCGAGCTCTGATAAAGCAGTTCTTGGTTTCTGGTGATCAGTTAAATCATCAATGATGTCAGATGGCAGCACAGGCACATGCTGCGGCTCTCACTTATTTACGTTTCTTTTGATGTTTCTATTCGTGTTTCCAAGACAACATAAACAAAAGCAGGGCAAGCAGACCAGGGTGCATAGACCACACAGACCAGCTTTGCCCAGTCTCCTCCTCAACAACGCCAGGTCTCTCACCAACAAACTGGACAAAATTTGTCTGATGATCGTCTGACATAAGACTGACAGCTGTGTGGCAATCCTTACTGAGACCGGACTGGACAACAATAAATCATCCATCCGTCAGTCCCTCCGTCCGTCCGTCCGTCCATCTGTCCGTCCATCTATCCATCCATTATCTATACCGCTTTGTCCAATGAAGGGTTGTGGGTCAGCTGGAGCCTATCCCAGCATTTAGCAGGTACACCCTGGACAGGTCACCAGTCCATCACATTCACTCCAAGGGAGAATTATAAGTGACCAATTAACCTAACATGCATGTCTTTGGACGGCTGGAGGAAATCGGAATACCCGGAGAGAACCCACGCATACATGGGGAGAACATGCAAACTCCACACAGAAAAGCCACTGTTCAAACCTCCCCTGAGCCAAGGCTCGAACCTATGACCTTATTGCTGTGAAACTGTTTTCTGATGCTTTTAATTTATTTTTATCCCTTTTAAATGATGTATATATCATAATAGATCAGTTTAATGAACATTGCCTTTTGTTTTAGATCATATTTGCTTTCTTAAAACAAAATCAATACCAGTTTTACAGTCCTTGCCATGAATAAATGATGATATACTCTGTTTAAAGCATTCCTGCAGAAAAAGTGAACATATGTGGACGAAAACTCATTTACAAGTTCACTTATTGCACTTAAAGGATCTATTAGCATCCCTTAAATAACACAGTCAAGGAAGCGAGGGCTACATATTTTTCTAGGTTCATAGAGCAGAGTTAACAATAAGTTGTTTCCTTTTTTGTTGATAAGACTAGAAATGTAATGAATAATATCTCTTCCTTAGCATCTGTGTTGACAGTTCCATCTACAGTTCGGCCTATTATCTTGGACAGTTTTGCATCAGTAAGTTTACCCAAGCTAGCCAAGCTTATTGGTACAACGAAAGCCTCTTCTTGCTGTATGGACATTCTACCCACATCTTTGTTAAAAAAAAGAGTCTTACATTGAGGTGTCCATTATCATAAATTAATGGACGATGCGGCGACGTGAATGGTTGCTCCCGCGAAGTCCATTCATTTATGTTAATGGACACCTCGAGGGGCATTATCCCGCTTATACCATGGTCACTTACGAAAGAAATAAATATTAAATCAATTATTATTTTGTTAATGTTTTTCATCTTGTCAGGGTAACCAGCTCTGACACAGAACCTGCAGCTCAGTTGGCCACAGCTGTTGTATTAGACCTGATCAGTGGAGGGAAGGCAGATGATTGCTTAAAGTTATGTTACGTTACACAAAGTATCATTTTAAGGGGGCAGATGCAGCTTTTACAGCTTGTGTATATCCAGAGGATGATGCAACATTTTTTTTCAAACAGTCAAAATCCACAGATAAGTTTCCTATATCGTTTTTATTGCAAGAAATATTATCCACCATTCACTCTGATCATTAAATCTGTTTCAAGCAAGTTAGTCGATCCTAAATTGTTTTTAGAATATTATCCACCATTCACTCTGTATCAAGCAAGCAAGGTAATCATAAAAGAAAGACAGGCAGCGACCTATGTAAAATTAAATGCAACATTGCCGTTGATCGTGACATTTCATAAGGATACTGGCATGTCCATAGTGGCGTGTGAAGGATGGAGATTTAACGTTTGTGGACGCTGACCACTGCTGGTTGGGACGTTGCGGGACAACAAATTGTTGCTCCATTCTCATCTCTCCTGGACTGACAGAGCCCAATAAGCCTGCAGGCTGCTTTCACAGCGATGCACCATCACAGAAATGATCTGGCGTCTCTCCAGCCTGGTGTCTGAGTTTCTGTTGCTACAGTTACCAACTGGTGTTTAGTCAGAGCAATAATTTACAGCAATACGGCTATTTGACCGGAACTTCTTTTATAAGTGTCCATTATCATTCTTTAATGGACACCCTACAGCCAATCAGAATTGAGTATTCACCCAGACCATGGTATAAAGACCAATCTCCAAGCTTCTATTTATTGCTAAGATCTTAGAGAAAGTTGTGGTCAATGAGTAAACTGCTGCTCTGGATCAGCACAGCATTCTTGAACATTTTCAGTCATGTTTCGTAGATCTCATTCAACTGAGACGGCTCTTATGAGAGTATCAACTTACATTTTGATGCAGAGTGACAAGGGTAACTGTTCTGTGATGCTTATGTTGGACTTACCGCAGCCATCAGTACAGGGGGCGGCACGGCTCAATGGGTAGAGTGGGCGTCCTGTAACCTAAGGGTTACCGGTTCGATCCCGGCCCAGAGAGCTCATGTCGAGGTGTCCCTGAGCAAGACACCAAACTCCTACTTGCTTCTGATGGGTCGTGGTTAGCGCCCTGCATGGCAGCTTCCGCCATCAATGTGTGGGTGAATGGGTGAATGTGACGCATTCTGTTCGATAGGTTGGTCTATGAGGATCTGCCTTGTATTGGCCAGACAGATTGTTTTTTGTAGCTACTTCTAAGTACAGATCTCCCCCTTATCCAGTCGATTTAGGTGGAACACAAGGTTCTGTCTTGGGGACTCTGCTGTTTTTAATGTATTTGCTTTCCTTGGGCACATTCTGCGCAACCGCTGAAGCCATCTCTTATTACTGCTATACAGATGATATTCAGTTGTACACATCGTTCCACTCGAATGAAATGTGTTCATTCATGAAACTCTACAATTTGTTAAAGTGCCTAGACTGTTATGGATTGCAGACTGTTTTATTTAATTAAATCAAGACAAAACTGAAATAATTAACTTTGCACCAAATTATGTCTGGGATAAAGTAGACACTTAGATCTATTGGGTCTTTGGCAAAATCCTCTGTTAGGGACCTTGGCCTAACCAATGATCCTGGTTTTACTTTGAATGCACATGTCAAGTCTCTAGTTCATTCCTGTTTTTATTATCTGAGAAATATTTCCAAACTAAGCTTCATTGTGTCACATCAGGAATTGGAAATCATTATTCATGCTTTTATTTCACCATGATTAGATTATTGCAATGGACTATATCCCTATCTTAGAAAACCTCTTTAGGATGGTTACAAGTTGGTCTAAATGCTGCTGCCAGGCTTCTGACGAAATCCTCAAAGTTTTCTCTTGTGACTCCAATGTTGATGCACTGCACTGTCTTTTGGTTTATTTCAGAATTTGATGGTTTAAATACTGTATTTGTAACCAAAACAGGTCTGCATGTCTCTCTATTTGTCATGTTAATATCATTTCATGTCTAAAAAATAAAAAAGTTGTAATAATATCAAACATGCCACATGCAGCAGCTTTTAAAGTATGCATTTAATAAAACACCAGTAAAGGTTTTCGGAGGAAACTCCTCTCACAGGTGGACTATTTCCTTCAGGTTGAGAACCCATAAAGACTCTGGGACTGGAAATAAATTACAACAGACAGAAAACTTGAGTTTCTACGAACCTAAATAATTTTTTCTCTTGTTTTAAAGGAGTTTCTAACTCTGACAAATGTGCTGATCTGTTTAAAACTGTTATTCCAGCTAATGAAAATAAGATTATCATTACTGTTGATGAAGTCAGTTATATTTTCCAGAGCATTAACTCAAGGAAAGCCTGTGGCTCTCCCTCATTTCCTGCTGTGATTTTCATATCTTGTGCCATTGAATTGGTTGCAGTTTAATCAGCCCATTTCCCAGTTTTCTGTTGACTGTCACATCATTTCATTAGCCTGGAAGACCTCTCCAGTTAAACTGCTTTCTAAAATCAGTGCCTGAAAGAGACCAGTGTTTATTACCCAGTAGATCATTCATTTTAGATAAATAAGGGAAATGATGATGGAAAATTCAGTCGTTTCATTTTATTTATAGAAAGGTCGCAGTGCTGTAAGATGTATTAGACATACTTGTTCATCTAATTTATAATCATCTCTGTAACGATGTGCTGGACCTCTGTTCTTTGCTCTTTTGATGAGATTTCTTCTAAGCATTTAACAATTAAGTTTGATTTAATTTTGTAAATATTATTTAAAAAATAAAAATTATTTATTATAAAGCAAATAACTTAATTTCCTGTGTTTACCAGAAAGCTGGTTAGACAAAGAAAATGATTGGGCTGTTCTTATAGAAGTGACCCCTCCAGACTTCAGCTCTGTGGGTGAAGCTAGATCACATCAGAAAGGTGGAGGAGGGCTGTTTGCTTTGATGTCTCCCTTTGACTGACTGTGTAGTTATTGTAACCAAAACAGGTCTATCTCACCAGGAAGAAGGCAACATTCATGCTGATAACCCGGAGGACAGAGGGACCAAAGAACTGTGTTGTGTTTTTTATAACGTTGGTCTAACTCAGCATGTGGAACAGAGGACCCTGTCTGGATCTTGTCATCTCTAAAGGTCTGAATATTTCCAATTGTGGTGATGGATGTTTTCTTTGAGATGCTGTTACTGTCAACAAAAAAGCCCAAACAGAGGTTATCAAAAACGGTACATTGGTAAAAATTCAGTAAAAAATTGGTAAAATCAGCTTTTTCTCCATCACCCCCCTCCCCTGGCCTTCAGCCGATGAGCTTGTGGATCATTTCAATGGTAAAAATTACAGCATTATTGATGTCTTCGCTCCCACCAAGATGAAAGTGATGCCAAAGACAGAGTTCCATGAAAAAATGCCACACTGGTAAGAGCTGAAAAACCAGAATGTGGAAAAGCTGAGCACAGGTAGTGGAAAACAAAGCTGAAGGTTCACTATGAGATCTGTAAAGAAAGACTGAGGATTTATAATCTGGAGCTGAGAAATGCAAGACGATCTTTCTTTCTGACATCATTGCTAAGAACAGTATTAATGCTTGTGCTTTGTTCATTACTGTTGACAGGCTAACTAATCCTTTTGGGTCAGTAACCCTCAACACCTCTATCCAACCGGGCCTGAAATGAGTTTGCTTCTCTCTTTACTGGCAGAATTCAGAAAACCAGGCAGTCAGTCAGTGCTTCCATGCCAGGGGCAGGACATATGTTCTTGTGTCCACTCAGAGACATGAACACCATGACACACTTTTCTCCAATCAGTCTTAAAAACCTAGATGAGATTATTGGTCATCTGAAAACCACCACTTTCTGTCTTGCTGCCCTGCCTACCGGGTTTTTGAGAATGTTTCAGGATGCATGGCCTTAGATATCTTACAGATTGTAAACACGTCTCTGCTTTCAGGTGTCTTCCCTCTGACCCTAAAAACAGCCTTCATCAAGCCACTACTGAAAAAGAAAAACCTAGACTCGTCCCTCATGAACAGCTACAGCCCTATATCAAACGCACCTTTCTTAGTCAGATTGTAGAAAAAGCTGTCTTTCAGCAGCTACCCAACTTCCGGACACTAAATAACCTGTCTGATGTCTACCAGTCAGGTTTTCGGCCACACCATAGCAGTGAGACTGCTCTAGTTAAGGTCTTTAATGAAATCCGCCTGAGCGTAGATAGCTGAAACGTGCATTTGACACAGTCGACCAGAACATGTCACTAAACCGGCTAGAAAACTGGATAGGATTTTCTGCCACTGCAGTTAATTGGTTTGAGTCCTATTTAAAAGACAGGGACTACTTTGTGTCTAAAGGTAACTTTAAATCTGAGTGAACCAAAATAACTTGTGGAGGTCCCCATAGCTCCATCCTGGGGCCACTGCTGTTCTACATCAAGAACTGCTACCACTCATTCACATTATGAAAAACCACTAAATATGTTGCCACAGCTATGCTAATGACCCACATATTTCTATCCACATAATTATCTCACCAGGAAGAAGGGCTTTAATCTTCTCTTCCCCTTCCACATGGAACATGATGCAAAAGGACTGGAAATTAACTGAACTTATTTAATTGGATGACTTTAAATCCAGACTGAAAGCACTTGAGCTGCCTCTTAAACTTGTAACTGTTTTTCTTCATTTGTAAGTAATTTTAATTGTTGTAATTGATACTTTTTGCTGCCTCTTGGCCAGGACTCCCTTGCAAAGGAGGTTTTTAATCTTAACGGGACTTTTCTGAGACTACAGTCAGAAATCTGGAAGTAGTCCTGGACTCTTTTTTTTTAGCAGTTATGTTAAGACAGTTGTGAAGTTGGGCTGTTATCACTTAAAGAACATATGGAGGATTAAAGGACTGATGACTCAGCATGTTTTAGAAAAATTGGTCTATGGCATTTATCTTTAATAGATTGGACTACTGTAATGCTGTCCTCA
>CM047978.1:6270665-6289449 GCA_026261665.1 Melanotaenia duboulayi
TCCGGAAAATAAAAAAATAGGTGAAGTGGCGGAGCTGAGAGGGGGGCGGTGAGTGTGGGGGTGATTGTCTATCAAACTCTGAGCTGCCTGTAACTAAGAACTAACTGAGCCAACTCAAATCTAACATGAGCTAACGGGCTAATGAAGGTAGGTGGGCTTAAGCTAAGGTGAGCTGTTACCCAGCTAAAAACCATGTTTGTACCACACTCTCCCTTCCTTGCTGCGGATATTGGATACATGTTAATCAAAAGGACACGGCCCTAATTATGCCAAATTTCAAGATTAAATAACATCCAAACGTTTGAGTTAGAAAAATTTTAACCCCTCACAGTTCTCATGAAGGTAAACTTAACCTATTAATTCTAAAATGGATTTTTGTACCAGGCGTTAAACATGTTTATTTCTGCTGTGAAGTTGGTCTGCAGGCCGGTGGCCATTTGACTCCAACCCTCTCCGGAGGTCTGTTCTGAGGGATTGGTTGAGGCCCGTGGAGGTTCCTGGCTCTATGGGATGTCTCCAGTCCAGGCTCCTCCTCTGTCTCATCAGGTTGTAGACCTGTGCATTGGTGGGTTTCTGGCTTCTGCAGTTTTTCGCAGCTGATGCCACCCTTTATGAAGGTGATTGCATTACATGGCGAGACCATCATGTATATATTCATACTGAATGGTTCAATATACATGATTAATAATCCAGTTGCTAGGACACACCAACAAACACACGAGGTGTAATTTGTACTGAACCTCCAGTCTGACTGTGAACTTCTTCTACTTTGGATCTTATAACAAGCAGGCTGGACAGTTTTCTGATTCATGTCCTTTATTTTCTAGTTAACACTCTGAATTAGGTTATTAAGTATTAACTATATGACAGACCTTTTTACCTTTTTCCAGGTGAGATATTTTTGACTCAAAAGCACCAACAGTGGGTGATATAATAATCATTATGGCCTTAAAGTTGGAAAATGCTCCATCTGTTTAATTTTATTGGTTACAAAAATTATGGTAGATCATTTGCTATCAACATTACCGACTTTGGGGTTTGGTGAATTTATTTTTTCAGATAACATGATGTCAGTGGCATCATCACAATTCTGAAATACAAGGAATCCATTGACACCAAATATGTCATGATTGAAAAAAATAAAATATTTATGCAAAGTTTAACTGCTTTCATTGCGAGATAAAGTCATATGATTTGCAGTAACAACTTGGATGAATTTGTGATAGTAATCAATCTGTGTCCCCAACCGACCCTGTGACTCCTAACATGCTGCCAAAAGAGAACTGCTGCTGCTTTCAGCTCAGACTGTGTTAGCTGATGCTCACTACTCTTCTCTAAGAAATTAAAGACAAACTGCTCTTTGCTTCATTTTCATTCCCTGTTTTTTCACTCTCTCTTTCCTTTTTCTAGTGTCCAGCCTTCACTTTCTTTAGTAAATACATGACTTTCTCCTCTGGCTGTCTGGCTGTGGCCTGTAACTGGTTGAACAGACTGGTGTGGACTAAACCTTTTTACATAATTTTAGAGGGGTGATGGGGTCCTAAAAGGCCATCCATCATTATTGTTGGTGAAGCATTCATTCTCAGCCTACAGTGGGCCCTGGGTAAATGGTACCAATTAAACATTTGATGCCATTGCCAAATACAATCATGATTCTTGCATCAGTAAAGTGATTCTTCAGTATTAAACTATTTGTTCATGACTTGCACAGCGCGACAACACAGTGAGGAAACAAGTGTGTTTAGTCAGAGGGTTCTTCAGGTCTGCTGGAACATAAATAAGAAGGTTTAGGAAGTCTTTCCTGCAGCAGCCATCACCCTCCAAAGAATAAGAATTTTAAAAAGGAAATCCTTCTAAATCATATTTTAAACAAATAATATATTCTTAATTTAAGTTTCCTTTCAGTTGGAAAAGGGAGGAGACACCAAAGTTAACAGTAGTAGTTGTGTAGGCTGATGGATAATGTTCTGGTTCTTTCTTATTACAAACTTTGTTTTGCTTTTTAAATAACATGACTAATTCAGTTGTGCTAAATAGTCAAATATGTCATCAAATCTAGATTTAACAAATGAAATAAAAAGTGTAAACAGCCGCCTTGATGGCTGCTTCTTCAGCTCCTGTTATTCCATCTACTAAGGCACACTGCGCACTTTCTTGCGCACACAGGGAAAAACAGAACCCCACGTGCTGGTTGTGCACGTGTCCGTAGCTACTTCAAGTTGTCGTACATATCTAATGTTTACCGGAAGTAGCAATTTAACATTCAAAATAAAACAGTTTTAAGTTTCAGGTTGAAGCTTTCTTCTCTCAGGGAGCAGCTGAGCATAATTTCTGTTCAACAGTTAAAAGGCAATTACTGCACATAAAAAACTAACTTATGCTTACACCATATCACCAGGGAAAATATTTCACTAAAATTTAAATATAAAGTTGTAAAAAAGAAAATAAAAATAAAAAATCAATTCTAAACTATAAAGAATATTGTCACTATAAATTATTGACATGTGGTGAAGCGGGTTAGATGATTCAGCAGCCTGATGGCTTGTGGGTAGAAGCTATCCCTTAATCAGTCTGGATGCTTCTGTACCATCTGCAGGATGGCAGGACGTTGCTGACACAGCTGGGATCAGATCTGCTGGACCTCCCTCCTACCATGCTGTCAATAAAGGTCCTGGGTGACTTTGGTCCTGGTGATACAGATCTGACCATCATTTGTGTTCCATCCTATCTGGAGCTTGGGGACATACAGGTCATGATACAGCTGGACAGAATACTCTGAATACCCCCTGACCTTTGTCAGGGAGTCAGATTACTTTTACTAGGTGACAGACCAAATCAGGTAGGTTTTTTGTGATATATAGTCTTCTCTACCAAATCCAAAGAGCACCCCAGATAAGAACTGGTGAATCCAGGAAGCACTTTCATACAAACATTCTTTTCATTGTGTTTCAGGTTTTGCATAAATATGAGCACAAGGTTGAGGGAAACTGAATCAGGCTGTCATGTTGTAGTCTGTTTGCACTGTTACACAGTCATTTATACCGTCACCTTATACTGTTATTGTTTTTATATGTTTATTGTGTTTATTGTGTTATATTTCATTCTTAAGTTTATCTATTTATTCTTTCTTTTTTCACTTTCTCTGCTTGCTGCTGTAACACGTGAATTTCCCATTTTTCAATAAAGTTTATCTAATCTAATCGAAACAGTTAGCCACCAATCGTTTGGGGTTTTCCACTAACTAGTGTGATGTTGTGGTTTCTTTTCCTTCTAGATCAGAAGTATTATACAGCATTATCACTGTAAATAAAGAAAAAAATAAAAAACATTCCCTTCCCTTAACGTTTCATTATGTTTTCATTAACAGTACAGATTCCTGTGTGAACAAAGTTTTATTTTGAAGGTTTATACCGGAAGCCATTGCGTTTACTCTAAGGAAGCTGATGGACTGGTAGTTTTAGGTTCCGTCCAGCGCGGATTCAGTTAATCTTCAAAGAGGTATATATTTTATCAGCCAAGTTATTATTTTTTATTCTTTATTTTTGGACTTTACTGGAAAAGCTTCCGGATTTGTTCCGGTTCGTTAAAACCGCGTCGTAATGAATCTAGCTAGCTGTAAGCCTTTATTAGCCTCTGCTAGCTCCTCAGCATGTTAGCCTGCTAAGCTAAGCCTGCTAACATGTGTTTATAAGGAACATATTTACTTTTTAAAGCTCCGTTTGAAAGACGTGTGTTTGTCGGTAGTAATTGAAGGTATTGTATGATAACATTTTTCCCATGTACATAAATATTGTAGGTAATTCTGATAATTATCGATGTCCTAAAATGTGAAGTCTTTCAACATAAACACATTTGATTGTATGGCTTATTTTGGCCCGTCATTGTCGTTATAACTGGGTCTTATTAGTGAGTCAGGTGATTCAGATCTGAGGCAAATTGTAACTGCAATCCCAGTTCCAACGTGGCTAGGATTCAATGTAAAATGGAAATAAAAACATAATTCGGTTATTTCCCAATGTCATTTTATTCCCAGTAGAACATAAACATTTCAGATGTTAAAACAGAGACATTTGACCTTTTAATGGAAAATATGAGCTCATTTCATCTCCAATAAAGTTAGAACAGAGGCAACAAAAGACTAAAAAACCGTCCCTGGTACTTATTAAAAACTATTTTCTGCTTGTAACTGTGTGAAATCAGATGGAGAAAAACCTGCTAGAGAAAAATGACCAGAAATCATCAACATCACAGGAGGAGGAGATGGATGTTGTTATGACAACGCCTCTAGATAATCCCATTGTGACTCCTGACAACAGCACTCCATTAGTCACACAATCACACCCGGAGACGGGAGATGTGCAGACACACCTGGCGGCTGCAACGCTCCCTGAGAAATGTGATGATGAAGAATTGTTGGAAATGCCACTAACATCTCAAATGGACAAAACCCAGCCAGACTTAACAGACCTGAAGTCATTGCCAGAGGAAGATGAGATGGAGGTTGCCATGACAACACCTGTGGATAATCCATCAGTCACACAAACGGGAGATGTTCAGACACAGCTGAGGGCTGTGACACTCTGTGTGGACGCTGTGTGTAGGACTGAGGACTGCGATGATGCAGATTCAGAGGACTCTGACAGGTATTTATACTCGTGCCACATGGACGGTGGGATGGAGCAGTTCTGTTGTCCTCATGTTGGAGGAGACAGTAAAAGAAAAAATCTGACTCTAATGTTCTTTTCTCATCCTCAGTGACAGTTCTTCCTCTTCCTCGTCTTCTTCCTCCACTTCCTCGTCCTCCTTGTCTCCATCACTCCCCGTGTTTGAGGATGATGATGAAGGGTTCAGCCAGCCAGCCCCAATTAAAGCTAGAGATGAAGTCTTGCTTGAGGTCAGTCGACAAAATATGTGGACTTTCTGAGTAGTTTAATGTGAATGATTAGGTAGTTATTTCATACATCTGTAATGGTGTGTGTGTGTGTGTGTGCATGTAATGTATGTGTGAATGTTTGGGTCATGAGGGTGGATATTTAGAACTTCCTGTTAGTAACTGTATTAACATTTCTACTGTAAAATGCAGTAGTGAAAGTAGTTTTAAATTCTTGTCGGTACTATTTCCAAAACCTTTATCTCATCCTCACTTCATGCATTTTAAAATAACAACCTCGAAATTGAAACAAATAAAAACATTTCAATATTTTACTGTAGACGTCCTGTAGGCCTATGGAGTAGGGAAAATTAAAAACACTTGACAATATGTTAAACTATTTTAATTGGAACATTAAAAACATGTAGAGTACTCTAAGTCTAACAGCTGACGAGCATTGTGTCCCCACCAAGGGCAAAAATAATTCAGAGGGTAGGATGTGTTTCAACAAGTGTTTATTTTTTATTTCTTACCGTTTTAACTGTGGGGCTTTAGTGTTCTTCATTCTTAACTAAGTAGACGAGAAAGGGGTTCAGGGAGATTTTTTTTCTTCATTTACATAACATTTATGACACTCCCACAAAACAACCACCAAAAATCTTTGCTAGAGGATTGTGTTTTTAGCCAAGACTTTTATTAGTTGTTTTTTTGTAATTGTAATCAGTATTTATATTACTTTCTTATTTTTGATTAACACAGCTTTTGGTATCATTTCCAATAATAATATCTGCAACTCTATATTTAGTTTTTCCTTACGCATACTTTCAGTCTCTCTCCTTACGTTCATGTCCAGCTTTAAAGGATTCCTCCCAACTCTCTCCCGAGATCTTTATACCTTTGTCTTTCTCCCAGTTATCTTTTATATCCCAACTGTTATCTACTTCCCGCTGCATGGTTTTATGCATTTTTTAAATTAACTTTTTGTTTTTTTTTATCAATGTAATCTAGTTGGCTAGATATTATTGGCCCACCGGCCGCCAGTGACCAACCACTGCTTTATGTGCACTCGTGAAGGCGTCTTAGTTAAGGCAGTACCCGACCACATAGATTTACCAGAGGCCCAGTGAGTTATAATATTACTGACAAAGTCACTGTGTAAAGTAAAACAAGCGCACCCTGAAGAAGGTGGGGACTGTTTGCTCAGTCATCATTTACCTCATATTCTATTGGCGGGGGGAGGTTTGAAAGACATCTCTTTCAGCAGAGGAAAAACTTTTCAGAGCAGAAATTGAGAGAAGAGGATATGACTGAGGGAACGAGACCAAGTCTGAGCACAGGAGATTTGAACCTGCAACCCTAAACCTGAGAAGAGGAGACGAGTTTTATAAAGAAGACTACTTGAGACTATTTGAGAGCAAAGGGGACTTTCTGAGCGTGAGAGCAGAGTTTGGAGAGAGAGAAAGATGATATTTGAGCATGAAAAACAGAAATCAACAAATTCCACGCAGCCGCTGTTTTCCCTTAGTCTCACTTAATAAATGGATTTAAAAGTAATTTCAAAAGTGTATAAGGACAAACACTATTCACTTGGCCAAAACATCATTACATTTGTTGTTGTAAACTAACAGGCCACCAATTTACTCCACTAATACATCCAGTACAGTCACACAAATTCATTTACTGAGTGCCAAGAAATAAATTAGACTAAAATCTTTGTAAATCAAGATAAATTTTCGGTTATTTTAGCAAAGTACCTGTTGAGGAGAAACTTTTCCAGCTCTGCATCTGACTTCTCCACCTTTCTAAAGATTTTCCAGTGTTGATCCTCGTTTTATTCTGTGTTTGGTCGTTTGCTTTTTTAGCAGGATGCCGAAGCTTTTTAGTTTTTTCTGAAACTATTTCTGGTCCACTTCTTTTACTAGCTTCCATACCTCCAGGGTGCTGCTCTTTTGCCGACATAAAATACCAATGATATGATTGGTTAAGGAACCAGGAAGTAGGAAAGAGCTACACATTGCACCGAAGTTATTCAGTGTTATTTTTTTTGTTTAAAATATACTTTCCTTTTTAATAAAATCCAGCTTGGTGACATTGTTTCTAGGCTTGCAGTACAGACTTCTGTCAGAGTGGCACCCGGATTTAAGAGCAGCTGCTTTGCTCATATCCCTCTGGGGCATTAAGGATCTCAGTTCATCATCAATCCATGATGCGCCATTACTCTTCGCAGACCTCATTCTGAGTGTAGCGTGCCGATCTACAAACTTTACAATTATTTCCATAAATTTTTTCAAAGCAATATTTGCATAATTCTCTAGGCATACTTCAGTCCAGTTTAACTTTTTTACCTTGCTAACAACCAAGTCAGCATTAAATCATTTATATGACCTACGATAAACCCCCGACCCCAGGCTTGGAGGTTTTAGTCGTTCCTGTAACAGCTATCAAACTGTGGTCACTGCATCCTGCTGCTACTGAAATGGCCTGAGAACACTTGTCCAGGTATATTAGTGAAAAAATGATCTATACAGGTTGATTTCGTGAAACCATTAGCGGTTGTGGCAAATCGTGTGGGTTGACTTACAACCTGGATAAGATTATAAGCATTTGACAATGACATTAGCCTCTTGCATAATGGACAGTTGCTGCACAGCCAGTCTATATTCAAGTCGACATGAAGGAATATCTCCCTATTCTCATCTGACAGAATGTCCAAATTCTCACAAAGTTGATCCAGATATTCCATTTTAGAAATAGGTGGCCTAGAGCAGCAACCTGCTACCATGGGCTTACAATGCAGAGGGTCAATCTCTAGCCAAATAACTTCTAAGTCAGAAATTGTGAAATCGCTCCTTAGTAAAACTGGAATGTCCTCTTGAACATAGAGTGCCACACCACCACCATATTTATCCCTATCTCTTCTATAAAATCTATAGTCTTCGACAACCAACTCAGAATCATCAAAAGTAGAATCCAGATATGTTTCTGACAATGCCAAAACATGAATGTTAATTGAGGAACAAACCGCTGATTTCATGGAGCTTGTACCTAAGACTGCATATATTAAAATAAGCAAAAATAAATCCTTTCTTAGGTAAACTTTTTGTTTCAGGCATAGTTTTGTTCTCTAAACCCTTTAAGTGGACATAAAAAACTTAGGACAAGACCAACTCCTATTATGCATCTGCAAATAATTTTTTCTAAACATATTAATATAAATCTCTTTAAGCCCATCACAACATTATGAAGTCTTGGGTGTAATCACCAGCCTGTCATACCTCAAGCTGGCTTTGTCACCTCTTTCTGTGGCATCCTTCAGCTTCGGCCACAGCTCTTTCCTCTTCAAATGCACAGCTTCGGAGAAATCCTTATTAATGTAGATTTTGGTACCTTTTAATTTCTTGGCAGAAGATAGAATGGAATCTCTGTCTTTACTACGAAGAAGCTTAACAACAAGTCTCTTTGGTCTGCCCCCCTCCTGGTAACCAGTTCTCTGGTCACGCTCAATGTCCATGTTTTTGCCATCAAGGCCAAGATCTTTTGAAAGCATTTTGACACCTTTTCTCTGACTCACTCCAATTCTCCCCTTTCTCATCTGTAATGCCGTTGATTAAGATGTTTGTTCTCCTGCACTGGTTATCCATGTAATCCAGCTTGGTGAGCATTCCATCTAGCTCCTGCCCGGACTTCAAAACGGCTGTCTCCAGTACCTTCATTTTAGTCTCAAACTTCGTATGCCCCGTTTTCTCCTCTTCAAACTTTGCTTGAGTGAATTCCAAGCTGGTTTTCAACTCCTGAACGTCTCTAATGACACCATCCAATCTTTTGTTTGTTCCATCCATGAAAAGCTATATGAGACATGTAAAGTTGTCCTGTTGCTGCTGCAGCAGCATCTCCTTGTAGAACTCTTTCTGCTGCTCCATTGTGAGAGAACACTCGTCGTAACCACTGCATCATCCTCACCAGGGGATGATTTTGCACTTTTAGGAGACACGATATTTCTTACCAGGATATACCAGGGTGAAGAACTGAAGATATAGATGATGACAGATCCACCTGTCAGAGGCATGATAAGCCCTGAAGCCCTTCAAGTGGGCCAACAGCCACAACAAGATTATGATTCCAATGTTGATACAAAGTAGAAATTTAGTCCTCGAATCACTCCTCCTGCGAGTATTTAAAAGGATTTAGTAGGTGGATGTGGAAATGAATTCTATCCAGCAGACAGGAGAGCAGATAGACNATTTGACGGATACTAGGGAGCCAGGTTCTCACAGGATCATTTCGGAAGCCATCTTGAGCAAGAAGTTGAAGGTGGATGAGGTTGATAAAAGGTAAATGAAGGTGAATAAAGGTAGATGAAGGTAAATAAAGATGAATGTGGTGGATAAAGGTGGATATGGGTGGCTGGATTAAAATGGATGCGGTTGATGAAGGTGGATAAAGATGGATGTGGTAAATGAAGTAGGTAAAGGTGGATGTGGAAATGAATGCTATCCAGCAGACAGGAGAGCAGATAGACAACCTTAGAAATACAAGTCGGTGTTCCTGCCTTCCTCCTTATTTTCCTGCTAGCGAAATCTCTTCCCAACACACCGCAGACACTCTCAGATCATTTACTGAAATGTTGTGTTGTTTTCAGGAGCTTCCAGCTGTGGAGGACGTGTCTGTGATTTTACCAGAAGAAGCGGAGCTGCAGCCGGTGGGAACCGTTTCCAGCATCGTACAGCAACTTGGTAAACACACACACGCATGCTGCATCTGAATTCTACATAGATGACTAACATAGGTGCAGGATCATACGGTGTCCTCTCTGTTCAGTCATCATCCAGTCTCTAAAGGACACGCCTCCTCTAAACGATAACAGCATCATCTTCAGATCTGATAGGCTGGCCGTGGGAAAGGTGAGCAGATCAGCAGGAACACATCAGACCACCCATACGTCCTTATTTTTATTCTTTTTCATGTGATGCTTCCTGTTGTTGTTTGAGGTTTTCGAGGTGTTCGGCCCCGTGTCCAGTCCTCTCTACATCCTGCGCTTTAACTCTGTGGACCAGATCAGCAACAAGGGTCTGACAGAGGGTCTGACTCTTTATTATGCTCCGGCCATCAAAGAGTTCACAGAGTACATCCTCACACAGCAGCTCAGACTGTAAGAACACACACATGCAAGATTTTAGTTTCAGGTTGTCACACTCCAGGTGTTGAACAGAAAATGTTTTCCTCTCAGTCTTAAAGGATCTGATGCCTCCTGGAAGAATGATGAAGAACCACCAGAAGAGGTAAATTATACAGTCGGTAAATTAGAGTTGGGCCGATACTAGCATGAGACATACTCGCTGATCCTGCCAAAAGTAAGGGGATCGGTACCATTGAGTGTTTCTTTGTAAATACCATCCGTTACCACGGAAATAAGAATCATAATTCTTTGTTTCCTACTCAACACCACCACACACAGACGAGAAGTTATGCAGTCTGGTGTGACCGTTGTTGTGAGTAGGTAAGTAGAGAAGCAGCAGCACGCGAGTCACTGCTGTGCTAACATTTAGAATTAGCGGTATATTTGTAATTTTAGTGATAATTAGTAATTACTAATACACATATATATATTATGGTTTCACCTATGGAAGGACAGTGACAAGGTGACAATATACATCAAAGTCTATAATGAATAGAATATATTTAAATTCTAAATTAAATTGAACGTTTAAAAAATTAAAACAGGTATCGCATCAGGTATCTGTATCAGCAGAGACCTGAACCCCAGGTATCGGAATCGGACAGAACAGAATCGTAATGGAACGTCCCTACAGTAAACAACAACGCATTATACAGTCAGTAAACAACACAATGTACAGTCAGTAAACAACAACACAGTATACAGTCAGTAAACAACAACACAGTGTATAGTCGTAAATAACACATTACACAGTCAGTAAACAATAAACTATACAGTCGGTAAACAACAACACAATATACAATCAGTAAACAACACATCATACAGTCAGTAAACAACAACACAATGTATAGTCGTAAATAACACATTAGACAGTCAGTAAACAATAAACTATACAGTCGTAAACAACAACACAATATACAATCAGTAAACAACACATTATGCAGTTTGTAAATAGCAACAGATACAGTCAGTAAAGAACTCATTATATAGTCAGTAAAAAACACAATGTACAGTCAGTAAACAACAACACAGTATACAGTCAGTAAACAACGGCACAATATACAATCAGTAAACAACACATTATGCAGTCAGTAAATAGCAACATATTATACAGTCAGTAAAGAACTCATTATACAGTCAGTAAAGAACTCATTATACAGTCAGTAAACAAMACAATGTACAGTCAGTAAATAACAACACAGTATACAGTCAGTAAACAACAGCACAAAGTATAGTCGTAAAWAACACATTACACAGTCAGTAAAGAATAAACTATACAGTCGGTAAACAACAGCACAATATACAATCAGTAAACAACACATTATGCARTCAGTAAAGAACTCATTATACAGTATATACGTATACTCGATGTATCCCGAGACGCATTAACCCTCAACGACACATTTAACAGTAAACAACAACGACACATTAATTAAACAGTCAGTTAACAACAACAACATAGTAGACAGTGTGTAATCCAGATAATGATGCTTAGTTTTTCACAAGGAACATTGTTTCCCTGCTTGGTTAAACCTTGACATGAACCTGAATGGACACCAGGGGGAGACATCGTTCCACTGCAGACAAACCGTCTCCCTGATACTTTAAAGGACTTTTTACTTTGACATTTCCCCGTACTCGTCCATTTTGGTGGTGCTCTGCACATGCTTTACACAGTTTTCTATCTTTTTCTTGAAATGATAGAGACAGATGTTCCATACTCTCCTTTTTCTCTCTCCCATCCAGGCGTTAGATTACAGTGATGATGAAAAAGAGCAAGAAGCAAAGAGGAAAGTAAAGAACGGCAAAAAGAAGAAGGAAAATGGCAATTCAGGTATTCCCAGATGTAGAGCTCCATTACAGCATATAGAAAAAAAGTATTCAAACCCCTGTTGGAATTCCAGAAACCAGAATAAATCATGTCTATACCTTTCCCTTCTTTAACCTGAACTGGTCAGCTGGAAACCAAACAGACTTGTTAACTACGACCAGCTAGTTGCTTAAGTTTGGACACCCTGGAAGTAAAACTGGGATTTAATCCCAGAGTCCAGAGACATCCTGACTTCCTCTCAAAGTGGATCCAGTTCTTCAGTTATTAAAGGAGGGAAGTCTTCTGGAGTTCTAACAGTGATGTGTTTGGACTTTTTAAGTCCTCAGCCTGACCTGCAGGACCGTTCGGAAGCTGAAGTCTATGTTTTTTATTTTCCTCCCACCAGATAATCCAGCTCGTTTCCCTCAGCGGCCGAGGGAGGGGGTCCAAGGTTACAAGAGACCTACAGGACCTCGAGTTCGGAACCAGAACTCAAGAAACACCTGCCCAGTGCACACACCCACATACCCACCACCTGGACAAGCTAATGCCCCTCCTATGTACCTCCCCCCTCCCTGCCCGTACCCTCAACCCTCTCACCATTTCACCCCACCCAACTTCCCTCTCTACCCTCCTCCATCTTTCTTTAATCCAGCTTTCTCTTCTCCTTTCTGGCCTCCAAACTCTGTCCCATTTTCCAGTTTCCCTCCTCCTCCTCCTCCTCCTCCCCCACCACCACCACCTCAGTGATAAACTGGGTAAGATGTGTAATTTTTGCTTTATTTGGACTAAACCATGATGTTAACAGGCAAAGCTTCATAACCTTTCCCAAACCTGCTGCCCTTAAACACATTATGACCACGTGTTGACATGAGAGCATCATTTTCGTCTTTGGGGGGGGTATACAATATTATATAGAAGATAAAACATCCCAGCACTCCTTTCATTCATTTTATTTTCCATGAGGGTCTTCAAGTCACAGAAGCAACTTCCAGTTCAGACGATGCTGAGAAGTATCTCCTCGTCATGGCCGACTGCATATAACCAGTCTCTACCGACATGGTTATTCAGTTATAAGCCATGCATCATACCCCTCCTCCTCCAGCTTGGATGATTCCTCATCACCTGGATAGTCCAGGTTCCAGGAATTTGATTGCATCTGAGGTTCAGATGCACACAGACCAAAACCCTTAACCTGAACTGGAGCCTTACCGTCAGATGGATGAGTGTGAGGAATCCAGTTCGCATCGCTGCAGAAATGTTGCAGCTGAGTATTTCTGCAGCTTTATGATGACTGAACATTTCAGTGCTGTTGTACAGACACGTCTGCAGAGAACAGCAGAGGGAGGGTTCAGTTCCCAGCGCCAGCTCTTTGCAGAACAGACCTGCATTCCTGTTTTTCAGGTGCTGGGGAGCATTTCCTGCTGTTAACTGACCTGTAGTGGTACTTCTCCTGAACCTTTGTATACCATAAATTAAAATGTTTAAAAGAAACATATTCCTTTACGTGTTTGTCTGGCTTTTCTTCACACTTTCCTGTAGTAACCTGAAGTTTTCCACAACACTGAAGAAATCATTTTAGAATTGAGTGTGAGAATCAGAGGCAGGTAAGTAATGCAGGAGCAATGTAGATTGTGTGATATAGATTCTCAGACCAGGCGCTAGTGTTAATTTCGTTAACGAAAACGAAACAAAAATATGTTCATCAACGCACATTTTTCACCGGACAAAAACTATAATAGACGAGACTAACCCCCCTTTAATAAACAATAACTGGGACGAAATCAGAATTCATTTTCGTGGACAAATATGAGACGAAAATGTATTTTGCAAAATAAAAACTGGGCTAATATTTATGGACATCTTAGTTCACGAACAAAGACGGGACAAAAGTTATATGATTTAGTAAAATCCTGTCCCCTCCTTCATGGCTCTTCCGCCATTTACACACACCCCCTTTAAAACTTGCAGCGGCCAGGTGCACGAAGACATGGGACAGGCAGGAGGTGGATTCACAGCGAAAGGTTAATACATTAATGGCCATGCTTTGCACGCGGCCCAAGAGAAAGAAGATGTGATATATGGACCCATCTTCGCTACAATGAAGTGGAGGAAAAAAAACTTATGTTTGATTTAAGTCAAAGGGAAGAAATGTAGCTGGAAAAAAACAAACCTGAAGGGACACGTTGCAGTTCACCACAAAGACATCGTGGTAAGTTATCAAAAAGTTTGGTGGTGGTTGTTTATAGTTTAACATTAAACCAATGGCTGTAATGTTACAACAATAATGTTAAATCGACTGTAAACTAATGCTGGCTAACTTCCTTTGTAGCTTGTAGCGATAGTAGCCACTTGTTGATACTAGGTGTGTTCCCATTCAGGGTCTGCACACTAGAAGTGCCCATTTGTCGGCCACATACATCATTGCAATGCGTGAAGTACTGTCCCAATTCACAGAATTTGAAGGACCCTCCAAATCCACCCTTCAAATCTGCACTTCGTTTGACCCGAAACGAAGGCTGCTGGTGTTGCATCCTTCGGCCACTTTTCTCCCAGAATTTATTACGCACAAGACATGCACTCTGAGGACACTCTGTATCCTACGTAGTCTGCACACTCTGAAGTGTGCAGACCCTGAATCGGGACACACCTGTTGTGTGTGGCGGGCTAACTTACATTAACTTATTAGTGTGGCGAGCTGGTCGTACAAAGTTCGGACAACACCACCCCGGGCGTCAGGCACCATGTTGTCACACCAGCGAAGAAATCCCTGGCAGGTTATGCAGCATCAGCCTAAAAGATCTGTGAGCTCAATGAGGAGTGCACAGCCTGCAGCAATACCCACATGAGTCTTTGAAACAATAACCGGAGTGAGCAGCACTAGACGGACAACAAAAACAATTTGCAGCAACAGCTGCTAGCCTACCTGCATTATCCAGGAAGGCAAGTTCCGGATGCAAGGAAATGACGTAAGCCCAGCCATCAGCAAGCAAGAGGCGGCCTGCACGCCCTGCTTGCCTTTTTTATGGTCGTCTCCTCCAAGTAATTGGCTGCCAACACATATGGCAATCAATAACACGTGTGTCCTTCTACAGTCCACCACCACAAGTTGAATTATCATCCTAATGGTGAATTTTCAATTTTAACACCAGGGTCTAAATAAAACAGAAACTGAACTAGACACTGGACCAGGGGACTTGCCACCCTGTGTACAGGTCTCCCTGACAACCTTGGGAGATGGTGCACATTAGAATGGTGGCCAGCCGTCGACCTAGCGGTGCGCCGTATAACAGGTTCCTCAACCCCACGGGGAGGGGGAATACTGCTTGCCGCAAAGGCATCATCAACTGATGAGGCTGGCCCTGAAGATGGACCTGGGGTTGGCTGGGGCGGCATTGGCTGAGAGGTGGTCTGAATCACTGGAGCTGCTCATGGAGGAGTGGGAAAAAAGTTCACCGGGATCCAAACCAACAATTCGTCATCAAATGAGGATTCGTCCTCTACTTGAGGCCGCTGAGAAGGGGGTGACATAGATCTGGCAGCATCACCTGGCAAATCAACTCCAACCACTGGCTTCAAAGGAGAGCGATGGACCTGCCTAGTTTTGGTGGGATCATTCTTTGGGGCAATGACGTAAACTGGCCCTCCTCATTTTGGGTCCTGAACTTGGCCTAACAGGAAATCCAGAGGGAGCCTAGGCTCCTGACCAAACATCAACAGAAATGGGACTCTCCAGTTGCCTGATGCAGGGTGGTGTTGTACGAGTACAGAACGAGACGGCCTACAGAGAGGAGGTGGCAGGCCTGACATATTGCCCAATTCTGTGTTTCACCTTGTTAGTCAACTTCACACCAACTCAGTACCACCAATTTCACTTATTTATGGAATATCATCATTTACATAGCATTTACATGCAAACTGGCATCACAGGTGGGAAGAAACTGAATAAAATGTACATTATTCAGTAATCAAGTATTACATTTTATTTTAAATAAGTGTAACACAACCATTAAAACTGTTTTAGTAAATGAAAAGTGAATGAACTCAACCAAAGTTTCCAAACACGTTGTCTGTGATTATTGACAGAGATAAATTCCTGGCAGAGTTTCTTCCTGTCCAAGGCATCAACTCTTTCTTGATGTATGTGACAAACTGCCACATTGTTAAGGCGTTTCTACCTCATGCAGTTGCAAAGCCAGGTCTTTAACCCCCTCAGTGCGCTGAAACTCCTCTCAGCTTCAGCCTAAGATGTTGGAACGATCAACAACAGCCTCACAAGGACCTCCACCTGGTCAACAAGGACCTCCACCTTGTTAACAAGGATCTCCACCTGGTCAACAAGGATCTCCACCTGGTCAAAAAGCCCTCTGACTTCAGGCAGCGTGCCTCCCAGGATGTCTGGTGTTTGAACTTTGAAAGTTCTGATATAGATTATCATCACTCTAGCATTTGTCACAATGCTTCATGTTTATTCTTTCAACCTCACCTCTGAGCCTCCAGCCTCTTCTCCTCTATCTCCTCCAGCTTCTCTTACTCTCCCTCCTCCAGCGTTTCCTCCTTCATCTACTTCTACATCTCTTCTATCCGTCACCTGACAAAAATGTATTAGTGCCTGACATGAACAGCGGGACAATTTGGGGTAACAACCATCAATTTTGATGATACAGTTATAGAGGNATACCGTTATAGAGGAAAAACTTCACACTTATCATTAGTTTGGATGTATAAAAATCACATTTGTATATATTGTATGGTTCCATTTTTTAATAATGATAATAATAAATTTTATTTATCAGCACGTCCAATAAAAGAATACACTTTACAAGACTATTGTGAGCTTTGTAATAATAATAATGGATTAGATTTATATAGCGCTTTTCAAGGCACCCAAAGCGCTTTACATTGTGAATCCATTATTCATCCACTCCTCACTCATACCTGGTGATGGTAAGCTACGTGTGTAGCCACAGCTGCCCTGGGGCAAGCTGACGGAAACGTGGCTGCCAGTCTGCGCCTACGGCCTCTCCGACCATCACCGAACATTCATCCACACATTCATACACCAGCGATGCCAACACTGGAGGCAAGGAGGGTTAAGTGTCTTGCCCAAGGACACAACGACAGATAACTGCGGGAGTGGGAATCGAACCGCCGACCTTCCGATCATTGGCGACCTGCTCTACCGTCTGAGCCACTGCCGCCCCCTTGTAGTGGTGTTGATGCCTCCGGAGAGTCTGCCTTGAATTGGGCAAAGAAGTTATTCAGCTCCTCTGCCAGTGAGGCGCCTCCTTCAGCAGCTTTTTGCCTTGATGTTTGATGTTTGCCTTGTAGTTCGTGAGGTGCTGGACCCCCCCGCCACACCTGCTTGCTGTTGTTACTCTCCAGGTGTTCCTCGATCATCTTCCTGTAGTCCATCTTGACCTCTCTGATGCCTCTGCTCTGGTTGGCTCTAGCTGCACTGTA
Source organism: Melanotaenia duboulayi (assembly GCA_026261665.1). Taxonomy (NCBI): domain Eukaryota; kingdom Metazoa; phylum Chordata; class Actinopteri; order Atheriniformes; family Melanotaeniidae; genus Melanotaenia; species Melanotaenia duboulayi. The sequence continues at coordinate 6,287,985 of CM047978.1, forward strand.
CAGAGCATTGTCACCAGACCTGAAGGCGGTGTTCCTGTCTTTAAGCAGCTGCTGGACCTTCTGGTCATCCAGGGCACTGACTGTTCCCTCATGCATAATCTCCCCTCCTCCAGAGAAGGGCCACATAACAAGGAGAATATGAAATCACAAGATTTCATCAGGAGTCTGTTCCCTGGATTCTTTAGGACTCTTTCNCGAACCCTGTTCCCTGGATTCTTTAGGACTCTTTCAACCTCTTCAATGAACTCCTCCACAGACCTCCCATCCTGAACACACCCCAGTAAAATGTTGAACCTGATGCTCTCGAGGGATAAAATCATTTTCATCATTTAACCTGGTATGCTCATCTCTAAATCTAGTGAGCTCTTGTATCTGACCTTGTATTTCATCCCTTCTTGTACCTGATGCCTCAGGGGTGCCCTGATTTGACACATTATCTGAAACACTCTAATCAACTGAATCACTAGACATGATGAAATAAAACTTTTATTCCAGTCCAATTTTGCAGTAGATTTTCAGAAGAGAACTTACAAGAGTACTACATGACAGAGTTTAACCTTAAACACTGATGGACCTTGCTTAATGACGTTCTCCTGAGCAGGTTTGGTTGAGTCTTCTGCAGTAGTAAACTCTGGAGAGCCTGGATCCGTCTTTCTCGAATAAACACTGTTACCACAGGCTGGCCTCTCAGACTCAAACACCAATGGAAAATCCCCTGCAGTCTTCGCCATTGTGCTGCTAAAAGTAAAATAAATAAATCTATGTCGCTGCACCCCACTCCTGGTACCAAAGTTGTGTAGCCCAGGAAATGTGTTAATTTAAAAGACACAAATTACTGGGATTCTTTTGCAGTGGTTTATTCTCAATGATAATTTCAACACTGCACTGGGATGGAAAAACAATAAGAGTAATAACAATAAAAAGCTCGAGAAAATACAGCAGTGGGCTTTGGACATTCACAGAAGATCTTATAAAAGAAAACACAATCACAATCAATCCAAAGAAATGTTACACTCACATGTTACAGCAGTTCTTTTCAACACATCAGACACTGGAAGTTACACACACACACACACACACACACACACACACACCCTGGAGCTGAGATCATTTTCACAAGCACAACTTGCATGGCACTGTCATAACCAAAGAGATGCTTAACAAATCAGAACGCAACATCCCCCTCTGCTGGCCCCACCTTCATTACACACAGCATCTACAGAGTCAGTCATGCCACAGTGTTTTCATTTAAATGGGTGTAAAGTGCATGTGTGTCAGGATTACCGGTGGGCCGCACAACTCTTGGGCCGGTGAGCTGGTCAAAAAAAAAAAACATTAATGAATGAATGAATGTGGGGGTGTGTAAGAACGGGCCTATGCTTTGACCTAAGTAGCTATCTGAGAAGACTAATTAGTACTGATGTGCTGAATACTGAAAGATCTAATTCTCCTATTCCACCATTTA
>CM047978.1:6427249-6447808 GCA_026261665.1 Melanotaenia duboulayi
GCTTCTGTCACTGTTTTTTTTAAGTAACACTTACATTCAGGATCAACCCAACATCACCGGTTTGTAATTAGTTTTCATAGTTTTTGTGGAAAAACATCAATAATATTACAAATTTTAAATATTATTGGCTTTTTGGCTAATTGTTCAGCAGAAACTAGTTAAAATATGTATGTATCGCGTTGTTTAGATATTTTACCCTTTAGCCAAGTTAAAGCATCTGAATCATACATTATGAATCATGTGTGTTCCCATGTGATAGGGATAAATAATATCCAGTATTTACCTTCTATTTTCTATGTTTTAGTTCTCAAACTACCCTCTGAACCTTAGTCTTTAGCTGCTTCATGTGCAATTATCTTCGTTATGTTTCTGTTTGTAACTTGCTGTTGTTCCGATGCTGTTTTTGACTTGTGACACAGTGACCTTCATTTTATGTGAAAGTGCTCAGTTAAACAAGAAAAAAAAGATTACTTAGTGGAAATACAGTTGAGTAGAATGATTTTAAGACAGCTTTTTAAAAGGAAAAATCTATTAAATTGTGTAAGGTCAGCATAAACAGAACTGGACATGACCACTGTTTTCTGTTTTCTTTAGGTAAAAACCACGTCTGTAAGTTTATTGGCTGTGGAAGAAATGATAAGTTCAACTACGTAGTCATGCAGCTTCAGGTGAGTCACAGGAAAAAGAGTTTTTACATGAATATAAACACTTGGAAAGACACATTAAATAAAGATGACTTTTTTAGCATTCCTTATATTAGCCTCTTGCGACGTTTTGCTGTGAGAATATGGTAAAGACTCATGAAAAATGCTTCACATTCGTCTTTTTTGCCAGAAGATTGAAACCACAGGGACAGGTTTCATCTCCTCAGGAAGAACTGGGGTTGAACAGTAGCTCTAAGTTGTGTGATTAACAGCATTTGCATGGTGGTGAACGTCAGGCCAGACCCCTGCACACCACTTTCTTTCATTATCGTCCTGAGGACCCAATGCCAGACCAGTGTACCCCACTTGTGTGAATCAGCTATCAACAGCTGCTATAACACTAGCATAAATTCACATATAAGAAGAAATAACATCTAATATATCATTACTTTTGAGAACACACATTAATATCAGTAAAATGGTGGTAAAGTTGTGAAGGATGTAGCATGCTTCAGTTTAGAAGGCGGCAGTATTGCAACTATTAGCTGCTGGTCAACTAACAAAGAAGAAAAAGACAAAGAAAAAGCCCCTAACTTCTGTTCCGACACACTCAACTAAATTTAGCCGTACGGTTGTAAAGTGCTGCTTTAATCATTCTCTCAACTTCATTAGTTAAATCCAACACCGTGGTTAAAGCCAACTGTGTGTTGACCTGTTATGGTGGCCGCAACATCTGACCACAGTTGCTGGCTCTTATTGAGATTTACATCAGGCCACATGGGAGCCCAATACCAATGCAGCCTCCCACTCTGGGCCTCGCTTCTCTTTAGACATTTCCACCCAGCCTTGCTGGGCAGACCAGTTACTGGCGCTAATATAACCCAGAGCAGGTCTCCTATATAAAGATTGTGTAGTGGAGTTCCAATAAGACCTGCCCCTCAGCGATTGGTTCTAGATTCATCCAATCACAACCAGCAGCAGTTTGCTTCGCATTCATTTATGGAACTCTTTGGATGGGAAAATGAAAGTTTTTTAGACAAAACTTTATTTGGGGATTTGTCTGCTGATGCCAGGCTAGTATTTTGTTGTAAATAAACATTTAGTTGAAACTCTTTGTTGGAAAAATACATAAAGACTTTCATTAGGTTAGAATGTAAATGACTATTTTTCCAGCTCATACCAAGATGAAAAGGAATTCCATTCACATCACTAAAACATGCACATGTGATGCCATGTAGAGCACGCCTGAGTAAAATGTTAGTACGGGCCATAACATGGTGGAAACATGTGGGAAAACTTCATGTGTCATAGCATGTTTTACATGTGTTCTTCATATTATCACATAAAATAAGTGTCAACATTTTCAGTAACTATGGGAATGTGACGCCTGAAAAAAGATTAATTAGTTTCCTTGTGTTTCACATGGAATTGTACGTGGGTTTAGTGTAGGAAAACATAGGTTTCACATGTAATCTCATAGATTTCCTACAGGTGTTGGTTCTTTGTGTTCACATATTACATATGTTTCACATCTTATGACAATGAAAATATTGCAAAACCACATTTCTCATATGGAAACTATGTTTCCCCTTGTTCCATATATGTTCTTTTTAACATCTAAAGAACATGTGCACATGTGATCACAGGGTCGTAACCTGGCGGACCTTCGGCGGAGTCAGCCCAGAGGAACCTTCACCATGAGCACCACTCTGAGACTCGGCAAGCAGATCCTGGAGTCCATCGAAGCCATCCACTCAGTGGGTTTCCTGCACCGCGACATAAAACCGGTACAATGAAAAAGAAAACGTCTTTAACCTTCTCTTCCTGTGTGGTGTTTCTAAATGGAGAGCGTTGTTGGATGATCTTATTTATACCCGGTCTGAGGTGCCACCTTAAAAACTTTGTTCTGATTACTTATGTGTGGATAGTTTCTTTTTCTGATAAATTTGCATCAACAAATGCAAATGAACAAAATTTCCCATCACCTGTGGTCTGCAGCTCCGAGTAATTCATACATCTTGTCATGCAAGTCTAAAGTTGTTCATGATTAGCTCAAATTACTTTAACATCAACTGGACTGTTAAGCATCTATCTAATGTTTTATTAGGGGTTGGGTTTGGAAGAGTGCTCTGAATGTTTAATGGTGACATCTCATGTTTTTATTGCTATGCAACAAATTACAGTTGTTAAACTTTTACGAGTTTTTGTGACTGTAAAATGTTGTTCTTAGATATTAAGATGAAAATTTGGGATTTCTCATTTTCTTTTTATTTAAAACTGGAAAGCAAACTGAAATGAATGTTTTTGAAAGCTGTGTGAAACATCGTCATCCTATTTCTCCATTATGCTTGACGACGTCTGCATCAAAGTTTCCAATAAAGTTTCATAGTTTTGCAGTTTTAGACATCTGCTGTGTTGTAAACAGCTAGAGGAGCTGATAGCGGTGAGAAGAGAAGATCATAAGAAGAGGATTTTAGAGCATTGTGCTGAATGTATTTGCATAATAACAAGAGGATCTGGAACAAAAGCTGGAGGGCAGGCGCTGATTAGTGTGAAGGATCAGGAAGGTCAGATTGGAACTGAAGAGCCTGCAGACTGTCTGCTCTGCCTCCGCATGGTGTGTTCATGATGCTCATCAGGCTCTCGGTCTGGATCAGGCCTGCTGGTTATTAAAGTGCTAAAAGAATGAAGTAGTAGCTCAAGTTCTGAAGACGCTTTAGAAAGTGTAAAGTAATCCAGAATTTAAATTCTGCTCATCTCAGTCATTTTTTATTTGTTTGGCTGCAAAAAAACCAAACAATTTATCAAATTATAGAAGCTTTTACTCTTTTTTCTTAGATTGTTTGAACTTGTAGGACAGTAATCATAGCAGTAGAAATGCAGCTTAATTAAATTAAAAAGAGGCAGGAAAATTCTTTTTTTTGTGACCTGACGAGACTCTGTGCTTTGTTCCTCCAGTCAAACTTTGCAATGGGTCGGCTTCCCTCCACCTACAGGAAGTGCTACATGCTGGACTTCGGTCTGGCGCGTCAGTACACCAACACCACGGGAGAGGTCCGACCGGTAAGACACGATACGCCTGTTACTCTGAACCAGACTGCAGGCTGAAAAACAACACCGGGAATTAATCTGTGACACTGGAAACATCACACCACTCACAACACTCTAGAAATAATAAGTCCAACCTCCCTTCCTGCCACAAGAACTATCACACTGAATGTTGGGGGAAATTATTATAAACTTATTGAACTCCAAAGTATCTGATTACACAATATGTAAGCTATGTCAAATCTAAATATTTTATCAGTATTAGAGACAGTTGAACTTTTTATTTATCCATTAAGGGGAATGTCTAAATGTTAATTGTTATTACAATGAATAATCTAATGAATTATTAGCCAACCTTTTTTAATATCACATAGTTTAATGTTCTATTTTAAAAGCTCTGACATTAATAAGTGATTATTTCCTAAGTAGAAAACTAAGTAAAAAAAACAGATTAACTTAAACCATTTACACATTCTGTTAACCATGTGTGTAATGTCAAAGATCACGGCAGCAGGAGTAGAGGAAGTAGGACCCAAACGTAGGACTGTGGTAGGAGGCTTGCAGGCGACCTGAAGGTTAACTTCCCAGGAACAGAGGAAAGACAACTGGTTACAAAGCATAACTAGAAACGTCAGGGACGGACACGATGCGCTAACACAACACAATGAACTGGTAAAGGACAAAGGAAACCAGGGCCCTCATTTATCAGCCGTTCGTAGAAACTGTCCTAAATACAAAAAAATTGGGATTTTTTTAAAGATATGGAGGCCAGTCGAATGCACGCCTCAAGTAATCAGCTGCTGATAAATCCCACATGTTCTAAATCACTGGCTGCCCATGGTGATTCAGAAACGCCCTCATTTAACCATAAATAGACCACGCATCCCTCTAAATTCACAGAGTAATCACCCTATTTCTCCTCGGAGTGATGGAGAGAAACAAAGACTGAATTTCTGCTGCGTTTGAAGCTAAAACGTCTGTTTCCTTCATTCAGGTTCAGTTAACATTTGATTTAATAATCATCATTAAAAATACAACTGAAGCTCACTTCCGAAAGTTTAAGTGCAGGAAAAGATGTAATTTACCAATCTTCTGAAACAACATACAGCATAAAAAAATAGTTAAACTAACAACGAATGAATACACGCTGCAGAGGAATGAGTGCAGGAAATGATTTGGTATCAAGGGTAAATTTTTTAGAAGCGAAAATTTGTTAAATTCTCTGAAATCAAGCTAAAAAAAGGAGAACAAAACTTCAAGAAAAATATTTTAAAAAGTGTTGCAACACCCAGACGAGACGTGTCTGCAGCTGGAGGACAGAAACCAACAGAACCTCCACCTGGATGTTTATCCTGCCAAGCTCTTCGGTTAACCTCGCTGGTTGTAAATGCTCAGTAGAGCTGAAGGAGACATGATTTGATGTGTGTTCTCACACACATCTGTGCATAAGAATGATAAATAAACGAGGGCCCTGGAGCTTTAATACTGAGGGACTAATTACAAACAAGAAGCAGGTGTGACAATCAATGACAGGCAGGAAGTCAATTGGACGGAATATACAAAAGGATAAACTCCACAAAATAAAACAGGAAATGACAAAGAGGACTCAAAGACAAAACCAGAAACTAAAAAACAGAATACAACAGAAAATCAAAAAAGTAAACCAAGAAGTCGTAGGTCCTGTTAGGCATCAGAATCACCCAGTATTGTAATTTCTTCATTTTTCCAACGTGTTTTTTTAAACTCATCAAACAGCTCAGCTTTTCCTCTGTTGTAGTTTCTGGCTCAGTTTCCTTTAAGCTGCATAAGGGGCGAAGAAAATCACAAGCTGGCAAATAGGAGTGTTTGCTGCACTGCAGCACATTATCACGTCGTTGTGATGTGTGTCGATTAGATGCCTTACGTCCTGTTTTAATCAATTCAATCAATAACGAGTCTCAGGGATTGATCAGATAGTTTAAAACAAAAACGCGGATGCCTAATATCAGAAATTCAGAAATCAGAAAAGAGTAAAGAGCTTTCATATGTCTGGATCCAGATGTTTGCTTTGATGAGCCGTGAGGTCTGCTGGAGTCTGATCGAACCAAACCCATCTCTTTCCTGTTTCCCCTCACATTTATTTCCTGTCTCTGTCAGACTGAACTCTCAGCTATTTTTAGACCAGTCAGTACGTGAGTTGCTTCCATTTACTTTACCCTCCTCTTCCTCCCGTCCTCCTCTTTATTTCATTTTCTCCTCTCCGCATTCTCATCCACTTTCTCCCCTCCCCCTTCCTCCCTCATCCCCCCTCTCCTCCTGCAGCGTTGCTTCTATTGCAGCAGTGAGATGAATATTTGATGCTTTAACATGCGTCATTGGGCAGGAGTCCTAACACTCCTAGTCTCTCTCACTTTCCTTCCCTCCACCTCTCACGCCTCATCTCCCAGTCTCCCCCCACTTCCTGTACAGCTGAGTCAGCTTCAGCCCAATGATCTGTGAGGGTTGTCTCCCTCTTGTTTCACCCCTCCCTCTCTCCTCTTCCTGTCCTTCCTGCTTTGCTCTGCCTCATCTCTCCATCATCCCTCACTCAGAGGAGCATCAGCTCTGATCAAACGGGCGCTCGTCCGAGCTGCAGCAGGAACATCTGCTGACGTTTTTCTACCAGCTGCACGTGTTGCAGCAACCAGGATCATCCTTATGCTTTAAACAGTGTTAACAGCACTTTTACCATCCTGTATGAATCCAGTTCATCATGTCTGCTTTATTTCTAGGTGGTTTATTCTAGTTTACAAATCCCAGCATGGTTTAGGCCCAGATACACCTGTGATATGTTTAGAGAATATAAACCTAGCAGAGCTCTGAGATCCAAAGACTCAGGCCAGTTAGTCCAGACCAGAGTCCAGAATAAACACGGAGAAGCAGCATTTATCTGGTATGTTGTATACAAGTGGAACAAACTCGCAGTGGAAATTAAATGTAGACACTTTTAAATCCAAGTTAAAACTTATGCAAAAAATCTGCAGCGCATCTTTGAGCTTTTCTAGTCTACTGTTGCTTTTAATAATTTTATTTTTATTATCTTATATGATTTTATTATGATTTTTGTACACCCTTTGAAAAATGTCTTAATATATTAATTGTTTCACTGTTTGTATCTCTCTCTTTAAACTGCTTTTATGTATGAAATGCGCTTTATAAACAAGTTGCTTTGCTAGAGACTACACACAGAGACAGGACAAGACAAGTTTATTTGTATATTTCACATTTCATATACAAGGAAACTCAAAGTGCTTTACAAAAGGATTAAAAACAGCAGAGTGAAAAAAAACACATTAAAAACAGGAGAATTATAAAGAAATGTAATAAAAACAAAACAGTTTGAGTCTGATCCTCAGGTGTTAAAAATAAATCTCCCCAACTTGTCTTTTACTGTTTTATCGTCATATTTCTGTTCCCCGTGTGAACTGTTTGAACAGAAAACCAGAATTTCTTATCTAAAGTCATGTTAAAAGATCACTTGGTTTCCTACAGGTAACTATTTTATTCTTCTACAGTTTTAAAGCTCAGAGGGTTCTCAGTTCATACACAGTTTTTTGTCCAGTCAGAGACACCGTATTAATAATGGTGGCACAAATATGGCAGCTGTCATGTATGTGGACCCACACATGATGATTGTTAGATTTTTCTGTCATTGACCGTTGATTTTGTTATATGCTACACCTTTAGGCAATTCATTTGTCAGAGCGGAGGTGTGGAAATAGGACATAAAAGCAGGGTGAAGTCGCAGGAGGCCAGCAGATGTAAGAAATAAAATTTATTGGAACTAAGGGGGTGAACCAGTGCATAGATTAGCCAAAAATAACAGACTCAGGGGGGAGGGTTAGATTGACAATGAGCTAAACAAGAAGTAAAACAAGACAAGACACAGATAAGAAGGAAACATGAAAAGAAACAAAAAGCCTGAGTTTAGTAAGTCTGTTTTGGACTAACACAAATGACACACATGTGCATGCATAACAGTGCATCAAAGTGCAGCTTTGAGGTGTTGTGAAGCCTATCTGCATGCAAGCACGCGTAACAGAGTGGTGAGGGAGGTCAATGTGATAGCTGAGCATGAAGACGAGGAAGCGTGCGCTCAGATCGAGCTCTTGTGAAGAAAATAATATAACATCTCCATAATGTAGATGCTAAACGGGTAACCTACTCAAGCCTGAAATTCAGATAATAATTTTCACAAACGACACAGCTGATCGGTGGTGGACCCAAAGCACAGACGAATCCAACCACAACAGAGCTGAAGATGAATAATGTTTTGTTCCACAGTGGCTGATTTTTACCTCCTCTGAGTTGGCGCTCTCAAATATAAAGTCAGTGACTGAAGCGCACTTCAGTGTGAACACAGATGGAGTTCAGACATGACCTGACTGTTCCTGGATCAGCTCCCTCTGCTGATCGCATGTCGCTGATCTGAAGGAATGTACCGATGAATTTATCATCTGGTGGGAATAAATAGCTCCTCTGTCCCTGATGGTCAGACCAAAAACAAACACTTCTGTCCTGAACAGTGTTCATATGAACATGCCAACCTTCCTACAGGAAGAAAGAATGGACTGATAATGGTTTTTGGTCCTACCTGTAATTGTTTTTAACGCCACAGAAATCAGACTAAATATTTATAGTTTTTTTTTATTATATTTCTTCACAAATTTCTAAACAATATCTAATGAAATCAAGATTTAATCAACAAATAATTACATGTTAAAGTAACGTTGACAACAATTTAAATGATTCTAACTTTAATATTTAATAAATATAATATTTGATGGATTTTGTTGAACAGGAAGCAAAGTTTGGAAACAGTAACTACGTTCTTGTTTCTTGGCAGTTTAAAGCATTTTCAATAAAAATATTGAATTTAATTTAAATAATCAAATTTACACACATGACAAATTGATGCCAGTTAGCAAAGAACCACTTTGCTTATTTTTCAGACTGTTTTCTTCAGCAGCCGTTCATGGTTTTTAATCAGCTGTTCATGTGTTGTTTTGTTTCTGTGTTTTTTTAGTTCACTGTGTTATGATTTGGTCTCTTTATGTTTCAGTTTTGTTTTTGTTTTTCTTACAGTTCCTTTGGCCTTATGATTTTGACGTGCATGCCTCCTGTTTCTCCATCACCTCCATGCATACCCAGGGATGTGAGTGGTTTCCATAGCAACACAGAGGTCACAGCAACATCACCAGCTGACCACCAAAGAGATACTTGAATATGAAATAGTCTAAATATAAAACATTGTTGGAAGGATGTTCAGTACTGTCAGATTTGAACAAACGTAGTTTTTACCTCAACCAGTTTGTTGATGAGACAGGATCAGGTCTGTTGTCAGGCCAGGATGAACATCTAAAATGTTATTTTTTTTTTATAGCTAAACCAAGAAACAAAAATTTAAATTGCTAGTGAAACAGTATGTACAGATTTATTAAAGGTACAGTATACGTTGTTTTCCGAGAGTCGGAGAGAGATAGAGAATTTGAAACAACACAGCCGAGAAGCTCCGCCTCCTTTTCTCACAGCGAATCCCAGAGCAAGACCTCTAGATAGCGTGCACGCGCGAAGACATCGTCACTGAAGAAGTGAATAGCCCGCGGCTGCTAATAATGATATTCTCCGAGCAAGCATACAAAATGGCAATAAAGCTTAACGTGTTGTGTGGGAAGGAAAAACATAAATCGCCACCAAAACGGACAAAAACCTCACCTGTCAAGAAGAAAAGTAGCCAACATCGCATCAGTTTTCAGACACAAAGTGTCCCGGAGCCGCCGCCAACGTTCAAATGCTGGGCCGACATTAACTCTTGTTTGACCTCTCTCCTTGTCCAGACGCTTTTTATTCACAGCCATTTCAAAAATAGTTTGTCTTTTCTTGTCTCCCGTGGTGGAGGTGGAAGGTTTCGGGTGTTGCTCATCAGCCATTCCTCTGTTCTCTGCAGGAGTCCTTTCCCACTTTCAGCTGCGGTCGCGGTCACGCCCACGTGCACTGCACGGCAAGGTGCGCGCAGGTGGGGTGGAAGTAAACAGGAAGAGAGCAAGTAGTGCAGCCAATTATGTCGTTCGGACCGAATAATCGGATTGGATGATCATTTTGAAGAAATCCGCCGGACCCACTGGATAGATTTTTATTCTCTTTTTTTCATTCATCATAATTAATTATGGGCTGTCTGGAAATTAATTTGATGTAAACCCTTCTGATAAAAAGTGTATTTTGAGGGAATCTAGAGGAAATCGTATACTGTACCTTTAAGTCACATGTTTCAAGGTTTTCTTTTTGACTACAGTCCAACAAACTTCATCTACCTTTTCCTGTTCATTTTATTCAGGAATTACATTTATTAAACCTTTACAGGCGGGAGCGTTCATTGTTTAACCTGTACGAGTTTGTTTTATAATTGCATCAGAAACTATGATCATTCAAATTTCTAAATTTCTGATATTTAAGACCATAGATTTTTTAAACCCTATGTCTCAGACAGCCCCAAATCTCTTAGTTTACCACCACTAACAGCAGATTTTACAAGCCATTTATCTGAATTCAGGACTCTGAAGAGTCTGCAGATGCGGTTCTTTTGTGTTGTTGTGGTTGCAGAATTACTATGTTGTTGTGACTGACGTTAGGACCACATATTAGCACTTGATTTCAGTTTGCCAGAAAGAATAATTGCACATACCTCTGCAAAAAGTAAACAATATAGTCTGATTCACACATGACCCGATGATGATGACTTTGGTTGTCTCTGTTGCTTCATGTGCTAGAGTGTCTAACCTCTTCAGGACCTTTTCCTGTTTGGATGCAGTTACAAGTATTTTTATGTATGTCTGCATTAGCACCCTGTAATCTTTTAAAGATCTCAGAAAATCTCAACCACAAGACATAAAACTTCTTTTGTAGCAGCAGTACAAAATCTAGAAGAATGAGCTGGAGTGGCGAGTTGTGGTCTTGAGACTTGTGGATGTGAGTGCTGACTAACTTTGCTTTATCGTGTGTTCAGCCGAGGACTGTTGCAGGTTTCAGAGGAACGGTCCGATACGCTTCGGTCAACGCTCACAAAAACAAGGTCAGTGTTATTTCCTCTAATGGCTGATGGGTTTTGGTAAAAGCTTAATGCGACCATGCAGCTGGATGTAGTGAATGACGGAGATGCATCTTACATCGCACAAGAAATAATGACATATACAGTGCTTTAAAACTGACTTCCACTCTCTCTCTCTCTCTCAGGAAATGGGTCGCCATGATGACCTTTGGTCATTGTTTTACATGTTGGTGGAGTTTGCTGTCGGACAGCTGCCATGGCGGAAGATCAAAGATAAGGTCAGAAGGTTTCACCTGAACACGAACAAAACCAGGCATCTGAACTTCCCTCCAGCTTATTCACAGTTTATTTTCACTGTATAACAAAAAGAGCTGCAGAGGAATTCATCTGGTTAAATTTAGTCATGAAACAACCCACAAATCCGTAATGTACAACAAATATATAAGAATCATAAACCTCAGACCTTAACACACACACAAAGTAAAATGTTAATCCCTGCATTCATGTCCCATTAAAGTAAATCTGAACCAGACGTAACTACCTCCAAGTAAGGAGTTCATTTAGTGAGAACAGCTCCTTGAGGTTTACCTGCTTTTACAGCTTAATTTTAAGCAGCTTATTTAAATGCCATTGGCCCCAATTCAGCATGAAGAGATAGATGGAGGGAGCCAGGAAGCACGGAAGCAAAGACCATATCTCCCTGTTCATTTTTGAAAGATTGAAGCCTATAGCGAAGATGAGAATTAACTAAAAAAGTCTTTGTGAAAGAAAATATTTCAGTGGTTGAGGTTTATGGGAGGAGAACGCAGACATCCATGTGAGTGAGTCTTGTAGACTGTATCCAGTGCATGTGAGGGTTGTGAAGAAGCACAAAATCTTCTTAGAAACCAAACTTGGTTCTAACATAACCTGATTCCAATTTAATTTTCCCTCACTGTTGAACATCCCGTGTTCCTCTAAGTTAGATCAAATTTATATCCCCCACTGCAAAAGTGGTTAAGGTGGAATTTACAATGTAACACTGATGTTATATCATGAGTGTAGGGCACTTAGGTAGAATCATGCTATAACTAACAGCAGTGGTGGGTATGCCAAAATATAAAATGCCAATTTCTCAGGAGCTGTGATGTTTCGAGTTAGTTTGAGGATAACAAGATGTGAACATATGATGAAGAGGAATGTTTATTTAGTGTTTGATCAGCTGTTTAGACACTTATTTGGCATTTTTTGTGGTTAATCACCTTTTTAGAAAACAGCATTCAAAAGTTCACTTGTAAACCAGGACAGACCCTGGTCAAAAGCCATTTTAAGGTACATATAATGCTACACCTCCATGTACTAATACATGTACTAAGACTGCTATGCACTCCTGCGTTGCACTGTGTTTTTATTTAACTCCCAATCAAAGTCAGGTAAGATGGCAGTAGAAGACTGAAAATCATTCAGTTGTTTACTAATGAGAGATCCCAGTGCCTCATAGGTAGACTTACAGTCATTTATGACATTTATCACCCCCCCCTTTAATCAAAGAAAAGATCAATAACACATGTACATATAAAGCGACTGAAGATGAATAAGATGTTATTAATAGTTTCAGTAATGGTTTGACAAATTTTCTAATGTCTAAATGTTTGAGAGCTCATGTGTCTCTGAAAACAGCGATTAAATGAAGACGAAGGGAGCGAGTCTTCACAGAATCATCTGAGAAAACAGTGTAGGGCGACCTCACGATGAACACTGAGACATGCATAAAATGAGAACAGAGGAGATCAAATAATCATCAAAACAAGCCAGCATTTTGACCTCATCACAGATTTTATGTGAGTCATTGAAGCTGTATGGAGGGATCTCTAAGCTATTTTTACCTTCATCTAAAGAATTATTCTTCCAAGGTTTTAGAGGAGTAATCAGGGTGTTTCAGGGAATGATCAGATTTGGACTGTCTGGCTGAAACCATGCATATGTTGCTCAATTACTTGGCTAGTTATTAATCTGAGTTCTGATTTGCTGATGCCACATTACTCAAATGGAGGCGGTTCATTGAAAAGATAGGAAAGATTTTTAAATAAAGTTTATCTTCAGGGGCCGAAATGCAGTAAAACTTTTTTGTATTTTAGCAATCCACCTTTTCATCCCTATGAAACCAGGGATTAGCCTCCATGAAACCGTTCCAACCGTTCTTGAAACCAGGTGCCAGGGTGGATCGGTTTNTGTTCTTGAAACCAGGTGCCAGAGTGGATCGGTTTGAAACCTCCATCATCTGTATCCGTGAGGACAGCGTAACCANAACCTCCACCATCTGTATCCGTGAGGACAGCGTAACCACACAGCTGGAGGATATGACGTCAATGTGACTAACACGTGGCGATTCCCAATCCAAGCCTTCCTCAATTTGTAGTCCAGCGTTACTCGAAGAAGAAGCTTGAACTCTTGAATGTTTCTCTTTTGCCATCCATCCATCCAATTCCTGCTGCTTATCCGGAGTCAGGTTGTGGGGGCAGCTGCCTGAGCAGGGAAACCCAGACTTCCCTCTCCCTGGCCACATTCACCAGCTCATCCAGGGGGATCCCGAGGCGTTCCCAGGCCAGCCAAGAGATGTTTCTCTTGCTTCACAGTAAATCCCCAGCTATCTTCTCTTTTCTTCTTTCAATGTGAACCTCCTGCAACACGTAGTGAGCATTTATCTGTGCACGCGCTATGTCTTGTTCTAGCTTTGGAGTGTTACTCTTTACTCATCATAGCGCCCCCAACAGCCTTGTAGTATGTACTACAGTGGTTTTGTGGGAATAGTGAAGCCTTTCTCCTAGTTTTCGCCACCGTTTTCACACCTGAACCGTCTTTGCCGCCATGTGGACATAGCTTAAATGCCAGAACATTTTATTTTATTTATTTTATTTTATTGTTCTTTTAGGACAGATGCCTTCTGATAAAGTTATTATTCCCTTTGTGCTCAGACAGCCGAGACATAGACCAATCATTACAGAAACCTGAGCTAATATCTGTTAAAGAGCCAAATATTTTTATTACTTGTGAATGAATATATACTTATAAGATATGATCCATACGGGAATTCTCTTCAATCCTCTGCAGCTGAAACTGATTTTCGATGTGGGTTTTTGCACATTTTTTTCAGGAACAAGTTGGTCAGATTAAGGAGCGTTATGACCATCGGCTGCTGCTCAAACACATGCCTGCGGAGTTTAATGTCTTCCTGGACCATGTCCAGGCCCTGGACTACTATACCAAACCAGATTACCAGGTACGCACTGCAGGATCCAGTAGGAGGATGGATCCCAGCCCTGCATTCTGGATTCACAAGTCTATTTTGTCTATTTTTCTGTCCAGATGCTGATGTCAGTGTTTGAGAACAGCATGAAGGAGCGAATCATCACTGAGAATGAGCCCTTCGATTGGGAAAAGGGAGGAAGTGATGTCACGCTGCAAACCGGTGCCTCCCCTCAGCCTCAGCACAACACCCGACCCACTGCAGCCATGGTCGGGTAAGAACCAAACCGTTTCGTGCCTCCTAAACCAGAACTTAGCTAGAGACGAGATTCATATGTGGTGCTTAATCAATGTTTATTCTGGCTTATTGCAGCTTTTTTTGAGGGTTTTGAGTCGTTGATTATATAACAAGCAGAAGAAATGAAGGAAAAGGGTCTTTAATGTGCTATAGTTTTGTTTTGTACTGTTTTTGTAAGAGGATTGTTTACATCGTGGGTATGTGTACAGTGCCATTGTGACGCCAGTTCCTGGAGACCAGCAGAGGGAAAACACAGATGATGTTCTGCAAGATGAACATCTCAGCGATCAGGAGAACGCTCCTCCCCCCACACCCAGCCGACCCCCCGGCGAGACGGCCGTCCAGCATGTTGGAGAGCCGGGAGAGGCCTGGGAGAACACAGACGTCAACCGCAACAGACTCAGGATCAGTCTGAACAAGGTCTGAACTGACAGTCAAAGAACCACATGAGCCGATTAGGGGATATTTCATACAGGAGTGGTTGGGAAATGGTTCCCTATCATTTATTATCTTTCAATATTCCATTGCTGACAGCATGCAACTAGTTTTTATCTTAACTTTGTAAATTTTTTTAATCTTAACCGTCATTACGCTGAAGCACTACTTTTATGATTTACTATGCAGATTTTCCACTCAAGTGGAAATATTTAATCGTTACAAGCTATGAAGTCTGTCCATGTCTCAAAATGATAATCAAATATTGTAAAAATAATTTAATCTGCAGTCTTAACTCACTTTTACCCCATGACAATGAAAGGTCTTCTCCCAACCTGTTGATCCTCAGGGGGCTCAGGAAGAGGAAGCGAGTCGTGGTCCGTGTCCAGTGTCACCGGTTCGAGGCGGAGCCCCAGATTCTCCGACAGGTCAGGGTCGGTCTTTACGATACCGTCGGGTCAACAGTCCAGAATCTGACCGCCTGAGTGCTGCTGAGGGCCGGGCCGACGGCTACGGACAGAGGTGACAAACTCCAGTGAACAGAGTGGGAGGGTTTAACAGACAAACTGCTGTCTCTTCCGTTTTTAGATGGGAGATAATCCCACTTTAAAAACAGAAATTAACTCAAGGTTTGATTTTTTTTTTCCCATTTCAAGTCTGCTGCACGCCCATTCAGACCTGAATAAATGTCTGGGGTTGTCTTAGGGAAGGGGTGTCCAACCTTCAGGTTCTAGGTGCTCTCCTTAATAGCTTGTTGTCAAGTTCTCCCCAAACACATTGACCCATTAATCTGATTCAAGTGTGCTGCAGTAGGAAACATCCAAAACCTGCAGGACTACAGCCTTCGAGGACCAACTAAGGAAACATACATTAACTTATAGATGACCAGTTTTCTTTTTCATTGTGTGTCTCGTCTTCTCCTTCAGTAATTCTTGATGCAGCGCCGCCTCTGGTGGGGAGTGGAACGCGTTATGTAAAAGGTTCGATTTGTTTGAGTAGTGCAGCATAAACTCAAACTCAGTCCAGAAGAATATTGCACCCTCCGACTGAACCAAGTCCCCAATCATTCAGAGTCTAGCAGACTATCCTGGTGTGAATGCACCCTAACAGGGCATCCTCCATGTATTCTTCCATCAGGTGTTTTTGGTAATTACCTGAAGCAAATTCAGTTCAGTTCAGCTTTATTTGTACATTGCCAATTCACAACAGTCATATCATACCCTAATGAAGCAAACGGGAGTAGAATCACCAGTAACCGTGGGGGCAGTGTTGAGCAGTATAGTTGATACGCGACCGGCGGAAGCAAAAGAAGAAGAAGAATGTGTCGCGATGACCACCTGGGTCTCCTTTCATGCCTCTTTCTGAGAATGAACATTATCATGATCTCCTCCACTGAGGCATGTTTGTGATTGTATGAACCTGAACTCAGAAGTGAACTCTGTGCTGCCCTCTGGAGGATGTATTGGCTAACAACAATAACAACATAAAGGATGCATTAAAGTATGAAGGCAGTGACGTTTGAAATTGACATATCTATTGGACAAGACAAGACGTGTGACTTGACTAATTTCAAACCTAATTTGAACCTATTTTTGAAAAATTTTGATAAATGTTCCCTCCAATGAGTCATTGTATGACCTGTACTGGTGGTTCTGACTGAGATTGAAGCTGACTTGGCTTCTCCACCAACCACACTAAACTAACCAAAACTTGCCTCAATTGACGTCATTATGGAAATTCCAAAAAGGTCAAACAAATTAATTGTCCAGTTGTAAACGAGTCATAATCATACATTTTTGTATGCATCCTCCAGGTCTAGGATGGACATCCTGGGATCTCCATCTCGTCATGTGTACTCCTCTCAGCCTGCTCAAATGCTGTCTGTTGATCCTGGTTGTCGTGGAGATCGTCAGGTCAGCGGACGCCAGGAGGTATCGGTGGCTTCTGTTGACCAAGAGGCGCACAGCAATGCTTTTATCCGCTCTGTTCCGCTGGCTGAGGAGGAGGATTTTGATAGCAAAGAGTGGGTGATCATCGACAAAGAGACAGAGCTCCGGGACTTCCATCCAACTACATCGGGAACTACGGACGAGGAGCCCGAGGAGCTTCGCCCACTGGAGGAGCAGGAGGAAAAGAGGAGGCTCAGAGCTGGAGGTAGGAGCTTCTGTTTAGACCCCCATCAAAAGAAAATCCAGTTTTTAGAGAAAAAAGGTGAAATGATTCAAATAAAGTGCTGATGACACATCAATTATACATCAGTTTTCAATTATCTGAAATGTCTCAATACAATGCTTTTAGTATTTAGTATTTATTTAGTTTTAATGAAAATACCAAAGTGACTTTCTGTAAGTACTTTGGGTTTATGGTAAATGAACTATAACTCCTTGCTCAAATTTTTTTTAGCTTAAATTACCAAAATGTCTTGTATCTTCAGTCTTTGAGCATTCAATCCAGTAAACGACATCAAAAAGATAATAGAATCAGCTGTTTGGCTTTGGCAGACAGGATTGGCAAGTTTTTTACAAGTGCACCCCGCAAACTCAACTCTGCTGCTCATCCTGCAAATAAAGCATTTTCCTTACAAATGTGGCGCCATTTAAAAAGGAAATACAACAAGGAAATAATTCACCAAACACACATTTCCTTTACTTTTTATGCTAAGCTTAGTTTTCTTTTCATGGCTTTGTATAATTGTATAAGTTTTAAATGTTTTGGCAATAAATAGAGAATTTTGCAAATAAACTAATATTTTATCTTAAAGTAAAGGATCAGAAAGTTGAGTCATCTTATGAGTGATTGTAATGATTGTAATGAGTACAGACATCAAAATAATTCCCTTCATCCCTCCAAAAATAATGTTTCTGCAAGATTTTCTCACTAATGCATTAATGAAAGAAATCTAAATACATGTCATGTCATTTCACATTTTGCAGTTCACCACCAATGAATCAGACGCATGCTCACCGTGATCATGAAGTCAGAGAGGAAGCTCTTTGTTCGTTATCGCTGTGTTGATCATCATCATTTAAACCTCCTCTGCAGAGTAATTAGTAGACTGCTGCTTTCAAAACACTGCAGGCAGATGCACTGCAGTCCCTGTACATCTCTTGCATGGTTTATGCCTGCTGTTGTTGTTGTACTTTTGAAGTCTTTCAAGTTTATTTGTTTCATGCAAATAATGAGTCACACTACATCACAATCAGTGGGTCTCCTTTCTTCTTATTGTCTTAGCTGCAACAGCATAAATCACTCATACTGCAGAAAAAAGAGGATATTGTCTTATTCAGTAGCTTTTCCTCCAAACTAAATAAAACAAATTGGTATTCTGCTGACCCTGAAAGGTGCTGAGGATATATGATATAGTTCAAGATTAGCCCAAATTGAAAAGATGGACAACAGCCCACACAGAATTACCTTGTGTTAGCTTTTCATTTTTACCCATCCTTCCAGTCCTCTCCAGTTATAATTACAACTATTTCTTAAAAAAACGGATCACACAGATTATTAGTGGAGACTGTATCAACCCTCAGAAAGTTTAACTTTGTGAACATTAAATTTTTACACAGGTGGAGAGCTGGTGGTCCGTCCAAAGACTCACACCCGGGACAGCAGCCGGGGGATGCTAACATTAACCGAGGAGGAGGCGTCAAGGAGGAGTGGCGGGAGCCCCGCACAGTCGCCATGCCACTCGCTGCCGTCAGGACGCCCTCGCCGGAGAGAGTCGGAGCCGACTGGACCTCAGAGACCGGTAAGATCCAGCTAACCAATCAGAGGAGAGCTTAGCTCTCTGACAGTATGTAGGTGGACAGATGAGTGGTGTGGAAAGCTGACGTGTAGACTGATGGATGGTGTGGTAGAGAGGTGCAGCAGCCACCATGCCTCATATTTCCACCTGCCAGCATGCATTTTAAAGGACAAACTCAGCATGATCAGAGGTTTTTCTTATTCGCCACACCTTTTTTCTTAGTGTCTGTCCATGATTTTTTACTTCAGTTTAAGAATCGATAAAGCAGTCACTGAGTGAAAAGCATTTTATCAAACTGTTACCAAATTATAAACCAAGAAGACAGTTATTAACAGAAATTAGATTTCATATAGACTCAGTATTTCTGCATCTTAGTTGACATAATCAGAGCTGTTTTTATGCTGTTCACACATGATTGCATCATTGCTCCAACTTGGCAGAGTAATGTACATCAAGGCCATGTATACTCAAAACTTTATGCACAGTTCCCTTTTAGAAATAGACAAATGCAAATGTCAGTCTTCCACTATCAAATCCTTCTCATCCCCTTTAGGCTTATCATCCTGTCTCTCCTCCTGATCACTTACTAGAGTTCAGTCAACAGTCAGAAAGACGTGTTTTTATCTGTTCAAACTGTTCAAAAAAGTGCAATGTAAACAGTTTTCTTACAGTTACTTTCTGTGCATGGTTAAGTGTTCAGTCTTTGGAGAAAACGAGCAAAGCATCTGGACTAATGCTGGAATTGTCCTTTAAAAAAAAGGCTGACAGACTCCTGCTGGAGTTTGTCTGCAGCTTCATGGCAGCACTGTTAAGAAACTGAATACCATTCACATGCAGTCGTTCTGTAAAACACCACCATCTGAAATTTAGCCTCCACTAAGTGTTGTTACTAAACTCTGATGTTCTGTATTCATGCAAAAACTAAGAATGTCATCAAACTCCTTCAGGGGGTAACGCTCCTATGTCTGGTTACAACATGTCAAAGAGGACCAGAGAATAGGAAAAATGTGAAGTACTTCTGTTACCATAATATCTCTCCAGCTTTTTAAAAGCTTTTTTTATATATCTTCATTGGAAGATTTTTTTTTGCCACATAAGCTGAACTTCTTTTGTAGCCAGTAAGTAGATTTACCAGTAAGTGTTGCATTTTTCTCCTCAAGAAAACAATGAAATGATGCACTGTTTCCACAGTTGTTCTGTCAGAGAGATTACAGCTGTCCGGCTTCTGCCTGAAAACAAAGCGTCACACTGCCAGATTTATTCAGTTCAAAGCTTTTTTATTTGGTGTGATTGCAGATTAATCTGGCAGAATGTGAAGATCTGAGTGATTGGCATCAGATCCCTGCTTGTCATGAAACTCAGAACCCAGATCAGAAAATATTGCTTCCAGGAAGCTAGAAGCTGTGAAGCTGATGGGAAAATCAGTGACTTTATTTTTTACCTTCATGTGTTACAGCTCTGTCAGTGGACTTGATGTAACTGTCTTTTGTTAAATGCTGATGTGTGTCAGCTGTCAGACTGAGGTAAAGTGACAGTCTACTCAGTCAGACAGGCTCAGCATCTTTGATATCTAGTTACTGTTGTCACCTTCAGCAAAATAACGACCCTGAATAACTGCTGATGGTTTGTCTCTTCCACGACTGCCTGTGACTTGTAAAAAGCAGTTTTGAGCGTCTGGCTTTGGGAACAGTGTTGCCGGCTTGACCTTGTTGTTGGATCAGCGTTTTTGTTTGTTTTTTTTGTTTTCCATTTCTTTGTTTTTCCCATTGGTTTCATATTGGATCATTTTTTTTTGTTTTAATTCAGAGGGAATGGATGTGAATGAAGAGCTGTACACCATGTCCTGTTGGATGCAGCCGTGATATTTTCATGTCAAGATGTTGATGATGCTCTGCTGTGTTCCTTGATACATTACAGTCAAAGTGGCATGGTTTAATAACTGGGTTTTAAGCGGTACACACACATTAACACACACATTCAGGTTTTGGTGATTCTGAGTGAGGATGATGTATAAATGAAAATATGCTAAAACCTTTCGCAACACCAGGAATTTAAGAAGAGAATTTATGAAGGACATACTATACTATACTATACTATACTA
>CM047978.1:6449672-6466441 GCA_026261665.1 Melanotaenia duboulayi
GAATCTCATTAAAAAAATAAAAAAAAGAGATCATTTAATGGAAAAATATAAATATTTTGTGTGTGTGTGTGGTTTCTGTATTTCTTATTTAATTTCACATGGAAGCGTCCTGATTGTTGGGGCTGTAGGAAAAAGGAGGGGGTGGTACCAGACTTACCAACTCAAGATTTAACCTCTTTCAAAAATGAATGTGGAATCTATAAATTTCACATTGATTTTTACTTTTGTATTTCAATTTTTATTTTCCTTCAGCAGGATCTCTTCATGGGTGTGATGTATTTTCTTTTGTTTGTTTTTCCATGATCCGTTTTTGCATTTGAGTTAAATTAAAAATGTATGTGACCATTTGATTTATTCATGCACTCATTTATTTACTAATTAGGCAGGTCTGTCCTCCTTGGTGGCTTCTATTTAAAGGCCGTACAACATAACGCCATCGCTGATCTCTCACTCCGTTTGCAGTGTGATATCTTATCATTTAAAGCCTTTCCTGTGCGAAAACGCGTGCACAAATCCATATAAATATTTTAGCAAGCTCTGCTTCGGTTTGCTTTGATTTTTGCGCCAGTTGTCACAATGGGCCCAGAACAAGCTCGTCTGCTGCCAACCATTGAGGACTTCCATTCTCTTTTTTTTTCTTCTTTTTTTTACTCCTCTCCAATTCTTTTTCCACTTCCACATAACTACTGATGCCTTTGCCCCCAACCTATCGCTTTAAAAGTACACAGTATGTCAAGTTTGACTCACCTGAGGAGACAGAGAAAAGAGCGAGAGTGCCATTGGGACAACACAAGAAGAAATAAAGTGATGTTTTGGGGTAAGCACAGTTTAGGAATAGTCCTTTACCTCTGTTCTTTCACTCACTTTCTGTTACTTCTCTTGCTTTTCCTTGTGTTCAGACATGTTTGCTCCCCTTATCCCCTCCGTTGTGTGTCTGTGTTTTGTGCGCTTGATGACTCCATCTCTCTTTTAAGTTACCTGCTTCTTTTTGCATCTCCAGTGGTAAATTTTCCTTCAGAAATGAAAAGCTCAACCTCCCAAGGCTCAGACATGTTGTAGACTAGTGATGTAGAACATGTGCAATGCTCATGCTGGTGACTTTTTGTTCTTTTAACGTGCTTCTTTGTGGGGGAAATATTTTCATCATCATTTTCCCAGATTATAGGGATGCTAGTCTGGCTAATCTGGCAACGCACACAGCTAAAAAGTTCTTTGGCTCAACTGTCCTTTTTGTTGTTGTTTCTTTTTCTAAATATAGCTTCTTATGAAAATTTGATAAAAGTAACTGTAGAGTGCCAGATTTACACCAACACCCCTTCGGCTTCTCTCCCCAGGCTCCTCCCCTCATGACCTTTACCCAATCAGCTGATGACCTTAGATATGTGAGAACACCAATCAGTTCTCTCATATCTAACGTCTGATAGGGGCGGGGAGGAGACGAGGGCAGGAAGTCAAATCAGAGTGTTGGGATGTAGCTACAGAAAAATTAACTCTGAGAACGAATTTGTTTCAAATCCTTAACCACCCCCCCTTCTCTCTGATTCCTCTGTTTACAGCTGGACGACGACAGGCATCAACCACGGCCCAATCAGCTGAGGAGGCTGGCCTCCTACGTCTTCTCCTCCTCCACCCTGGAGACAGAGCAGTATCCCCACGGAGGAAGCAGCTTCATCCAGAGGAGCCGCTCGGCTGAGAGCAGCCCCGCCCACATCACCACCGCCACTGCCTCGGGCCGGAGACGGCATGCCGGCACTCTGCCAACGCCCGGTAGTCCTCGGAGTAGACACTCTGTCCTTACCCTGTCGAGGGTGCAGCTGCAACAGATGTTAGCGAAGCTCATGAACAAGAACAGCAGCTGAGAAGACTGAGAGATGGACTTGAAACACGCATACGATCATTTAAACACACACGTGAAGCGCTGATACAGGAGACACGTGTACAGCCATAGATACACACACAAACACACACATGTACACACACAAACAAATGCAGGGCTGGTCAGACCAGCTTTGGGGCTACTTTTTGCAGACTGCATACTGTGTAGCTCACGGACCATGCAACCAGGAGGGCAGCAATTCTACAATTAATATCACTCATTTGATTAATCCATAATCATTTGGATGCCAAATATGGGTAAAAGTGCCCCTAAAGCATAGAAAAATGTGTTTGTCTTTTGCATAGGAGCACCACCAGTGAACCGGGAAACACTTTAGAAATGAGAAGTTTATCTCTAAATTACCAGTAAATAAATGTTAATAATAAATAATAAATGATTTGGCATGTTTGACACCTCTGGCCAGCTCTGCATCAACATCAACATGTATGAATGTACACACAAATTAAATAAAGATAATAAATACAGCACACTGAAAGCCAGATCACAAAACAAGCCATATTACTGGCACACAAGAGTTTTACTGTGCTGGTCAACACGTCGTCACACAGTCACACTTCAGTATCTCTACAGAAAAATTTCCAAACTGGATCGAGACATAAGAGAAGTGCTGAAGATGGGGAATATTTTTCATGCAATAAACTCTAACGAGCCTCTCCACAAACTTGATGTTGCACACGCCACCTACATGGCAGACTTGTGGAAATAATTTGAAACTGGATGTTTCTTGTCTCTGTGAAGAAGACGCGCGTGAAACTGAGTGGGGCTGCTAATAGACTGTTAAGCTTTACAGTTTTTGTGCTTTTTTTTATTATTTTTAATCTTTTCTGCTAAAATGAAGAAGCGATCGTCGAGGAATGCAGGCCGTCCCAGCGATCCAGTTTTTGCACCAAGGTCCATTCATCATGCCCACCGAGCAATACGCCGCCGCCACCGCGTCACAACATCCATCCCACACAAAACCAGAGATCAGAGAAGTGTGTCCTCAATCTCACAACGTGAAATGTTTTGTTTGCAGAGACTAACGTGAGGAAAAATGTCTCTGAAACTGTAAAACGTGGTTCAACATTGACCTCTTTTAGAAGTAATACTCTCTGAAAGAACGGTAGATGTGAACTTTAAGTTCCTAAAGTAAAACAATAAATCTCACAAATGCAGAAATTTAACAACTTAAAAACATTACGTACTAATAAACAAGATTTATTGGCATAAATTTAAGAAAAATATTTCACTGAGTTCATATATTATTTATAAATTAAATATCATAACCATGATAACTTTTCTGCTTTTCATAAAACAAAATAAAAAACAAAAAAAATTAACGGAAAAGAAAAAGACAGTAAAGATTATTAACATTTTAATAGGCCTAATAAATTAAAACAACAAAATTACAAATATATTTTGTGCAAATACACAAAAACCATAAATCAGAAAAGGGAGAGTTTTTGATTTAAAGTAGCAGTTGTAGACCTTATTGGATTCATTTAGCATTTTCTTATTATGGAACGTTTTCATGTTTATTTTTTTTTCTTTTACTTTTATTTTTTTGTTTAGTTTGTTTATATTTACCTGTTAAGGACCACCATGTGACTTTTTTTTAATCAGTTTTTGATATTAATTTTTATTTCTATAAGGGGTTGGCACATAAAGCCCAAAGCAGGTTTAAAGCTGTTGCTGAACTACAGCGAATGAGACAACATTCATTGTCACACAGTAATTATTTTAGGGGCTTTGCTGGGTGATATCTTGTATTCTCATAGTTTACAGTAAAACACAATCTTTGGAGGCAAACATGCCAGAACACTGAGACAATTTAAGATAAAGACGCATTCATTTTATGTGTTGTTGCATTTTTAATGTTGGCCGACAAGAGACCTCGAGAGTAGGAAGCAGATTAAAGCTGAGCTCTTTCGTTTCGGGTTAATTAAAATCAGAATCATGCTGATCAGTCTTTACACTTCAGATGAATTTTTAAGATCCCTGAAGGGAAACGACTTTTTAGCGGTGACCTATTACTTGAAAAAAAGAAAAACAAAGAAAGTCTGTTGTCTGTAGAAACAGAATGGATGCATGTGTGTGTGCGTGGAACACGTTCAGGGTCTTACATGAAGTGTCAAAAAGCAGTCAGTGTGTCCAACACTGAGTGAAATGTATCAGCATGATGGACTGTTATAGGGTTCAGTAGAGGGTTTGGTTCGGTTGACCTTTGTTGTATTTGTGAAATATCTGAATGAAGTGGTATTTGAGAGTGTGTTTTGTGTGTGTGAAATCTCTTATGAGCCTCCAAGTTTAATATTAACCCCTTGACTCCTGTGTTCACAAATTTACCATTTTGTGTTCCTTTGTTTTTTATACTTTTACTTAATTACATGTCATTTATTTATTTTTATTTACTTACTATTATCTATGTAGTTATTTTGTATTATTTATCTTTTATTTTTATTTATTTATTATTAACGTATCTGATATTCAATTATATTTTTTTAAAATTTTATTACAGTCTTTATATTTTTTCCACTTTTTATTTATTTATTTTTTTACTTATTTATTTTGTTTTTATAATCGTAAATGCCATCATCAGTTAAAGATAGAATTTCTCCACCTGTTTGGTTCCTGACCAAATAAGTACTAAGTCCTTCTGATGACATTTTTCGGGCCTTGTGTTTACATCAAAATAGCTAACGTCAGCATGCTAGCAGGCTAAACAAAGGTGGTAAATGTTGCTCCTGCTAAACATGAGCATGATGTTGTAGCATTGTTTATGTGAAGATGTTAACACGCTGATCCTGCTTTTACTTGAAGCTTCTAGCCTGGTTTTAGGTCCAGATTTACTAAAGCTTCGCAGCTGTTGCAAACTAGGTTTTGTTTTAAAAAGAAAAAAAGGTTTTGTTTGGATGGAGATGTCACTAGGATATCATCTACCTTGAATGCAGAGGTATACTGGTTTATTGTTACCAAATAGAGAGGAGACAGCGATGCACCAGCAGCTTTATGTTGCCTTCACCATCTGAAATAATAGCTGTTTGCAGATGCCCCGGGGTGGACAGTAGACCTTCGGTAATGGTGTACTATCTGGTGAGTCTAAAGGTCCATTTATGCTCCCTTACGTATGTAAATAGCGACACCCGTTTCAAACTTTGTCATACGTCTCCGTCCTCATACTTCCATGCATGTTTTGCCTTGCCATGGTTGTTATGTCTTCCACTAGTGGTCAGTTCTAAGTTCACAGTTCACTCCTGCGATCCAACGTCAGTTTCAGACAGAATTTGGCGGCGGTAATGCGTCGCTATAAACTTGTTTCCAACCGCCCAACACGCCTTAAACATTCGCATATAATCGTTCACAATGTCTACAGTTGTGCTCGTCTTCATTCTTCTGCTTTTTTGTTCACTCGTGATTCTCTTCTTCTTCTGGTTTGTTCGCTGGTCACATTTCAGCTATTCTGCTCAGCGCTGCCCCTGTGATTTTTGGTGGTATTGCTTCGTCTTCAGCTTCAAGCGACGGATAGTTTAGCTCCCTGAATATGGACCAAAGTACAATAACCGATGCAGGAGACGGACGGATCTGCGTCGAGCATAAATGGGCTTTAAAAGGTTTTCCCAGTTGTGTTTTGCTACAACTGGGAAAAAAATAACTCTACTTCACTTAAATATTTTAACTGAGGAGGAAATGGGGTTCAGGTTTGTGTAGTCTTGTGACTGTCCCAAGTAGCAGGACAGTCTTCAGTAATTTACAGGCTCCTGATTAGTAAAAGGTCTTCTTGTTTATGATCGTATGCTGACTTGCATGGCTGCTGGTAGATTGCTTTAGTCATTACTGGGGGTGTAAATCACAAGTTTGACCATAATACAATATTTTATCCATTCACTGGATAACAATTTGTCATTTAGCATTATCACAAATTCTTCCACAACACGATATCGATATTAAGACAGCAATCGAAATGAGACCATTTTACATTCTGATTAAATACAATCACATCTAGTCGTGTCAAATTACCAAAAAACTCTACTTAGATATCAAAATGTTATTTTATTCCTGTGCCCAATCAGATTATTGTTAAAGAACTTTTTGATAAGGTAGTAAAATCTGACTTTCTACTATTCTATTCTATTCTGTTCTATTCTATTCTATTCTATTCTATTCTATTCTATTCTACAGTCATTTAGCAGACACTTTTATGAAAAGCGACATACATCAGAGAAACATAACACAAGGAAGAATTCAAACAAGATGGGGCATCATAATTAAGTGGTAGTCAGACTGTTGTGAGTCTGTAAAGTCTTTATTGACTTTATTGTAGTTAGACGACCACACCTTTAGATATCTAACCAAATTAGAATAAGACATTTTAGTGTCAGAACAAAGAAAATGGAAACAATTACACTTTTTTACTAAGCACATCTTAAAATAGGCCTGTCCGTGTGTGATTAATATTTTCTATTTGGATCGATGCCGTTGCATGGTTGGTCATTAAATGGGTGAATTGATGTATTGTCACACCCCCTAGTCTTTACTGAAATTACCAGACTGTGTCAGTGTATATTGTAGGATGCCCCCCACAGAATGGGACTCTCCTGTCATAGGTGCTCTTTATGTTTTGCAATCGTGCTAATTTGCCGTCATGTAAATCTTGGTCATGTTCGTGTTTAGCTTCTTGTAGCCTGTTAATGAAATCAGGATTTCATGCAGGACAGTTCTTACCTTTCTTCTCCAATTTTGTTTCCTGATTTAACCTGAAAAAAATAATAAGAAGTAATACTGAAAGGTAACAACAACAATCACTTCTTATGTTCTTAAAAAGCTCAAATTAGTCAACTTGCTTAAAAAAATGTGAAGAAAAAAAAAAATGCCAGTGAGTCAAAGCTGCAGAGGCTGATATGAGATTGCTGGATATATTCAGTATCCATGAAATGTGCACAAAATCATATTTTTCTGTAGTGTTTTAATCAAGGTCTTCCAGGTGACAGTCTATCCTGCTTCATCCGCTCTTTGTTAATTGAAATGAAATCAGAAGCGTTTGCTGTTGGTTGTACGTTGCTGCAGATACTATAACATACTCCGTGAAGATTTTTGACCTTATGGTTTCTCAGTTTGAAGGTTTACGTTCTGGTTCTGGTGTGAATGGCTGTGAGTGCCGTACTGTTTGGTTCTTTTTTTTTCTTTTTTTTTTGCAGTGGTCCTCTGTGAGATTGTCCTGCATGGCTTTAACAGCTGTGTTTGTGTTACAACTCACTTCCATCGTGCTTCCTTTTCCATCACTGTTTTCTATCCACTGAACTTTACTTTTGCACTTTATCACTGAGTAGGCCAGACTATGGGACTGGGTCAGGGCCAAGGCTCTCAATATATGAATGCAAAATGCTGATGCAATAAAGAAAATGGGGGCTATTGTAAGGAGGAAAAAAACAGACCTCTGAAGTTGGCAATGTGATGGTTTGCATGTTCTTTGAACATATATTTAAATCACACCATCAGTTTTTAGATGGGTTTTCTTTCTTTTTTTCCTATGAGAATTTACTGAGACCTGAAGCATCCTTGAACTCAATCCCAGGGGAGACATTTCAGAAAAAAAACTGACAACATAAAACATGATCAGTGACTGCCTGGTAGGTAGGTAATTAATCTGATGGAAGTTTTTGACAAGGAGAGCTATCACTGTGCTAAATTATACAGTTTGAGCCCATAGCTCCAGTAGAGCTGTGTGGAGATTTTTATTTGCACAATTTAAAGGGCAACTTTCCCCCCTTTGAAAAACAGTGGGAGAATATAACTTTACTGTTAGCAACAGTGACGTCTTGAAGCCATGCAGTTTGTTTGAATGCATGTTTGTGTGGTGTTGACTGACGGAAAACAAACAGGAAAATGTATTTGTTTTTTTTATTGGTTTTAATACGTCTTCCAGATGGGAAAATTCTTAATCTTGGTAGATTCCGGGAAACCGTCTTGTCAGCCGCTGATGTGAAACAAAATCCCACAAACAGTTGCTTAAGACGATCAACCAGTTCAACCCTGCTAAGCAAAACAAAACCATTTTCCTATTGAAAGATCTTGTTGGCTGCCAACAAATGATCAGTCCCTACAGGAAAATGTGACGTTGGGATTAACGCAAATTCAGCCAATCCTTGGAAATTCTGCACGTTCTGGGATTTTTGTCCAATCACCACAACTTTAATGTAACTTTGGCAAATCTCAGCAATTATCTGCGTTACCCGAAACACATACGTCATCAAATTTACGTCCCCGTCGTGATTATTGACATGCAGACATGTGCAGGATAAATGTGTCGCATGTGGCATCTGAAATAGTGCATGGCACTTTCCCAGTGTTCAGGAAAGGGTTTTGCTTTGATTTACGAACCGCCTTGCATACAGAGACCCCTGCTCCTTGAAGCAGCCAGAGCAGGTTCGAATCCCGACTGGTGGTTGGTTGCATGTCACGCCTTCTCTCTCTGACCCATTTCCCCTCTCTAATAAAGGTCCTAGAGCCTGAAAATGCTTTCCTAGTGTTGACCATAATAAGTTGTTTTGTACCATGGCAACATTAAACAAAAGTTATCAACTCATAAACATTTTTCTACCACAAAACACCACCAGAGAAGGTCTGAAATGCACCAATAGATAAAGAAAATCACCATGAAGAGTCAGTATCATCCGACCTGCTGTAAATGCTAAACAAATAAGAATATTGGCAAGTTTTTTGTACAGTGTTTTGCACATAATTAAACACTTAGAAACACCTTGCAACTTTTGCCATAAAATTTCACAAAAACTGCTGCAAAATCAAGGATTTTGGGTCACAACCATCACAAAAAAAAGCCACAAAATCCTAGAGGGACTGAATTGTTATAAAGCCTGGTTTTGTTAACCGGGACACCACAGAAGGAGGAATCCAGGGTGGGTAGATGGCTTAACAAAACATTGGACTGTAGAAATCTGTGATTTTAACCCTGAAAAGTCCATAATTTTAACTGTGTTCTTATTTATAAGCATGACAACCCTTCAGATTCGGTTCCAAAAAACCATTAAGGACCCAAAGACCTTTTAAAAGAGCACTTGCTGTCACTGACTGAGAGGAATGCTTGGGCTGGATTGTGTTTCAGTTCTACATTCAGTATGTTCCCTGAAACAATGGTACAAAGGTTTAGATTTTTCTATGATACTTTGCATCTATTTGAAAGAGATGAGAAGGATGACAAAACCAATAGCACGAAAAACATGTATGCTTTTCTCTTATTATATTACCCCAAAAAATAGAAAAAAAATTGAAAAGTAGCAAAGTTTTATTGAACGTGTGACCGCTGCTAGCATCGCCCCAAAGCAGCGGGTCGGTGGAATGCTGCTGTGACTTTCTCCAGAGAGCAAGTTGTGTTGAAAAGTCCAAAAAGAGGCTAAAATATCTGTTTAGTGCAATGAAATCCAAACTGTCGCTTTCTTAGTGCGTAAAAGGGCTACACTACTTAAATATGCACCACTTGCTGATTCATTGCGCTTGTACATGAGGCATCCTCTCTCCTGACGAGGAAGCAGCCTTGGTTTGTTTTCATGCTGCTTCACGCCGAGTTCAAGAGGCCCCGCCCATTTTATATTTTGCATAGTGTTACAGTACAACCACTTACAGAATGTATTAAGTGGACCAGCTGCTAACTTGATTTTATTTTGCTCCTTAGCAAAATGATTCACCTCCTGTACAAGATTGTCACTGATACATGTCAATGTTTGGTCCTGCACTGCCGGGACGGCAGGGACACGTTCAGATACTAAGAGGCTGCAGAAAGCTCCCAGCGTGCTTCATCTGCAGACAAACACCTAGATTAAAAAGGTGATCTGCAGCATTTATGACGGTATGTCTTATCAAAAGACTGATGACTGTCACCACTCTTTGCATGAGATCTACTGTTTGTATGACACACACCTCTGACTGTATAATCACTAAAATCAGCACTGTACTGTAATAACAACGAAAACAAAGTGAATATAAACCTCTAACTGAAAGAGGTCTGTGATTTTTTTTTTTTCTTTTTTTTTGTAAATAATTCATAGTGCTACTTTAGGGGATACTCACGGATCAGAACTGTTGAGAACTTGGGACAAAGGACAAAAAGTGGCATCCAATTTCATCTTTTTTCTACCGCAGCGTTATTGTGAATTACAGTGTTTAGTTTATTAGTGGAAGAACCTGAGATAGATTAGAGTGTAAAGTATCACAGGTTTTCTCCTCATATTTCATATTCAGTGTCTGTCAGAGCTCCTATTTTATTTTATTTGTTTTGTTTTGTTTTGTTTTAATCTAATTTTTTGCCACTACAACAACGGTCCCATCAATCCTGACGGATGAAAACATGTCTGCTTTGTTGCAGAGACAGGCTGTAGCAAACCAATGTACCAATGTGAACTTTTTTTAAATGCTGTTACACAAATTGTACCACCATAAATATTGGAAGTGTTTCTTCCGGGTTGTACATGACTCAAAACTGTTTGCAGGTTAATGGCCCCATTAAAAAGTGCATTTTGAGTGTTTCTAACTTTCATTCATTTGTTTTAGTCGATATGAAGTTTAACTTAACAAAAAACAGGAAAATAAAAACAATAAGAAAAAAAAGACACTTATTAAAGGCTGGAACTCTCAATTAAACTTCTACATCTATGAATTATTGAAAATATATGCGAGGATGACATTACACTCCAAACAAAATTAAGTTTCAGAGGCTTTTGAATTTTAGCAAAAGCTTATTAAATAAATCAAATGAGTATAAATAAACATGCAGTATCTCACTATAGAAATTAAACTTTGACATACAGAATATCAGAGTTCAGTTTTTATAGTTTGGTGTTCTGTATATCAAAGTTTCATTTTTATAGTGTTCTTCCATGAAAAGATATTATGAAATATTTGCAGGAATGCGAGTGTGTACTCACTTCTGTGAGATACTGTATTTGCTAAACCTGCCAAAATTTTTAATTATAATATTTATTTATTTACTTTGCATTTGTTTTTATTTAATTTTGTTTGGAGTGTTGTGTTGGTCAAATCTCTTTTCATTTAAGTTGTGCAAACTGAACAATAACTTATTTAAACAAACATATTAAATCTACGTTTGCTATTTAAAACTGTGAAGTGGTTTAAATAAATCCAGGCGGTATTTAGATGTGCTGATTAGCTGCTGTACTTCTCTGTAGTTATAGCACTATTTTCTAAGACCCTGAAAAGTCACAATATTGAACTTCTTTTCAATGACAAATTTACATTTTCAACCCTAAAGAAATAAAACTTCGTGAGCACTTTGTGATAGATGAATCTGTTTTCAGATCCTATAACTGAATATTTATACCTCATGCTTCAAACAACATTTGTATTATTGTGCTCCAAGCAGAAATACATGTTACTGCATATTTGATAGGTTCATGTTGATCTTTATGGAATAACAGGGTGATATTGTAGAGATTGTGTGTCTGTGTATAGATAATGGGTCTCTAGAGAGAGCAAAACTGTCTTGTCTTTAGGTGAACACTGTGTCCATGCTAGTTTTGTTTTGACTGTAAGCCACATTCACCAGGTTAGTAATCACATCAGTCACATTAAATGACTCTGTCACATAATACCACTTCTTTTCTCCCCTAATTCCTAAAGGAAAATTAAGATATTTTAAGAAATCCCTTCCACTATGAGAGATCTATCAGCCTGGATGGAGCTGTCTTTGTGCTAAGCTAGCCTACAAGGTTAACAGTTCTCATCTGACTTTGTGGAGTAAAAAATAAATAAATAAAAGTAAAGGGAAAAGGGAACTGAAGATCTCACACTGTTTAATGTGATGATCCGTGAGTGTCTTTCACTTGTACAAAACATGTAAGCATTTTTTCTATCACTCTATGATTGTACAGTACGGCTTGTATAATTTACAGGTGAAGCATGTATTTTAAACTTTTTGTAAAATCCAAATGATTACTGTGTACATAGATACAGAGATGTAGAAAGCAATTAGGTTGCAGTTAATCTCTAATAGCATGATAATTATCGGGGTTTAGTATGTATGTACAGGCTTTCTGTTAAATCTTTATGAAGGGAAACACTTGAAAATCAGCTGAAATCAGACTGCGTGCTGTCTATGGATAAACTCTGCAATGCATTTTTTGTGCCTTTTATATCAATGTATGTAATCTAGACAATCTTGAAAAGCTTGTGTACAACCAAAATGACAATAAAATGGTTCTGGGGTGGAATATATTCATCACAGACTATCTTTCTTGCTGAATATGGGACTGTTAGCACAATAACTGATGAATGCTACATTCATGCTAAAAAGAAAAATGAACACCCAAAATGGCATGCTATTTATTTAACCCTTTTTGGGTTATCCATCTTAAATTAGTACATTTGCATCCACAATGTATTGTTCATGCCAGTATATGTGGCATATATTGTGCCTGATGATTAAATGAGAGAGGATTTGGTAGAGAGTTTAGGTGAGGTCACCAAAATGTTCTCAACGTCTACCAATTGGGGTACCTCAGATTTTTAATGGTGGTCTGTGGTTGATAGCACTCAAAATTTATGCACAATACTGTATATTTTCAAGCCTTTTTCCTTTATGGGATTATGAAACCTTTGCCCCTCTGTTAATGTTGGTTTGGTTAGGCTTAGGTTATACTTGTATCTTAAGCTTAATGTACTAGTCACTACGAAATGAGACCTTGAGACTTGGGAGGCAGCAAAAATATATTAGTAAATTTTTTCCTAATATATGAGTATTTGTTTGTCCATCAATTTCTTGTTAATGTTAAAGCTGTCCTTAAATGCATGTGTGTGTTTGTGTGTGTGATTATGTCCACTAAATACTAGTTCTATTCTATACCAGTTCTACATGTACTTTGATACTCCTAAGCTGCAGTGGCAACATCAGCACAACTCTTTCCCATGTGTAATTAAATGTTTTTTGCTTTCTTTCCAGGTGTTGTCCCCCACAGAGCAGAGTATCCCATCGCCGTCCTCTCCAGACTATCGAACGAAGTGCCAGGGTGACGAGAAGGAGCATTTCCACATCCTTCCTCAGCTGCAGGCCAAGAGGGCTGACTTCCTCACTGTCATGTTGACCGGTACATTGCCTCAGCGCCGAAGCTTTGCCACACCAGATAAAGAGGAACCAGAACCTCCAGGGCCAAAAGATGACGATGTTACAAAGAGTGAATCCAACAGCGAGGCCAGTCAGAAAAGCACAGAACGTAGTCAGGACGCTGCGCCCTCGACACTCATGGCCGAGGACCAGAGAGGCCAGAGGGAGCATGCCTCAGTTGCTGATGCTGACCCAGATCTGGAGGATGCATCAAAAACCCTTGTTCTTTTCTCACCTGGAGATACTCGCAAGTCTCCCTCTGGTGGAGATCACGGTCTTGAGGCTGAGTTGGCCACACCGTCTGCCCCAAATTCCCGAAACGACCGCCTCCTGGTCGGGGAGGCGATTCAGCCTGAACCCTCTGAGACTGGCCGCTTGTCTCCAGCTCTCAGATCAGACCTGAAACCCCCACCTCCCATTGCTCCTGCATCACCTCCCTTTACCAAAGTTGAGCGCACTTTTATCCACATTGCAGAGACATCACACCTCAATGTCATGTCTTCAAATGGTCACTCTGCTAAGGACAGTGACCGGGAAGTCTTTGTCATTATAAAGGAATCTACTGTAGAGCTTGACAAGCATGACCAGGAGGGATCACTAGTGACAAAACAGTCTCCAGAGGACCCTGTGCCAGTCATAGCTACCACAGCTGACAAACAATCCAAAACTGAAAATGGTCCATCAGCTGTCCAGGCTCAGTCTTTGGAGATTGTCCCAGAAGCCAGCTTACCAGTTTCTGAACATAAAGATCTATCACAGGAACCTAAGAACCAGCCATCCTCAAGTGAGGACGCTGTCAAGCTTCAGGCAGTGGGATCAGAGCTACCAGCTGCCATCAAGCCCAAAATCCGAAGCCGGATCCCAGTACTCATATCTGAAGAGGACTCAGGCTCAGAACAGTCCTCTTCTCTCTCAGCCAGGGCTCGGCTTCAGCAGCGAGCGAGGCAGCTGGACTTGGCACGTATGCTGGTCCAGAAGCAACAAGGTCGCTGGATGAGGAGGAGAATGCTTTCTGGGACATCATCATCATTGTCCTCTGGGGATGATGAGCGCCGGAGAGCATCTGAAACTTTATCCACTACCGGCTCAGAGGAGGACATGCATACCTCGGACGAGTCCAAGAGGAGTTCTCGTCTCAAAACGACTGAAGAGCAAGGCTCAAAGGAGTGCAGGAGCAAGATCCCCAGACCTGTCACTCCCATAAAAAGATCTCCAGGAGGACTTGCTGCTGCTGGCCCCTCTCCTCTGTCCTTACCAGAGTCCCACAGTACCAAAGGAGCGTCATCCGTCATTAATGGGTATGACATAGTTTTTTTCATTTTACTGTAACTTTGAAACCTTTTGATTAAATGACTTTGAGGAAATAACATCAGTGTGCTCTTCTATCCACAGAAATCAGAAAACTGGAATACGCACTCTCAGCGGCCAACGGAATTCCAAGCCAGTCTCACCCAGGTCCTCCTCTTCATGTCCCCGCCCTTTAGCTGCCCCGCCTGGCAGTCCTCGAATGCCTCTAAATGTCCTGTTTGGAACCCGACGCAGCCTTAGCTCCACCCACTGCAGGACCGACAGCCCCTCCCCTCAGAGAGTATGCCCGTCCAGACAGCCCCTCTCGGTTCGAGCCCCTACTGTCCCCATGCTACCACCCAGGACTACAACAACCATGCGGCGCAGCGCCTCGCAGGAAGCCACCGTGCAGTCTTCTGCCACTTCGACCTCCAGGATCAGGCTGAAACCAGTGGCTAAGGGAAAATCAAATACCAGGGAGAAGTCGGTGCCCGCTAGATAATACAAAGAGACTCATATCAGAGATGCGTTGGTGTGTAATCAGTCTTTGAACAAGCTACGCCTCAAAGGTTTTCACCTGACTTAATAATAGACTGTGATGTTACAATGACCTCCATCAATTCATTAAATGTAAACAGACAGCTTATATTTTCCAAGGATAGTTAACTGATCCTTTCTTAATGGGCTTCCAGTAATCCTGACTGTCAAACAGGAGCGTTGCTGCCATGGTGCTATGGATATGTCTGCTGCTCCCTGGTCGATACCTAATTTAACTGCTTCCTTGAGCTGAGAGTCATGGCTTCAAATGAGTTAGTTTTCAGATACACTCACCTAACACAGTACTCCCAGCTTTCCTAAACAATGCTACTCTTCTATCAACAATACTCTGCTTGGTTCACATTGCATGGAAATGTACATCACAAATGTATGGAATGTGTAGAGGGAAAACTATATTGAATTATTTGATATAGTTATCACTTTTATATTGGCCATGAACAAATTAAGTTGGACTGGTTTGAATGCCCCACTGTGTTGAGATAATAAGAGATTCCTAACCATATCCTGCACTCAGTATGACCCTGGATAAACAGAAGGATTAAATGTGAACGCAAAATTAATCGCTCGGCCACTCGTTTCCTCCTCATGGTGTGATAATGGGCATGCTTTAATTATTCTATTTCCTGAGTGTTTTATTTTGTTTATGCTCTGAATTGTACATAAAAGAATCATTTCCCATAAAGACATCTTTATTTTTTATCTTGCCAAGCAAAGTGTAAATTAAGTATTTAGCCTTCTGTTCCAATGTGTTGACACTATGCTTGTTTTTTACGCATGAGAAAAAACAGGGTTAACCATGAGAGGAAGTTATGCCTGCTTGGACTCAGTGCAATCATGTGCTGGTTGTTGGGCCATGTGTTATTTGTGTGGAGTTGCTGGGCAATGAGCTGTGAAGTAAAGTCTTGGTCATGTGAAGGAGAGTCTTGTAATTATTTTCTTATTGTTCTCCAGCATTTGCTAACTTTGCATTTTTCCCTCTGTTATAGACACGCATATCATATTCTTGGGCAACTGGCATCTAACAACAAATATTAGCCACCTGCTGTCTGATTCAGGCTAACCCCATCCCTCTTTGGCTTTACCACTTGCCCCTATGCCTCCATTTTTAAGATGATGTCCTTCTTTTCTTT
The DNA here is from genome assembly GCA_026261665.1 of Melanotaenia duboulayi. Taxonomy (NCBI): domain Eukaryota; kingdom Metazoa; phylum Chordata; class Actinopteri; order Atheriniformes; family Melanotaeniidae; genus Melanotaenia; species Melanotaenia duboulayi. Next base: position 6,465,652 of record CM047978.1, read on the forward strand.
TAGAAATCAAAAAGTAAGTGTCATCTAGCTGTTAAAGCAAGGCAAGATAGTCAAGTGAAACATTTATTTGAGCCCCCAAAAGAAAAACTGTATCGTAAAAGTTTATGTTTAATTACTGGATGAATAATACACAATCACCAGCTACTTTATCAGGTCCACCTTGTTTGTACCAGGTTGGATCCCTTTTTGTCTTCATAAACTGTCTTAATTCTTGATTGGTGTCAAAGATTGAACAAGGTGCTGGAAACATTCCTCAGAGATTTTCTCCATATTGACATGACAGCATCACACAGTTGCTGCAGGTTTGTCGGCTGCATCCATGATGAGAATCTCCCGTTCCACCACATCCCAAAGCTGCTCCACTGGTTTGAGATCTGGGGCCTCATTTATCAAGCTTGCGTAGGAACAAAAACACCAAATATAGTCAACTTTTGGGATTTATGAAAATCAAACTTGACGGAAAAATYTTCCTACCTCCTCAGCAACTCTGACCCTGGTGTACATAATCTGGAAAAACGGGAAACGGCGACACCAACGGCCCAGAATAAAATCAAGGAAATGATGTGAAATKTGAGACATTTGTGCACAATCCACTGTTACCTGTCACACCACATGTGATATATTAAAGCTGTTTGCAGAAATGAATGAAGACGCACATTCCATATTAAGTCTCCTAAGAATGCATGCTTGGGGGAAAAACAGGATGTTCAGGAAAAAGNGGAAAAATCTTCCTACCTCCTCAGCAACTCTGACCCTGGTGTACATAATCTGGAAAAACGGGAAACGGCGA
>CM047978.1:6466837-6481235 GCA_026261665.1 Melanotaenia duboulayi
GTTATTGGTTTTTTAAATTGTTGTCCCAATTTCTGTCAAGACGGTCTTTATTTCCCATAACTTCTTGGTCGCGGTGGCAGTGTCCCTCCCACCCAGCTGCAGCCCCGCCCATCCAGCTGGAGCACCCAGCAGCTAGAATAAATATTATTTAACACAAAATAAACTGCTACCAATCTCAGATGTATCTGTACATGTTTATTTTATACATTAAAACAAATGAATAAATTACCAGCATCATTACTGTCATTTAGCAGATGCTTTTCGCCAAAGCTGTGGGATTCGAACTTCGATCTCCCGCATAGCAGATGGTTGATCTACCGACTGAGATATCCAGCCACATGTTCCCATGCCTCTGGTGTGTCTTCCCTTCTGACAATGCGATTACAGCATCTGCCACCTGCTGCCACTATTCTGCCTTTCTGACACAAGTCATGCCCACGCTGTGTCCACCAATTAAATATTTTTACGGTTTTCAACATTGTCCATCAGGATCTCAGTCTCACACCCGGAAAAAGTCTGCTTTTTCCCTCCCGAGTTGTCATGCAAATGATGTGATGAATATTTAACACAGGCGTTCACCTGACCTTTTATAGCCACCATGTGGGCGTGGGAAGGCGTTCCATCACGTGTGCCCGCTTTACAGTTGATTCTTATTTGTGAATGGAAACAGGCGTAGGTCATGCATGCGTACACTTTTACAAATGTCTCATATTTCACAGCATTCCATCAATTTTATTCTGTACCGTTGGTGTCGCAGTTTCCCGTTGTCCCAACTTATGTGCCTATGCCTGGGTCAAAGTTTCCGTGGAAATAGGAACATTTTTCCTGCAAGTTTGGTTTTTATAAATCACAAAACTTGACTAAATTTGGCGTACGCCGGTTTTTGTTCCTATGCAAGCTTGATAAATAAAGCCCATGGTGCATTATCCTGCTGGAAGCAGCATCAGAAGATCCTACACTGTGATCATAAAGGAATAGACATGGTCAGCAGCAATACTCAGGTAGGTTGTGGTGGTTAAACCAGGCCACATTCATATTAAGCGGCCCAAAGTGGAGCAAGAAAATACGCCCACCACCCCCACCATTATATCACAGCCAGTCTGAATTGTTAATACAAGTCAGGATGCCAGGTTTGGACAATACAATTGCGTGTGAAGGCAATAAACAGTGTATTACGTCTGTGTCACATGACTATAGTAGCTTATCAGATAATGATGCTGTTACTGTTGGTGTTGACGAGGTTTTATTTAATATTTTACTAGTATAAGGCAGGTTATTTGTGCATTGTTTTATTTTATTCATCATATTACTTCAGTATATATTTTTTTTTTCATTTAATGAATAAATCATATTTTCACTTATAGTTTATTTTTTAATTTTAAAAAGATTTATTCTATCTTTTTTTTATTTAATTTACTTGTTAGTATAATTTATTATTGTTTTAAAATCATTTCTTTCAAGCACTGATGTTCTTAAGTTACCATCTGAATGTGGAGCTAAAACAGAGACTAATTAGACCAGGCAACATTTTTCCATCTTCTATTGTCCAGTGTTGGTGAGTCTGTGAATTGTAGCCTCAGTTTCCTGCTTTTAGCTGACAGGAGGCACCTGGTGTGGTTTTCTGCTGCTGTAGTCCATCTGCTTCAAGGTTGGACGTCTTTAGAGGTATTCTGCATGTCTTGGTTGTAAGCAGTGGTTATTACTGTTGCCTTTCTGTCATCTTCAATCAGTCTGCACATTTTCATATCGCATCAGCCAGGGTTTTTGTTCCAGACAACTGCTGCTCACTGGATGTTTTCTCTTCTTCAGACCACTCTCTGTAAACCCTAGAGACGGTTGTGTGTGAAAATCCCAGTATCCCAGTTTCTGAAATACTAAAACCAACAACCATGCCACATTAAAAGTCACTTAAATCCTCTTTCTTCCTGATTATGATTCTCAGTTTGAACTTCAGCAAGTCTGTCTTGTCTGTGCTGCAGTTCACCAGTTCGGCCACAGGGTGGCAGTAAAGACGCCGCACAAACAAAGGGGCCACGAAGAAGACTAAACATGGTGGTTCAGGTTGAGTTGAAATGTTTGGAGAGTTTCCCCTCACTGCTGAATCCTTTGGATGTTTTGGTATTAAATTCCCATCTGGATTCGGTTTTCCATAATGACACAGACACACCAATCATCCTCTTTACTCAGCACCAGCCTCGGGCCTGTAGAAGAACCGGCATTTTGCTGCGGGTTCACACGACCACCGAGGAGGAGATGGCAAGCTGCGAAGGAGGAATCTATCCTCAAGCCGACACCGACTCGGTCCAGCGAGTCCGTCTCTTTACCAGCCGCTACTTTTTTCAACACCACCGGCTTCAGGAGCTCAGAATCACCGGGACAGTTAGGCCTCTGGAGCCTGTCAACCTAGACCGAGTGGTGCTGGGTGCCCGCAGCCGGCAGACCCTCCGCTGGGCCGGAGCGGAGCAGTTCACCACAGGCCTGTTGGAGCTCTGTCGTTCGGGGCAGCTGCTGCTGGCACGGCAGGGAGACCCACTGCTGCTGCCCCATCATCCCTTGTTAGAAACGGACTTGGGACAGGTGAGATTAGGGACTGATAATGAATAACTTCAGTGAGCATATGTTTCGTCTTTGTTTGGGTTTGTATGTGGAGTTTTAGAAGCTCCAGTCAGTTTAGATCTTGCCTGTTTGTTTGAAGTGTTTTCTGCATATGCGTTTAGGTGCAGCTGCAGCAGCCGGAGCTTCTTGTGTTGGAGTGCAGGCCTGTAACACAGGGGAGGATCACAGCCAACACGTCTCTGGTTCTAACAGACTGCTGGGATTCAGTGGAACCCCCAGTGCCCCCCTTGCCCTGCAGACCACCCAGACTGTGCGTCTCAGACTTTGCTCATTATGCAGATGGCCTTGGCGGTGGGGGATCACTCCTTGACAGCAGGAGGCTGTCAGGTTCGGGGTTCTCTGACATCCTCCAGGCGCTGGAGGGCAGGTTGGACATCCGTGTGGTGGACACACAACGATGGCGCGAGATCAAAGGTCAGCGGGGGGCGGCTGTGGATGCCAACAGCTGTGTGTTTGTGAGCAAGCAGCTGCTTCTCAGACTGGGGTTGTTCAACCATGAGTGGATAAGGGTGTCCAGGCTGGGTGAATCCTTCAGAGCACACACCGGAGAGACTGATGTCAAGTTGGGCCTCTGTAGAGAGCGACTGGTCTGCGTGGTGATGGTGGATCTAAATCTGAGTCCAGAACTCCAGATCCATGAAGATGTGGGTTTCATATCGGCAACCTTGTGGTTCAACATGACTGCAGGAGAAATGATTCCTGTGAAGAGCAGCACACTTAGGATGAAGGTAATTACATATTTATAACTATTCTTAATGTCTAAGACTTGAATATATGACTGAAAAAGGCCTCCAGGAACATACGTTTCCTGCAGGCGAGCGTGTGACATATGGTTGTCTGTTTGTACACACTTTAGTTATATAGATGCTCGTGTGTCTATGATAGTGTGTGTGTGTCACATGCACAGTGGTGCAAACAAAAGAAGAGGGTTAGTCTCTAGCTGCATCACAGAAACATGAATAAGACCTAAGACAGGCACTGTGAGTCTACAGATTCAGCTAAAAGAAAGATGATAGAACAACTAAATGAACATTTCAGTGTTCTCATTCTGTAACACATTCCTTTAAACTCATCTCCATTTGGGGTTTCTTTCCGTGCATTAATTCGGCTTCTGAAAGCGCACTCACGTTCTTCCTCTTGTAAAAAACTCATCCATCAGTGTGGTTACACATTGTAAAAGATGCAAGAATTACAACCAGAAGTCCTCCCAGCAGGACAACCATTCACACCAGTTTAGAAGATATTTAGAAAAAAGTGTTTTCACAGGAGAAAAAAAAGCTCAGTAGAAAACCTGAACACAAAGACTGATGCAATATATTCAAAGCAACTGCAGCAGCTGCAGTATTATAGTTGTAGAGCATCTAAAAAAAATAACGAGAGTTCTGAGGCATGTTGAGCTTTTTCTGCCAGCGGATCCTTACTTTGCTGAGCTGTTCGTCCTCTTGTCTTTTTGTCTCAGAGGTGGAGGCCACCACCTCCGGAGCCTGATTGTCATCTCTCTGAAAGTCTCTGCCGCTCTGCCTCTCCACCCTTTGCCAGCAAGCTTCACATCCAGCCAGTCGTCTCTCCGTTGTACAACAACCTCAGCTGCTGTGACAACCTGCTGGCCGAACACTTCAGCACACCCAGGTCAGCTGACGCTCTGAGTCACAGGTGGTTTCTGCTCCAACATAACATGAGAAATGACTTGACTTGTCGCTTTTTGGGGGATTTGAGCTTCCAGCCTTCCTGTGAATTGTTCTGTTTTTGTAACCAGCTTGTCCTGACTTTTTGCAGAGTGGTTTCACAGGGAGACGTCCTGACAGTACCAGCTGAAGGACATCCAGACCTGCTTGTAAATAATTCTGAGGGAATCCACAGGTACCACACGTCAAGCAAATACAGCACTGTACACACGTTTTAATACATTAGAAAGCTATAAACTCAATGAGAAATTATTTATTAGTTATTTCCTCATAAAATACTCAGTGTCTTCTCTGGTAATGATTTTCATCTGAATAAATAGTAAATGAACTGCTGCAATCTCAGTTCTGGTCTGTGACCTTTGAACTCTGTCAGGTGTCCGGTGCTGTTCTTCAAAGTGCAGAAAGTGTGTTCGTCTGCAGAGGGAGAGGAGGAAGGAGAAGGAGGCGCTCATCTGGCTGACAGAGTGCACACTTCACTCTACATGGTAAGCACTGGCTTCATACAGCTCTGGAAAAATAAGAGACCACTGCACAATGATCATTTTCTTTTAGGTTTTTTATCTTTTAAATGTGCAAGTCATGTTGAACTGAACATTTGTTGTCAACTGCTGACAAGATTTCTCCAAATTTCCCAAATCAAACTGTTGTTCTTTAGAGATGCAACATGTAAAAAAATCAAAGGTCAGTCACAGAAAAAATAATATCCACTAAAAGCTATGTTTCTATTGGTATCTAGTCACTTTGATTAAATAACTGTTATGTCTTTGCTCTCTTAAAATGAGCTGTTTATATCTACGTGCCGTGGGTCCACACAAATGTCAGCTGCCATATTTGTGCCGCCGTTTTTACTATGGTGTCTCTGAATGGACAAACAACTCAGTGTGTGAAGTGAGAGCCCTTTAAACTTTAAAACTGTTTGATAGAAGCTAGAGCACCATTTTGGGACAAGTAATGCCTTAGAAGGCATGTAGAAGAAGACACATGTACACGTGTTGAAGAAGTTGCCTGTAGATCACTGGACCAACTTTAAAAGAAATGACTATATCAAAACAAGAGATTGGTGATTTGCAGAGCATGATAAATAAAATAAAAACAAATCACCTGATCACTTTTAAAGTAATGATACCAATGTTTTGACTAAAGAACAATCAGAAATCTGACTTTGGTGGAATATCCCTGGTTTGTAATCACAGCTTTCATTGCTTTATTGCAGCCTTGGTTTCAGTGACCTGAATCTGTGGGTGATTGTTTTCTCAGGGAGTGTCCACCAACAGCTCTGTCCCCTGCGACTCTGTCGAGGGAACATCTCTGTGGTGTAGCTTTTCTCCTCCAGGACTCAGCAAGACTGTTGACCTCATCAGCGGCATCATCCTGCCTCACCTGCAGCACAGGTAACTCACCCAAAGCTGTAAAAACGATCAGCCACAGCACTGAAACATAATCTGACCTTTCTGCTCTCATGAACCTTGTAAAGAAAGAGATGAATCATGGTAAATGAAGTGATGAGTAAAGTGTTGTTTCTGACTGTAGCAGCTCTCTGTCTGGTTGCACCATCCTCCTGTACGGTCCTTCAGGCAGCGGAAAGACGACTGTGGTCAGAGCAGCGAGTCGCAGACTGAACCTCCACCTTCTGCAGGTGCGACTGCAGCTATGAGATCATTTCACGGATCTTACAGTATTAGAAATGCATGTTTTCTGGCTGCTGCAGCAGCCTGTTGCAGTCATGTTTTTCCTGCTGTTCCCTGTGTTTAGGTGGACTGTGTGACTGTTTGCGCTGACACCCCTGCAGCCTCTGAAGTGAAGCTGACGTCTGCATTTCAGCGGGCTGAAGCCCTGCAGCCCTGCATCCTGCTGCTCAGGAACCTGCCGCTGCTCCTCAGAGCTCGTGGAGCCGCTGAAGACGATGGCAGAGTCCAAGCAGCGCTGTGCCAGCTGCTCAGCAGCACCCCCACCAGGTCAGTTACTGCGTTTCTTGTAATTATTCAAACAACCAAGATGTCTTTTTGTAACTTGGGTAATCAAATCTATGGATCTATGTTTTTATCTTAACAACACTCAAAGCACTTTACATTGAGTCCATGTGTGCCTACATTCACACATTTTTTAGGGGTTAAGAGCCATTTTCTGATAGGACAGTTTTGTCCATAGACAGTGTGTGTTGTCCTCTAAAACAAAACCAACCTCACAGCAGGTGAGGTGTGCAGCAAAAGTTAGCGTGAAGATGTAACTCAGTGACAGAACCAACATCATAACCCTGAATTTAACCATTAAATTTCTGCTTGATCCACAGCGCTATCGCTTATATTATCAACAGTTCTTCAGGAACAGGAGTGTGTAACTCTTTGGGTGAATTGTGATGGATAGTTTACCCTTTAGGTGATCACCAGAAGTTTTCCAGCCATTTGTGTCCGATCCAGGAGGTTTACAATCCAGCTGCAAAATACAGCGTTTATACAGAGGCTCTGTGGTAGATCCACGAGTCCATGATAATACCAGTATTTATCACAGTTTCATTATAAAAAAGGATCACTATCCTCTATTTTCTGCTTCCTGTCAAACTTTCAACCAATCAGAGAGCATAAATTGACTTTAATGTGTAATTATAAGCAGCCAAAGATCAGCAAGTGAGCAGAAAGTTCTGTCTGAAGAAAAATAATGGTCTTGTAGGGCTGGAATAAAGCAAAGATGTTTTTGATAGACAGAGGTGCCAAAAACGAGCTGGTTTTATGAGGATAGAATGTAAAAAGAAGCAAAAATAACTGTAAATAGCCAACAACAACTGGAGGCAAAACAGAAGATATAAATAGTTTCTGTTGTGTGTTTGTTTCAAAGCCAATATTTTTTCTCCTGGAAGCCAAGATTTGAGAGAACGGTGTGCAGCAGAGAAAAGGCTCGGTCACTGTTGATCTGTGTGTTACTTCTACAAAGTTCTGTTGATAATAATAATAGCTGTTTTCTTGTTTTGGTTGGCCTTTATGCTGCTATATCTATTGATACATTAATTTTACGTCATTTTTGCCTCATATTCTGACAATAAGGCTGTCCTGGAAAAGTCATATCTAGATGTTGGCTGGGATTAAAAGAGCTGAGCACTGATTTTTACATTAAATCCAAAAATAGCTAAATAAATGACGTCTTAGAGTTTTAAGAGTTAAACCTGAAAGTGATTCTGAATCCTGTTTGGTGACAAGGCTGTTGTTGGGTGGACTCGTACTTGTTCTGAACATAAAACCAGATTTGAATAGGAAGAAGTGTTTTTTTATTAAAATAATATCTCTCTGAATCGTAATCAAAATGCTGATGTGTGTATTCATACAGTTATTTTAGTTAAAGTTACAGTTCTGTGTTTTTTCTGTGGATTTGCAGCATTTTACAGAAATGTCTGTTTTTGTTTCTGCTCAGGTACACACCTAAAGATTCATCTAAAAAAGCTCAAATTCATTCAGTACTGAAAGTTTTTGCATGTAGTAACAAAAAAATTAGCTTAGCGGTGTGTGTGTGTGTGATAGAAATCTGTTCTAGAGTCATCTTAGCCAACAATTTGTTTATACAGTAGCAGTATTAATAAATAGAGTTCTGCTCTCAAGAGAAAACAAAGTAAAGTATTAAACTTTTCTTTTGTATTTGGAGACCAGTTTTAATTCCTGTCAAAGTGGAGATCATTAAATGTCTAGTGTTTGGCGCTAGAGTTAGAAACCAAAGGAGATGTTTGCACACGCTCAGTAAGAGCTGCTGCATTTGCAGTAAATCCACAAGACTGTTACTCATGAACGAATCTCCCTGGAAATTTAACATGGCTGTGTTTGTGTCTCAGTGTGGTTGTCGTGGCAACAGCCTGCCGATCTCGCGATCTCTCTGCCGGTGTCATGGGGGCGTTTGTCCACCAGGTGGAGATGGAGAGTCCCACAGAGGAGCAGCGCCACTCCATGTTGGTCAGCCTGAGCCGAGAACTTCCCCTGGGCAGAGACGTCAACCTGGAGAAACTTTCCAAACTCACCGCAGTACGTGATGGTTTTCTTCAGTCAGTGCTCTACTACAGGTTCAAGGAAATAAAATGTACCGGTAACTGGAATTAGACAAGAAATTTCTAAAAACGTGTTAAATTCTGACAACTTTGACACCAAAACAAAAGATGCAACATCTAAACTTCATTAATGAAGACTTGTCCAGCGAAACAGCAACAACTTTCGCATTTATGCTGCACTCTTTGTTTCCTCTGAATGTTTGGATCAATATATTCATAACTGGTTGAATTATTACTGGAGAGAAAAGATAAATTAATAGTTATTGGTCCAAAGTGTTGGTTATAATGACACCTAGTGACACAAATTGTGAACTACAACCAACTGAATGCCCTCATTGTAACAGCCTTTTGGCTGTAACATGAGACTGTAACACGTCTTTGTGTCTAAGGCAGAGGTCCCCAGGCCTGGTCTTCGATGTCTTCCTGCTGCAGCACTCCTGATTCAAATTAAACGCCTCTCTGACAAGCTCTGCACAAGTCTGCTAATGACCCATTAATTTGAATCAGCTGTGTTGCAGCAGGGAGACATCCAACGCCTGGTACACACAACGATTTTTGGGCTATTTTTGTCCCGATTTTGCCTCTTCCCAACCTCCCGACAGCAAACGCCCGATCTTTGTGAGATTTCCCTGTCCAATCATCATTTGGTCTGTGGTGTGTTAGGAGCCAATTTGTCCCAAAAATCCGCTCCGAAACGGGTCGTAGACGACAATGGGGAATGTAGACCATGTTCAATATTTCAGAGCTGATTTCCGAGGAACTTCAACGACCTGTGCTCGTAAATCGGCTTTTNCTGTGGTGTGTTAGGAGCCAACGACCTGTGCTCGTAAATCGGCTTTTTTAAACTTTAAACCTTAAAATAAGCACAAAGAATTTTTTGCCTTTAAACTTTTTGTCGTAATTCCCTGAAATGAGCAGAGTAAGTCAGGAACGAGTTTTCATGGAGTGTGCGCTTGTTTCCCAGTGTGGAAACGTCCACAGACGCAACAGCTCAGATGAACACCGCAGGTCACCCGCAGACTGTGACTCATGATATATCTGGTTGTTTTGAAAAAAAAATGCAAAAATTACGTAAACATTCAATAAAATAATTGTCTGTCAAATAATCAATGCGACAATAACGTCTCAACTTGTCCAACTCTACTGTTTTCATAAAGTGTATTAAAGGTGGGAACAAGCACGACCATTAAAATAAGAAAAAAACATTTTAATTCAGTTTATACGGGACAATGTGACCATGTTGATGGTGGACGGCTTGTGTGTCCCTCCTGTCTGTCAGGGGTTCGTGTTGGGCGATCTGAATGCACTGCTGGTTGAAGTTGGACGAGCTGCCTGCAGGAGGCTGATCCACACCTGGTGAGACTTAGTAAAGACATTGTTTAATGTGCTGCTGTTTGTGCATTTCAGACAGCAGATGTTTTTAACCCTTAATTTCTTCTTAACTAGGCCTATTTGTTCATCCTCCTGTTTAAAGTAAGAAACCCAACATAAATGAAGTATATCATCACAGCTGCAAGTGTTATATGTATGATCTAGATCTCAAATGAAAGCTGAGACGTGTGATTACTACAGAAGTAATCAAGATATGTTACTGTGTCAGAGTAAATTCACCTGGAACACAGTAGAAAATGTAAATATTATCTCCTAAAAAAACAATAAAAAAAAAACCATTGCTTTGAGTGAAAACAGAGGATAGCAGCCCAGTTAATCCAGGAATAAGTAAAGTAATATCTGATGAAGAACTGTGCAAAAACACAAGCTAAAAACTGAACTTGAGCAGTATTCCAGGTGTTTTAACAGCGCTGTTACACAGGTAAATATCTCAGGAAGCCATCAGCTGATATTAATGATGGACCTCTATCTATGGTCAGAGTCAGGAGGATCCAGGGATAGCCCCCACATTAAAATTAAAAACACCACGAGGATCCAGAAAGAAGTGAAGAGTAGTCTATGATAGGGAGAGTGAATACTTCACTATAAAACCTCCTTCATCTCCATGGAAACCAGCAGGACCTTCATGATTCCGGTGAAACAAAGGCAGAGTCATAGAAGAAACATTAGCAGAAAAGTATATAAAAGTATAAAAAAGTTAATACAGGAGAAGTATTGAATACAGAATTACTTGCAAGTAATGAGAGTGGTCGTCTCGACTCACGTGAAGTCAAGAGAGACTCTGGGGAGGCAAGAGGAAAAACAATAGTTATACATTTCTGTAGAAAGAATCCTTCCTGAAGACTTTGGGTGGACACACAACTAACTGGCGGCAAAACAACCTCACATAGTTGTGTCTCCACTAAAACCAGTCTGACTAAGGGTCTGAGGAAGGACCAGATAAAGGTCATCTTACCCTCGTAGTGAACCTTTAACAGAGCTTGTATATGAAGAGAATAAACCTTAAAAGTGAATTAAAGCATGATGAGTAAAATGTACAGTGTAAAAAGTGTAAATGAAAATAGTAAAGGAAGTAATTATAGTTGTGATTATATTATTATGTATAGAGCATAGTAAGTAAAATTTCTTCCACATCCCACGGTGACGAGACAGACATGTTTGTATCAGCAGAGTCTCTGCTTTCATGGGACTCCTGGTTTGTGTGGTTTGCTTGAAGTGGAGAAATTAGCAGAAGCTCTAAAGTGGAAATTTCTGGTCTCATGGTTTTCTTACATTCCCATATAACTGCTTAGGGTTTGAACTGTGTTTAGTTCAGATGCTAATGCTTGGTAGAGTCTTTTAGCTGAGTTTCTCCCATCATTTTGATATACATGTTAGGATTGGGGCTTCCCATCTCATGCTGTACAGGGGGCTCTCGTCATTGTTAAGATCCATATTCTAGTTCTGACAAACTTGTCTTCAGTACTTCAGTACTGAGCATTTAATTCACTCTTCTAGTTATAAACTAATGTTTTTATTGCCAGGATCATGACCACAAAGTTCTGTCATTTCTCCAGTCGTGGTTGGCGGCAGGAAGATCTGTGCTCCAGTGGAGTGACCATCCTGAGCCAGGACTTCACCTCTGCCCTGGAGAACCTGCAGGAAGCCCAGTCCAAAGCCATCGGAGCTCCGAAGGTGACACAAAACACAACATGATGAGCCTTGAAAGATTTCAGATGCAAACGGTTTCATTTACAGTCTAATTGGAAAAGGTTTCAGGTAAACTAGTGCAGAAACAACTCTATAACACATTTTATTCCTCATAGAATATTTTCCTGAAATTTTAGCCAGTTTGCCTCAGATTGGCGAATCTGTCCATCTTTCCATCGGAGAGACTCCGCTTCTCTGAAACGCTCTTTTTATGCTTAGCCATGTTACTCACCTGTTGCCAATTAACCCAATTAGCTGTCAAATGCTCCCCCAGTTGTTTTGAATTTATACCAATTACTTTTCTAGCCTTTTTGTTGCCCCTGTTCCATCTTTATTAAATTTTGCTGCCGTCAGATTCAAAATGAGCCCATATTTTCCATTAAACTCGCTCACTTCAGCGCTTACTTCCCTAGAGGTGGAGCAGGGGGGAGAGAGAGCGCCTGAAAGAGATTCACACTTACGGGTCTCCTACACATGCGGGGGGACCAGTATGACTGTTCCAAAACCATTAAAAAGTGAATTTTGCATAATATGGGACCTTTAAGAATCTTTACTCTCCACTTGTGCATCACTTTGCTTGAAAGCTGTAAAAAAAAAAAAAGAAAAAAAGAAAGAAAGGAAACATGCACATCTCTGCAGCTCTACGTGCATAGTGATGATAAACAACTCATTAGCCTCATAGTATAATTGTCCAAGTCATATTTTGGCTGATTTGTGGTTTCTGTCTAACTGAATTCTCCTAACGTTGCTGACTGATGTGCATAATTTCCTGTAAAATTTTAAAATATGGCTTTGAGGCTAACGAGCTGACGCTGTCTGCAGCTGGAAACCCAGCCAATGGAAGAGCCGTGCCCAGTCAAAGCGAACTGAAACACCACTGATTTCCAGCAGGTGGACACTCATCGGTAAAAAAGTGCAACAAGTAGTCCAACAGCTGTTTGTAGTGGTATCACAGTTAGGTGTAACCATTAAAAACCATCTCAGGATGAAATGTTAACAGTCATGTAAAAAAGCACAAAGCAGGTTTTAATCTGAGCAGGTTGACTTTAAACACAGTGTTTTTTTTTGTTTTTTTTGTTGCTTCTGTGTTTTATTTATTCGTTGTCACTTTGGCCTCCTGTGTTATGTAACTTTACTCCATCTCATGCTTAAACCTCGTGTAAACAGATCCCCAACGTGCGCTGGGAGGATGTTGGAGGACTGCAGCATGTCAAGAAAGAGATCCTGGACACGGTTCAGCTTCCTCTGCAGCGTCCTGAGCTCCTGTCCCTGGGCCTGAACCGGACTGGAGTCCTGCTGTATGGACCGCCTGGGACAGGGAAGACTCTGTTAGCCAAAGCTGTGGCCACCGAGTGCTCCATGACCTTCCTCAGGTGGATGATGAGGAAATACAATCACACCAAGCAGTTCTTTATTAAAGCTCTTATATAATGTTTTCAGAATTAATTGGTTACCTGTACAGAGCTAACTGTCATTCCTGATATATTTCAGTGTTTTCTTTCCTTTTGTGCATTTTGTTCGACATTTCTGATTCTGTGGTTTTCCAAAGTGCAAATGTTGTTATTTTTTGGTTTCAGTGTTAAAGGTCCAGAGCTCATCAACATGTACGTGGGTCAGAGTGAAGAGAACATCCGAGAAGGTTTGTGTTTGTGATCCTTCTGCTTCACTTTCACTTCATTTCTGTGAGAGTAATGATGAATTTACTCGTCTTGTTTGGTCATTTAAGATATTTGTTGTAATTTATTTGGTAAACATTTGGTTAAATATTTTGTTAAGTGGTTTCTAACCTTTTTCTTGACTCCTGCAAGTACACATGCACATAAATCAAACGCATGTTCTCCAAGCGTTATTGGTTTTGGAGATTTCCTTTCCAGAAATATTTTGTTTCGATAACCTCTATGGGGCATAAAAAGACGATCTAAACAGACTTTTGGTTTGTTTCTTTCCAGCCTGTTTCCGTTTTGCACTGTCACATGTCCATAAAATTCTCCTCATTTTACATTTCTTCATGTATGTGCTGTTTCCAGTGTTCCACAGAGCGCGCTCGGCAGCTCCGTGCGTCGTCTTCTTTGACGAGCTGGACTCTTTGGCTCCCAGCAGGGGGCGCAGTGGAGACTCTGGAGGGGTAATGGACAGGTCAGTGTTTAATCCTCTGATTCCAGGTCGGTGGTCAGCGAGGGATCATCCAGAGCTTTAATTTGAATCTGTGTGTACTTAAAGGAACTTCAGCTCCCACACACCTCTTCTTACTGCTCATCATTACCTCTGCCTATAATACTGTGCATTATATCTTTATTTATTTATTTTTCTTTTTGGAGCAGCATCCATGAAGTTAAACTGAATCTCTCTGTGCAGGGTCGTGTCTCAGCTGCTGGCCGAACTTGACACGCTACACTCGTCTGCTGGGGTTTTTGTGATTGGAGCCACAAACCGTCCAGACCTGTTGGACCAATCACTGCTCAGACCCGGCAGGTATGGGGCCGACACACAATTACAGCAACATTTGAATCACATCACAGCTGTTACTTGGCCTGAATTTACATATCGGAGGTTAAACAAGAAAAAAAGGCAAACCTCATCACAGATACATGCAGGAGGAGGAGAAAAAAAAACATTTTTCTTGTTTATGAAATGGTATTTTACTTACTGCAAACAAAAAAATGAAAATAAATTAAATTAAATTAAATTACGGGTAGCATTCAAAATAATAACTTCCTTTTGCTTTGCTTTTTGACCGCAGCCTATTTTTCTGAATCACTCTTTAAAAATATAGCAGACATGCTGGGTGGGCAACAAACCACGTTTCTGAACAGCTTGATATGACTGAATGCTGTACACTGGTTTGCTGAATGTACACTGGTTTGCTGAATGTGCACATGCCCAGTTGGGAATGATCTGACTCCAGTCCAGAGAGATGGGGCACAACAGAAAGACCTTCTTCCATCTTCTTTATTGGGTGAAATGTAACATGTCTTTTATAGAGACTGTTGAG
>CM047978.1:6527575-6543954 GCA_026261665.1 Melanotaenia duboulayi
ATACTCACACGCACATTGGCTGTCGTCTTCTTCGTTGGTGTTCGTCTCCTTTTCTCGTATTGAAGTTAGTTTGAGTCGGCAAACCAGCAGCTAATTTGTGCTTACTGTGAATTACTGGGCTGAAGAGTGGAGCAGACGGTCGTTAGCGACAAAATAAATACAGTTATAACTACTACAAGAAAAACACCGGCAAATGTTTTGGTTGCCATCGCGCGAGTAGATGAAAAATTCCCTCGCACTCACATTTTAGTCGCAAAATGCGACCATCTGGTCTGCACTTGGGCATGAATTCTAGTAGCGTTTACGAGCTTTACTTGAGAGGCAGAATCTCATTTTACTACAGAGAACTGCTCCAGACCTTCAGTCCATAGTCCTTCAACATGCTGTGTGTGGGAAATTTTAGGCCGTCCTGATTTGATTCGATTATGATTCAGATGACAGGGATGCAATTTATAAAAGTTATTGATGCAGCCTTTTCCCCCATGTGTTTACTTGACTTTAATAGGCAACGTATTTTCATTTCTTTTAATAATACAACAAATGGAAGGGATTTGGCAATTCTTCTTGAAGGTTGAATGTGCCAACATATGTCCCAGCATTGCAAGGAAAATCTGCCTGTGGCAGCATTTTTACAGTAAATTCATACAAAATTCATCATATTCTTAATCACAAACACAAGTAATGGACTTCTAACCAGCATAAATCTGCCGTGTAATAATGTACAATGCATGGTACAGTGGAAAAAATAACTGAACATGAATATGAATTTATTAAAATCACATCTTTCATTTAAAAAAGAAAGCTTGTGAAATACTATTGCTATTGCAAACCAGGTTTTTCTTCCACTTTCGAGTGGAAACGTGTGACATGGTTCCTCATGTTTTGTCCTGTCCCCAAAATATTTTAGTTTAGTTAGACACAACTTGCATATTGAGTAGCTCTTTCCCTTTTTGCCTTCATCTTCATAGAAGCCGAAGTACTTCTACATCAGGGGTGTTCAGCTTCGATCCTCGAGGGCCACAATCCTGCAGGTTTTAAATGTTTCCCTGCTCCATCACATCTGATTCAAATAAAATGTCTCTCATCAACAGCTTGTTGTCAAGTTCTGCCCAAACATGTTGATCTGATTCAGGTGTGCTGCAGCAAAAAACCTGCTGGACAGTGGCCCTCAAGGACCATCTTTGGACACTTCTGTTCCACATGCTAGCTTTTAACTCAGATGGTGCAGTTTGGAGTTTTGCCTTTTGCATTCCTCAATATTGTGTTTATTAACTAATGGTGTTTTTTTTTCAACATTTGTACGTCGATTCTTAATCGTCTGTATTGCAGTTCATCTAAAAAGCAACTGTTTGCCCCACCCCTAGCAAGCACTCTGATAGAGATAACGGTTAATAACAGTGTTGAGGTTTCTGATGACACTAAATAGTAGCTAGCTAATAATGCTTACAAGGCTATTAAACTTTTTTGCGTGGTTGTTCACATTATCATTTAAATGTGACCTCCATCACACTGCAGTGTAAACTACAGTGTAAACAAGTGGCCCGGTATGCTGTGTTTAGTGAATCAAATCATCAAATCAAATCAAATTTATTTGTATAGCCCTATATCACAACAAGTTGTCTCAGAGGACTGTACAGAAGATGTATATATGAACAATAAACAGAATCAGTGCAGACAATAAACAACATGAATGTACAATTAAAAATAAACACACAAACAAAAGGACTGTCCCAGCACATCCCCTGTCCTTAGACCCTCCATCGCGGTAAGGAAAAACTCGAAAACCCATCTTTGGGAAAAATGAGAAACCTTAGGGAGACCCACAGGATGAGAGAGATCCACCCCCAGGACGGACAGGCTGTAGATGTGACCAGGGCAGGTGTCCCCATGTTATAATAGTTCAGTATACGGAATGTCCAGGGGGCAGCCAGGTGAATGCCCCCCAAACATTCCGCTAAGGATGATGTGAAGTAAGGTGAAGTAAATATGGATGCTACACATGTTTGTGTCATCATTTGAAAGTTCTTGAGCAGATGGATTCAACAAAACTATGACCCCACTGATGTGGGAAAGAAGGAGATTAAGAGAATAAATGTTAACAATAGTCTTTTGTGCAGCAGTGGCTGCTACCTTTGTGGATATAGAGTCGGAACCTGGCACAGATAATTGGATATGTATCCCACTTAGTACCACATGCGAACGTGGACTGGGTCTGATTTGGAAAAAATGGGATTTTTTATGTTCAGACTGTAATAAAAATATAAGAAATGGGTTACATATGGACAACAATGTCAAAATCGAGTCCCTTTTGCCTTCCGTGTGAATGGAGCCTCATCTGCTAGGGGTGTGCTAAAGGTGATCTTGGGGTTTCTGATAACTGCACCACATTATAGATGCTGTTTTGCCCCCATGTTTAATATGTCAAATGACAACTTACATATTTTTCCATTGTTTTGTATCTGTGCTGACAGAAACATTGACAGAATAATGTATGGTTACAGTAGATTCTAATTATTATATACATATGTAGTCTTTACATCTTGATTTATTCAATTTATTTTCCACTGTATGATATATTTGTAGTGGATTCTGTGTACAGAACTATGCAGAAGCCACCCCATATTTCTTCATCATATCTTTGTAAGTTGCATTTGTAGATACAGCACTGGTTAATCTTGCGTTGGATACCTTTTTAAATGATAAATGGGCTGTTCTTATATAGCACTTTTCTAATCATATGTTGACCACTCAAAGCACTTTTACTCTACATGCCACATTCACCCTATCACATACACACTCATACAGCCCTTCTGCTGTTAGTGCTTTTTACCCATCACATGCATTCATACCCTGGTAGACACATCGGGAGGCAATGTGGGGTTCAGTGTCTCGTCCAAGGATGCTTTGGCATGTAGTCGAGTTGGCGTATAGTCGAGGGAAGCGAGGAATATTACAGTCCTGCCTTAGGATCATGCAGTCCGGTGTTACTTCTACAGCCATCAAAAGTACAAATCTTCGTCGTCGTTGCAACATATTGAGAAAAATATACATGCTCACTTTAAGTCAGAAACTTTGTCGCCCTCTTTGCACCTGGAGGGAGGGAGGTGAGTTTTGGCAGCAGAGTCCCAAATGGCCACCTCTACGTCAGGTATGAGGGTGGAAAACTAAACCTGCGTTGGTGGTTTTATTAAGTCATAATGTTGCTTACAGCTTAAATATATTTGAGGCTTCACTAGTCCTTTAATGTTTTCTAGATTGATAATGGGGCTTAGCAACCAACTAAAGAACATATTAACTGAAAGTAGTAGATACCTGGATTGAAAATGTTTTTAAAAAATGAGCAAATCTCTACAGAAAAAGCTTTGATGACTTGGAGAACTTTTCCTGAAGATATCTTAAAAAGATCACAAGAAAATCTGACTTCTCCTTGTACATGAATATTAAGAAATGTCGAAACGACTCAAAACCCTTTGCACAGTGTTATGCAATTCATTACAAATGTGGTCTTCTTTGTATAATAATAATGATGAATAAAAAGTTTGTTTCCTCTTTCTGCAGCTGTCTTCATGCAGGCGTTAAGTCGGACTTATTATAAACAATAACCCGTCACCACTGAGCAGCTCTCCAGCTGATCCAGTTCAGGCCAGTCCTTACATGCGTTTGACAGTTCTTGCAGCCCCCTAAATGACCAGTACAGGGCGCTATCCGTTGTAGAGTTTGACATGTCCCATCAGTGTCACCATGACTTGTCCTGCTTTGTGTCCTCCAGTTCAGCACTCCCTGCAGACACACCTGACACACCCTCAGCCACTCAGTCCTGTGGCATGCAGCATCTCAACACACGACTGCATTCTGTGCATTTCAACCCACACATAGATGCAGGTCTACACCCAGAAGCAGGTCTCTGTGCACGGATTAGGCTTCTCTAAGCAATTTTTAGTTTCAAATGGGTCCCACATGCCATTATTAAACCAACAATGGTGATAACAGATTTTATTTTCTCTTCTGATATATTACAGATTAAGAAGATACATTAGAATAAAACACACCAGCTTCTCTCTGTATTGTGCCTGATTTGTAGCTCCTAATAGGTGGGATCAGTAAAAACCTAGTTTTGTGAAACGTCAGTCCCCGTTGACTGTCTGTGAACAGCAGTGGATGCTCAGCAGGTTGAGCTGGTCATGCTAGGCCTTGACAGGGTGTTGGTAAACGTGTGTAACACTAAGTAATGTAACCGTTCTGGGCGGATGAAAGAAGCCCTTTGAGCCATTTGGTAGTAATTATCACTACTAGGAATTTTTTTGGAATGTTCCTCCTTAATGTTTGTTCAACACAAATGGACAGTTTTATCCAGCACAGCCTTCAATATTAATTAAAACCATAAATCTAAATGAATAAGCTGCTGGACTAAAACAGATACTTAAAAAAAAAACATGAACCTAATGCGTCCTGTAAATATTTAAGTGTTCAGGTGAAACTCAAAGAACTAGAATATCGCACAAAAAATAATTAGTTTCAGTAATTCAACCTAAAAAGATAAACTAATGTAGATGGTTGCTGACCTGACAGTTGTGCAGAAAACCATCAGGGACTCCCTCCACAAGGAAGGAAAGGCTCAAGGTAATTGCAAAAGAATTTGGATGCTCTCAAAGTGCTGTATCAAAGCACATCAGTAAAATGTTGAGTGGAAGGAAAAATGGTGGGGAAAAAACCTGCTCAACCCACAGAGATGAAACAGCCTGGAGACGATCGTCAGGAAAAGGCCGTTCAGAAATGTGGGGAAGCTTCACACGGAGTGGATTGAGACGGGAGTTAGTGCTTCCAGAGCCACCACACACAGACGGATCCTGGACGTGGCTTCACATGTCGTATTCCTCTAGTCAAATCGCTCCTGAAAACAACACAATGTCAGAAGCATCCTAAATGGGCTAAAGAACAAAATGAACTGGTCTGTTGAGCAGTGGTCCAAAGGACGCTTTTCTGATGAGGAAAATTCTGCATCGCATTTGGAAATCTAGGTCCTAGTCTGGAGGAAGAATAGAAAGGCAACGATCCAAGACACTTAGAGTGCAGCATTTTCACAGTCTGTTATTTTTTTTAAATGGCAGTTACTACACAAATTCAGCATAAAGATCCAGAAATGTGAAAACTTGTACTCCCAGATTGACCAATCATAAGGGAGTACATCCGCGTAACAGTCTGCGTAGCAGGGGTGCACGTCAGGTCAGGACGCCGCGCAAGTATCAATCTGCCTTTAAAGTCCAGCGTGAAGTTTCCACAGTCAGTGTTGTTGTGGGAGCCATGTCACCTGGTGGTGGTCCACTGGGCTTTAAGTCCAGAGTCCACGCAGCCGTCTACCAGGAGGTTTTAGAGCACTTTTTGGAGATGCTGACTTTACTTTCCAGCAGCACCTGACATCTGCCCACACTGTCACAAGAACCAGAACCTGCTTCAATGACCAAGGGATTACTGTGGCCAGCAAACCCTCCTGACCTGAACCCCGAAGAAAATCTATAGAGCATTGCAAAGAGAAAGATGAGACCGAGCAATACAGAAGAGGTGAAGGCCGCTATTGAAGCATCCTGGTCTTCCATTCCACCCCAGCAGGACCACAGGCTGATAACATCCATGCAACACCGCGTTGAGACAGGAATTCATGCAGAAGGGCCTCAAACCAAGTACTGAGTTCATATGCAGGACTATACTCTTCAGATGGTCGACGTTTCTGGATTCAGAATCCATTTTCATTGTTTTCATGTAATCTCATTTTCTGATGTTTTGATTTTTTGCCTTTTCACAAGCTGCAAGCCGTAATCATCAAAATTAGAACAATAAATACCTCACTTTGCATATAACGAGTCTATATATTCGTTTCCCTTTTTAAGTTGAATTACTGAAATAAATGAAGTTGTGCTCTATCCCCATTTTGAGTTTTACTTGTATCCTACGAGTAACCCGAGCCGTTTGGATTAGTGTGTTGATAAAAGGCAGATAAGATGTAGAACGATCTTGTCATTGACAAAGATCTGAACCCTGAAATTCCTGTGTGCTTAATTGATGAGTTATGTGCAGGAATGTAGGCAGCCAGCCAGACAACATACCTGCATCTTTCCCCCAGTTCACCGCAGTCGTTCCTGCTTAGACTCTCTGTAGTAGTTGGTAGTTGTCGGTTTGCACAGTCCTTGCTAATTAGTAACAAACCAAAACGAGAGCAGATGCATTTGTATTTTTATATCAAGTATTAGCCCGATGTAAGTTTATATGTGATGTCTGAAGATGTTTCTTTTAACACAGAAGGCTGGTATTAAACAGATTTTTGGAGGGTTTTTGAACAAGGCTCCAGACTAACTTTGGTTGTACTGGTGCGCCTAACTTTTTCTTTTAAATTTGGATGCACCAGAAAAAAATTGAAGTTTTGTCATTTTCTCTAAACCATTTCCCTTTTACCTTTTTTACCCAAAGACATTGATAGTTAAATTATTGTGAAGAAGAAATGAGGGTTAGGAAAATGTTCATCTTCATTTAAGTGTGAATGTTAAAAAGAAGAAAACAAAAATTGAATTAAACTGGAACTGCTAGCTTTACTGAACTGAATGTAGCTAAACATTAGCTACTAAATTTTTATGATTGTCTACTTGGACTTGAATTTTGTGAAAGGAAGCTTCTCTTCGGTTTTATTATATATCCGCTTTATGGCTGCTCAACCAGCCATAATCATCCAGTTTTTTAGGTGTGCGACAGTCTCTCGTATCATTTTGTCAGCAGTTGATTTTTCCGTTGATCTTCTGCAGGACTCAAACACTCGGATTGAGTTTGATGGCGCTGCTGTCGTTTTGGAGTGACGATCCTGCTTGTTTTCCAGTCATTCTCAGCCTGATTTCACACCAGGAACAGATACAGTTTTTAAACTTTTTCTAGAACCGTGTATCGTTGAATTTCGTAGACAATGTTCATACCATTAGTTTGTTGTTGTTTTTTTTTTTTAATAGTATCAGATTTATTTTTGCTCGGCCGTTCACTATCATTCAAATGCGACCTTCATCCCACTGAAGTGTGAACGGTATGTGGACCTGAAGTGAAGCAAAGAGAATAACATGACGTCACGCAATGCGTAGTTTTTACGAATGTAATAGATGCTTCGTGTCTGTTTATCAGTTTGGAAGTACCTCCCCGCTCTGAACCAATGAAGGTATGTCAGTCTGGGTCAAAATGACCCTCCTATTTAAAGCATAGTGTAAAATATCAACCAGTTCTTTCACACTTTTAGTCCGATGTGAATGAAATGTAAGGAAGATCATAGTGTTGAACAACCCTTATTATTTTCAGACTATTTCCATCATGGTTTTATTCTTCCCTGAGCTCGGAGGGAACAGGATACACAGACAGACATTCGGGGAGATAAAAGTCCAACATCTAGACCTGAGAAATGTTAGACACACCAGTTTGACCAACAAAAAAAATCTCAAAGTTTTGGTTGCATATGCGACCAAAATGGTCGCACTCTAGAGCCTTGTTTAATAATGACAGTATTCCCTAAAACATGCTCATTTTTTTGTGCAGGCAGCTAACGAGGACACCAAAGAGCATCTGTATGAGACTCTGCTGGCCGAGTGCAGAGACACCATCCAAGCTGTGAGAGAGGAGCTGAAGAGTGAGGCGGTAAGATCCATCGGCTTGAGTAGGAAAGGCTATGGGAATATAGATGGTGTGGAAAATTGAAAAAATGAGTGTGTAAAAAAACTTAACAAAGGTTATCGCTCATTTTTGTAGAAGCAGCGCGAGAGGAGCTCTGATAATGACAGCGGGAAGGTGTCCAACCTTCAGTTCCTGCACAGGTAAAATCAAAGTACTAGAGCCTAAATATCAGTAAGGATGTGTTTATCTTAAAGATGCTGGATTCAGATTCCTTGTTTTGGTTCAGCAGGTGTTTTTTTTTTTGTTTTTGTTTGTTTATTTTTGTTTTTTTTCCCCATCGTTGTACATTTCTTCATTAGGTTTCCTACTACAGAAATTATGGGTTTTATTTTTAGAATTATCCAGGTCTGGATGAGAATGGAAAAGCATTTCCCTCGTGTGTTTACTAGAAAATCTAAAGCCAGAATTGGTAAATGTGAATATCTGAAACAAGCACGTTGCTTTCCTCGTAGATTTTGTATAAACATTTGTGAAGCTTCAAGTTAGGCATTTTAGATTTTAGTCTTTTTTTTTTTTAAGGCAGATGTTGTGAGTTAATGGTAACCATATTCACTCGTTCAGCCCTGTTTCCAACAACTGGTGGAAACTGGGAAAGGTGGCAGAATATCTCATCTGATGCATTCTGCTGTTTTTCGGACCTTTGGTTCTCCAATCCTGCTGATCGACCTTAAGGGGTGGAGCTTGACACACTGCAATCCATTGATTGATTTAAGGAATCGTCACTTCCTGTATGATGCGGAAATGGGAACAAAGCAGGAACTACTCCATGTTTAAATATATGGTGGATTTTTTTTTATTTTATTTTGTCTTTTAAAGCCACATGCCAAGAAGAAAGAATACGAACTGCAGGATGTCCACCGTTGTCATGCTTTGTTTCTGTGTCGTGTTCGTCTTAAAATTCGCGTCACACTATTACGTAGCTGACACATCTATCAGTATCTGGCTGATACCCCGCCTGGAAAGAGGGAAGAAAGGGAAATTTTATTTATACAGCACCTTTCACAGATAAAACCACAAAGCGCTTCACAATAAGAATAAAAAATAAAAATCATTAAAAGACAGACACAAGAAAACAGTCAAAAAAACCCTCA
Organism: Melanotaenia duboulayi; assembly: GCA_026261665.1. Taxonomy (NCBI): domain Eukaryota; kingdom Metazoa; phylum Chordata; class Actinopteri; order Atheriniformes; family Melanotaeniidae; genus Melanotaenia; species Melanotaenia duboulayi. The sequence continues at coordinate 6,536,362 of CM047978.1, forward strand.
TTTAACTAAACAGCCTGTTTGAATAAAAATGTTTTCAACAACTTTTTAAAAGAATCAACACAATCTAAACATGTCAACGAGAGAGGCAGCGCTTTCCACAATTTGGGTGCCACTTCCTGAAAGGATCGATCGCCTCTGGTGCTGAAGCGTGCACGTGGAACTACTAGTAATGTGTGATCTGAGACCGCAGAGCACGGCCTGGTACGTGTAAATGGAAAAGGTCAGATGTAGGGATGAGCCTGACCGTGTAGAGCTCTAGAAGTAAGGACCAGTACTTTAAAATGAATTTTGAACTGCACGGCTGCTGGGTGAGGTTGGCTGTGGAAGCACAAGAAAACCGTCCTGTTCGGAGTCTGACCGCTTGGTGGCCTGTTAAATGAAAAGTTTGTGATTCGGGTCATTTCCTGAAGACAAGACACAGACCGCAGTTTGCTCCAATGAGTAAAGAGAATTTCACGATTAATGGCTTAATAAACTTAGCTCATTTTAAAAAGTGGGTGATATAAAAATCAAGACGTCTGTATGCACGTAAAAAATAAAACAGACAACTGGATGAAAAAACGGGACATCTGAGTCGTCCAGATTTATGGAGTTTTGAAATGGAAATCGAAGGAACGATGGTTTCACCACTCAATCTATTTTACTTTCAAATGAGCTAAATCCTAATTTTTTCAGAAGCTAGGAGGATGTTTGGCTCAGCCGCTGTATGTTGCCCGACATCCTGCTACAATCTGAATGTTGTCTGAGCTCCAAATTGGAGACTTCTCTTTATTTAGTCTGATCTGTGATGTTCTTCCCTCCCAGCTATCTGACTTACATCAAACTGTGTACGTTGGTGAAGAGGAACGAGAGCATGGCTCACACTTTGCAGGCTAAACTGAAGGAGACTGAAGCTGATGAAAACAAGAGGGGGCCTCGCCCTCAAGATCTCATTCGACTCTATGACATCATCCTACAGGTACATGTCTGGGATACATCAGGATTGTTTTTTAACAACAAAGCTTTGGCTCTTTGAGGGTTTTTTTCCTTAAAATCTTACTTTTTTACAACCTTCTATTTTTGAAGGAGCAGTTAATTAAAAAAATGACCAGCAACACTAACTTGTGTGTTTGATATTTCTTGTGGAGGGATGTCCACATAACAGCGCTTAACAGGGGTGTGTACTCCCTCCATTTTCTCCACCCTCTCTGTCTACCTCTGCAGAGTCTGGCTGAGCTCTCCACCCTGCAGGGTCTGGAGGATGACCACACCTTCCAGAAGGAGGTATCCCTCAAGCTGCTGGTCTACAAGGCCTACAGGTCTGTTTTTCTAAAGTTTTATGCGGAGTGTTTAATTGATCTGTTTGTAAAAAAGTTAAATAATCAGACAAATGTAAAGAACTAAATGTATCTGATATATTTCAGTCTCGCCTTCAGTTAATGTTCATATTGTTGGAAAAAAACTTTCCTTATGGTTGATATTGGATAATATCTTTGTTTGATGCAGAGTTTCTGCAGATGCATATTCTGGTAATGTGATGCTGCCCTCTTCTCCTCATGCAGGTGTTTCTTTATAGCTCAGTCTTATGTGCTGGTCAAAAAGTGGAGCGAGGCCTTGGTGCTGTATGAGCGGGTGTTGAAATATGCCAAGGAGGCCCAATCTAAGGCTAAAAGTCTGAACAATAGTCTGAAGGTTTGTACGAATACTTGGAAAAACTAGCACCACACCTCAGTTTAAAAGCCATAAATGTCTCTGTGTGATGATTAATATCCATCCTGAAATCCTGCAGGACCTTCCTGACATTCAGGAGCTCATTGCTGAGGTCAATGCTGAAAAATACTCACTTCAAGCTGCTGCCATTCTAGGTGAGCTGGTTGGTTGTCTTACCTACGATTTTCTTTTTACGTTACAGGACATCATTGAAGCTTCTTATCTTCTGTTTGGTTGTGTGTAACATACTGAAAATGTGTGTTTCAGACACAGATGAGACTGCAGAAGTTTCCTCTCAGCAGCAGGTGAAGGACAACACGGTAAGAAGACATCTACAGCACACCTGAGATATTTTGTACAAGCTGTAACCTGAACGGTCTTTGAATGCAACACAGACATGAACACAAACAGTATTTATGTTCTCCTTTAAAACCTGCAGTGTTGGACTGATTTTCTGTGATATTCAGACCCTTCTCAGACACGTTTCACATCAGCTGCAGGAAAATGTCTGTATTCGTATCATTGAGCTGTAAATCCGGTTTCTGTGACGACATTCCTCGCTTGCACAGCAGTAACGATTCATGCTGCGTCAACCAGCGATAGCTGAGTTGTGTGGATGATGTGATCTTAAGCAGGAGTCAGATAGAGTAACAGAAAGATAGAAAGCTTCTAATGAACATTTCTGAGGAAAAATAACGCTTTAATTAGGCTGAATGATCTGTTGTTTGAAAATGGACATTACGGTGTGCATGTGTGCTGCGTTTAGAGATGGGGGGTGGGGGAGGAGTTCCCATCTTTGGTTATTGGTCAAATTTTAAACAGATTGGTTGGACTGACATGACGGTTATCACTGATGTGAGCAGGCCGGCCACTGCACGTCATAGATTGAGATGTGTTATCTAACGTGTTGTTTGCTGACGCTTCGGCATGTATCTGATGTGATAGATCTGACATCTTGTTGTTAAATCTAGTTCCTGTTCCAGTTAGGTTGTACTGACATATGAGTTGTACAGGTTTAAGACATTCATAGAAGAAATAGCCGACTAAGGATGGCGCTGATAATGGCGACATGCAGCAGCATTTTGTGAGTGTGTCAGTGGTGCATTTCTATGTGGTCTTACCTGTCTAAAATTAATTACTACCCCGTCTCAAAGTTGCCAGAAAACTATGAAAGAAATTCACAATGACTCACCAGAGTCGGAGCGGTCTTACACTACTGCGGATGGTTATATATCACATTTTGTGCAGGCTCTGCGTGCACCAGGAGCCGTGAATTCCTCTTACTCCTGCTTTCTCAGCACCAGGATATCTCATCCTGTGGGGGATAGAGGGTTGAAATTTAAAAAAGTGCCCAGTTTCCCTTTGTGGCAGAACTGATGCTCAGTTGGTAAATGAATTAAATGGCTTTTACAACTGTTTTAATGTCCGGGATTTTAGTAATGAGCCGGGGTTTCACTGAGAAATCCCTCGTGTAGCCTGGAGCAGGTTGTTTATAAGCACTTTGATTTTAGTCACTTCACAGGAGAGAGAACTGTTCTGGGCAATTGGACGACATTTTCTGTTTTATCTTATTTATTTACTTTTGCTTGCTTTCTTCCGTATTTATATACTTAAATTTATATTTCATTAAACTTGATCAATCCCAGCTCTGAAATTCTTTCCCTTGAATCTAGAAGAAGTCAGTTATTGTTCCCGTACCCAAAATTAACACGACCAAATGTCTTAATGACTACAGACCAGTAGCACTTACCCCCCTTCTTCTAAAAACATTTAAAAATGCAAAAGAAGCACTGTTATGGTTCAGGCAGATCTGGACCCCTTTCAGCTTGCTTTTAGTTCCTGTAGGGGGGTGGACGATGCCATCAGCACCCTGCTGAACCAAAGACGTTGGTGCGACTACTATTGATTGACTTTTCTTCGGCTTTAACTGTAACCAGCCTCATGAACAAGCACAAAGATTGAGGACCCGTGATGAAGATCCGAGGCTAATTTGTTGGCTCATAGACATCTGGAGCCGATGTTTGGAGCCAATACTACTTCTGTTCCATCATAAAAATGACAATAAAAACAATGTTAACAGTCTTGTTCTTTTTTAAAGAAAGATTTATTAAAATGAAAGCTCTAAGTCTTCCAAGTTTAGGAAACAGACGCTCTGCATTTTCTCCCATCGTTCATGACTTCATTCAGTAGTGTGTAACGTAACCAAAACAAGAGACGATCAAGAGATGATCTCTCCTTCAACCCTGAAAAACCGGGCAGTTTAGGTGGTTCATCGATATAAGTACTCTGGCAGCCTGACTGACCATAAGCTCATATTTGTGGATGCTGTGTGAAGAAAACACGTCAGTAACTGTTGTTTTATTGCAAACTTTGATGTTGATGCTACGTTTTTAAGAATGTTTTAGTGAATCTGTGCTTCGCTTTTTTAGTGAGTGGGCTTCTGAGCCAAAAAATAAATATCAACCCCGGGGTGTTGTCAAGCTTTGCAGCAAGTTGTGAGAATCCTCTTGATCAGCCTAGAGGACATTTTGAAGACTAGTGCTTATTTGACTTTCTGTTGCCTTTCCATCATCTCCAAGCAGTCTGCCCATTCTCCTCTGACATCAACCAGACATTCTGGTCCAGAAAACTGCTGCTCACTGGATGTTTTCTCTTCTCCAGACCGACCTCTGGAAACCCTAGAGATGGTTGTGTGTGAAAATCCCAGTAAATACTCATTTAAAGTCACTTAAATCCTCTTTCTTCCTCGTTCTGATGCTCAGTTTGAACTTCAGCAAGTCGTCTTCGCCATGTCGCCATGACTAGATGTTTTGTTTGTCGTGTGATTGGCTGATTAGACATTTTGTGTTAACAAGCAGTGATGCAGATGGACCTGACAAAAGTTGAGGGTGAGAGTATAAAAGGAAAGACAGAAGGCCGCCTTCTCTTGAGTTGATGTAGAAACTAAACATCTAACATTAACATTTGATTAGAAGGTGAAAACTTAGTCTAGTTATTTTCATGCAAGTGGTCTTTTCTGTAAATGCCTAAACAGCTTAAACATCTATAATTTAGTGAGTTATTTTTTTCACGTGTGTCTCTAAAAGTATATCACTTTTTCTATGTCCTTTATCTCTAATTAAAATAAACCCATTTTATCTCTTCTCATCCACACAGCCTCTCTGTGACCGCCTGGAAAACTTCCGCTTGGACACCACTCTCGTAGGAAAGCAGCCCAATCTGGTCCAGTTCCCCCCTGACTTCCAGCCAATCCCCTGCAAGCCTCTTTTCTTCGATCTAGCCCTCAACCACGTGACCTTCCCACCGTTGGATGATAAGGTGGAGCAGAAGGGCAAGGGCGGCCTGACCGGCTACATCAAGGGCATCTTTGGCTTTGGCAGCTAAGTCGTTGACCTGCACTCGACGGCAACAAGGCCCGACGTTTCACAGCCATCCAGACGTAGTTCAACTGGAATCATTTAAGTTCCTTTTAAAAGTTTAATTTTTAGTGCCTATGTGCAAAATGGTGGGAGTCTGCAGTTCTGCAGGAAGGAGGAATGCGTCATATTTCCAAGGAAAGAATATAGATGAGAAATTATTCTACTTTTCAAGTAGCAATATGACCCAAAGTTAGCTGCTGCCTCTAGTGATGCTACCAGACCTACAGCTGTCGCAGGTGTAATGCTGTCTTATTCATAGTTACAGCCAAGTTAGAGTCAACAAGCCATCGTGGAGCTCTTAGGTTATTTCTTTCAGTTACGTATGTGCCATCATGTAGCTTGGTTTTCTTTGTTCCCGTGTGACTGATTTTTTTTTTTTACGATTAAAATCAGCACCTGCATGAAATTATTCTGCAAACTGATGAATTTTAACATAATTTTTCTTTTCCCTTTCAGGATTCATCACTGATAAAATGTGATGTTTTCCTCGTTTTAAGTGACTTTTGCTCTTTGTTTCTGATGTCACTTTTCCAGATAAATTAAAGTAATTTAAGGTGAGATAAAGGTAAAGCCACGGACACCATCCACGCTCTTTATTCCTTAGTCGTGTCATTGATTTGAGTGGAGTCTTTGTAATATACCCCCTTAGTTTTAGTTAAATGTACATTATAAACTGTTAAATGTTTGTCTGGTGACATTTGGCATCAAACCACTGTGGGTTCAGACAAGGGTCCAGCTGATTCACTTCATCTTAATGGATACTCGTTTTCACGTGTTTTACAGCTGAAGTTCCTGCTGGTGTCGAACCTGCAGAAAACAGCAGATTTAAGGGACAGAGGAAGCTTTAAGCAGCCTCACATTCATCATCTCCCCTCTTAGTTTATCTTGACTAGGACAAATGTTTTCAACATGATTGGAAATACTGGGATGCTAGAAGCATCTTTTACCACCTGTAGTATTTCAGGTGTAACGCTGACTCGTGACTTTGTTCCACACCAAGCTGCTCATTTTTTCTGCTCCTGGAGGGACCTGGTTCACCTGCGACACCAGGTGAAACACTAGCTAGAGGACGGTTCAGGTGTTGCTCACCCACTTGCACAGTTACCGTTTTGCTTACTTCTTACTTACTTTTGATGTTTAATGTTGAAAAGATAAAAATTTTCTTCCATAAGGCTGGAAACATATTAATCAGGACCAGTAACTGTTGAAGGAATCTGGGAAGAGGAGTGTGTGATTTTCATTTAGTCTCCAGGCTTGTGATTAAAAAAATATTTGCAACAAACTCAGTTTTCTTGGTTTTTCTTTATTCATTTCTCCTTTGGAGAAAAACTGTATTACGACTTGTTCTAAAGACCTCCTTTAAAGGTAGTTCTGGGTGGGAGGTGTGTGTCACTACTTCTGTGGGTGTGTGAATGGGAGAGTGTAGGATGCCTCAGCAGGGTGTGTGTGTTCTAGGTTTTGTTTTCTTTGTTGGTATCTACATATTCTGAGGTATGAATAACTCGTGTGTGTTCGATACAGCTGCAAATGAGGGTTTTCTTTTTTGTTGGTTTTCGATGACGCGTCCTCTTGCATCTGCTGCCTGCCACCAGTTTAACATTCCCATGAAGATAAAGAAACAAACGTACACCATCAAGTTTACTTGTGTTTCTCTTAAGGTGGTTACTGGAAAGTCGGAGGTTATGAAATGACACAGATCGAAATCTGCTCATGAGAGAATCCTCGTTCACTCCAAGCTTTAAAGTTGGGTAAAAACTTAGTTGAAATGTTGGGAACAGTCGACCACGCTGTGCATAGTTAAGTTAAAGAGGATGACACACCCTCCCTGTGTTTGTCTTTTTTTTTTCAGTTAACAGCTGCATGAAGAGGTTTGTAAATGCTGAAAATACTTGAGGAACCTTTGCAGGACTCTTATGTCTGAGTCATAATTACAGACCAACACCCTTTGGTCTGTAACTCCCTTTTCAGCTAAATCTGGAGAGATGTTGTGATGAGAAGATTTGACAATTTCAGTCCATTCAACCATATCTAGAATGAAATGTGCCTTTTAGCTCGTTCTAACGCATCTCTGGCTATGCCAGCTCCAGACTTTGACTAAACGGAGCACACATACAGTGGATATTTAAAAAAAAAAAGGTCCAGTTAAAATGCCAGGTGCTTGTGATGTTATTTAAACAAAACAAAAAAGAACCTCACCAAACGAAACCTATAGCCATGGTGAAGCATGGTGGTGGCAGTGTTATTCTATGAGGGTTGCTTTGCTTCAACTGGAACTGGGCTTTAGTCAAGCTGGAGTGAATTACAACCAGTTCCAAGTACCAGTCACTTTGGCCAAAAGCCCCTCAGGCACAGAAAGCTGAACCTGGAGATGAATTTCAACTTTCAGCACCACAAGGATCTAATGATTGGTCCATCGCTGGGCCAACACAGGAACAAACAACCATTCACACACACACTGACCAATTAATCAAACATGCATGTCTTT
>CM047978.1:6585697-6598533 GCA_026261665.1 Melanotaenia duboulayi
CACAGTTTCTTCTCCGTTCTACCATTTTAATTTCTTAGTTTTCTTAATTTAAAAAAATGCATATTTCTTTGAGAAGTCTCATTAATTGTCTTAGCTCATTTTCACACATAAATATTGGAGATTTTTCAGAAGAAGACCAAACAGTTTGGCTCGGTCTTCTCTGCAGCTGTTATTCATGTGAACACATCACAGGAAGAAGCTAGAAAAATGGGGAAGCGGCTGTTTGTGCAGAAGGCAGCGCATGATTCAGAAATTTCTCCGTTTCTTTACCACATGTTGAGACCTTGATGTGTTCATATAAGTATAGCTTGGATCTGCTGGTGTCCACCGGCATGCGAGCTGGGTCCGCAGACAGAACAAACTCACCAATTCACATGCGTCATGCACAGAAATGACAAATATCCCTGAAATTTAGCTGACATGTTCATATGTGGTTTCCAGAGCAGATGTTTTGGACGTTTGTATTTTCAGACATCACCACTCTGGACCATCTTTAGAGCATTTCAGGACTTCAGTGCATGTTTTAAAGCATCTTTACAGGAGATTATAAGAGCCTTTATAGGATGAGAACTGCTCCAGAATTCAGGGGAAACTAAACATAAGCCTGTGTAGGAATATCTCGGTCAAGTTTGGGGAGTTTTTAAGTGTATTTTAGTTCTTAGTTTAATCATAGTTTGGTTAATGCAGGTTTTCTTTGTGTTTGTAGCTTAGTAGAGATGGCAGCAAAGAGCATCCAGCAGGAGCTGCAGCACAGGAAGAGTGAGGAGGACGCCTGGAACAGCAGCGCCATCGACCTGGTCAGAGCTTCAGATGTAAGTTCATTTCTCTGACTTTCACAGACTTCTAAAGTAAATAAACTGAATTTTTGGAGCAAAATTAAGAAAATGGCTTTCATACAGTATTTGTATTACTTCTATATGTAAAATGGCTTTTTCATATATAATTAGCCAAGTCTCACTCGTCTCCTTTACTGTTGTTTATTTGTCCATTTTTATCTCTAGGCCCACTGTCACTATGTTGTAGTGAAGGTATTTACTGACAAGCTGGGGGAGATTGGTGACACTGCCATACACTCAGTTCTGTCTACGTTGGCTCTTCTCTATGCCATGAATGGTATCACAAAGAACTCTGGAGACTTCCTACTGGTAAGAAAAATCCTCTTACACCCTCTAACATCTGGCCTCTGTGCAGCGGTAAAGTATTTAATTAATATTCAGTTCTGGGTCAAATACTCTGAATTAGTCTCAGGTGTTGGTCAGCTCCTTCCTCCAGTCTGGGAGCTTATGCTCCTTTTATAAAATGTTTGTTCAGTAGACATTATTCAATCATCCAATACACTGTGACTAACTGAAGAATACGTAAATAAATTATACATTTTTGTATACATACATACATTGTAATCTCCAAGTTTGCCTGTGTGATAAACGGGATAAGAAAATGATGCAGCTCTTTTAATAGAAAACACATGTAAATATGACAGAATATTGTTATATAAATGTTTTTTATAAAATAACTCAAAATAATCTAAAAGCTAAATACGATTAAAAATAAAATAAAGCACCACTCTACACATCTGTGGAAGTAAAATATTGTGATATGAAAAAATTGTCTCTGATTTTTAATCATTTATACGTAAGAGGGTTGAAATAGTTTGTGTGAGGTTATGTTCTCAGTCACATATAAAAAAATCTAAGTAGCTCAATAATCTTAGAAATTTGTGCTTTCCTGGAACTGGTTACATAATATAAGCTTATGGAGGGTCATCAGGGTACCCTGGGGGTCTTGGGAGTGACTGGGTTGGTTTAGAATACATCATAACTTGAGCTTAAACACACTACTATGGGATTAGAATAATAGATTGAAAGGCTTAATTTAGCAAGGATACCAGTATTTTAAAATGAATACATAAATAAAATGAAAAACTGCATTGGAAGCGTGTACTTCTGCAGCTTCCTTTTAATAAACAAACTCAGATTTTTCTTTTGTCTCTGAGTTTTTAATAAAAACCTTTTTCTTCTTCAAAAATCCAATTAGATTTCCTTTGATCAGTTTAACTTTAAATTGAAAAAAGGAGATTTAATAAACACGCTGACCTCATATGAGCTTATCTGTGGGCCGACTCTGTGTCTCTGTTTTCCGTCTTCAGGCTGGACTGCTGAATGTGCCCCAGGTGCTGCAGATTTCTGTTCGCATCAAAGAGCTTCTGTCTCAGCTGAGGCCCAACGCCGTGGCTCTGGTAGACGCCTTTGACATCCATGACAAGAAGCTGAATTCAGTCCTGGGTCGTTACGATGGAAACGTCTATGAGCAGATGTTTGAGTGGGCTCGCTCCTCACCTCTCAACGCCACAGAGGTAAGTATTATCAGAGTAAAACAATGTTCAACTCAGAGGAAACCTGAGTCTGAAAACATGCTCAAATTTCCTCCTCAGGTCCATGAATCCTTCCACAAGTACCTGAAGCCTCTGCGGGCCAAACTGTGAGCTCATCAATGAACCTTTACTCCCAGCTGAAACCCTTTAACCGTGTACAAGGAACAAGTTAAACACTAGTTATCTGTCAGATCAACCTCCCGACTCATTTTCCCTTTGCTAGTAAAGTGGGACACAATAAACCATCTTGAAAACTGTAAACTAAACCTATCGTTGGGGACATTGAATGGACATAGGAAGACTAGTCTGAACCCACAAATAGCTTAAAGAATATTAAAACCAGTCATTTATTTACAGTTTTAGATGGTCTCATTCTTTGGAAAGAGCTTCCATCTTAAATTTTATTAGGATTTCATGTTTCAGTGTCTTATTTTCACTTTTCTGCTGTGCCTAAAGCTTTCTGTCTGTTAGCAGCACAAAATGAACATTTCTTTATCCTAACAGACTATAAATAGGAATGTTAAAGGCTAGAATAATTATACTAACTACAAAATTGAAATAAGTGTAAGAAATGGTACTTTTTTTTTCTATCAATATGCAAAGAGATATTATTAAGGAGGACATTTCTCAATGACTAAGCTTCAATGAATTTCACTGTGTTGATGCAGCATCCTTTCTGCACAATTCAGACAACTACGTACCTTTAAGGTCTAACATGACTGACTTACACTTGCACTGTTTGCATTGGGCAAATTTCCAGTAGCTTGCAACCTTTTAGTATCAAATGCCCAGTGGGTGACCATGTTGGCAGTTCCCTCCTTTGCACAGAACACAGTTAAAATCCATTTTATCAAGTCTCTCACTTGACAGTTTTCCATTAATAGAAGCTGAACTCGGAGTACACCTGACAGGCCTTTAGTGGCGGTTTCAGTTCAGCACTTTTAGATCCTAAATTCCTCATTTTGTGAGAAAATGATTTCTCACTAGTAAATATTTCCTCTGCAAACGTGAATGTGTTTGAATTCTGCAGATAATGCTGCAGGATAAGGTTTCTACACTGTCTAAAGGGCATGCTNGGCAGAAACTTTTCTGCAGATAATGCTGCAGGATGAGGTTTCTACACTGTCTAAAGGGCATGCTAGGAGGACAAGAAGTCTGAACCTCTGGTGGTTTTTGAGCACTTACTAGGCCACATGTGCACAGTAATAATGTCTGTGCTTATGTATTATTCCTCCCTACCATGTGGGGTTGATAAGTTAAGAAGGGTTACACCCCAGTCAATGTCTGGATGGTTTCTGTTGTTGTTTTTTCAGATTACAAACTTTGAATAAATCTGTTAATATGTTGTGATGTTTATTTCTTACTGTTGTCTGCTAAATCAATCTGTGCCACTTTTTCTTTTGATTATTGCCTTCCTGTTTTTCTTATTGCAGTCAGAAAACATGGTTTTAGAAAATCTCGACTTGACGAACAGAAATGACATTTTCTTCTATTTGCAGTCAGCGGTAACTGAGACTAAATAAAAAAGAAATCTTACAATTTTACCGTTTTGTGACTGTAATGATATTTTAATGAAAAAGTGGAGCTTTTAAAAGCCTTACTGGAACCTGTAAATTAGATTTGTGAGGTAAATATGTGCCTGAAGATGTTTTCTTTCCTTTAATCTTAAACATTGAAAATGTTCTTTCACATTCATTTCAGTAAATGCACAAGGTATTAATCATTTGATCCTTCATCACCGACTAACCTGCTTATCAAGCATATTTGTGTGAAATGTCTCAGCATGTTTAATTGAATAGTGAAGATTTTAAACAATTTAAATGTTTGGTAAATAATCTGACCTTTAAATATATTAATAAAACATTGTGTGTTTCATCTGAATTGTTCAGGTTTTAAATTGAAGTCTTCTAGACTTCTTTAGTGAGTTCGTGGAAGCACATCTCGAATTCGAAGCCGCTGCAACCAAGTTGTGTTATTAAGAGATGATCCAGAGACAAAGAAAAGAAAAGTTGAGCTTTATTTCTGAGGTCAAACAAAGGAGTTTGTATTCCATGCTACTGAAAGGATTGTTATATGTTGCTGCTTAGATGTATTTCCCTTTGAAATCCCCACATTCAAAGACAGGATATCTTACATTCCTGCCCCTAAGCTCCTCATCCTTTGGTCATTTTCTGTTCTCAGGACTTAACAGAAAAATGATAAAAGTTTCAGTTTGGACCAAAGAAAGTTTGATTCCAAAATTAAAGATTAAAAATGAATCCAACTTGAACTAGTTGATGACAATTCCTCAGAAACCTTAACATTTGATATGATTACATACAGACTGTAACTAAAACCAATGCAGTGATTTTCTAATCTGCCTTTTTTTTTTTTTTTTTTAAGAACTAGTACAACATAAATAACTGATCAGATGTTGACGCACATGGCAGCAACACACTTTAAAGAGTAGTTCCAGGGTGATGTTTAGCAAAAAAAAAAAAAAAAAAAGATTTAGCATCTTTTAACAGATGTCTGAACATCTGGGAAGTGAGGAGACGAGTTGCTGGATATTTTAGGAATGTTGTCCTTTTCTGGGCTCTCATCTATAAATCAATAAAACCATGCATCTGCAAGCGATTTCCTCGTTATAAATCACAGACTACTTGGAAATGTGCGCCTGAATCAGCCTCATATCCCGCCCCGAAGACGCCCAAACCAGCTATATATGGTCCATGCAAAGCAGCACATGAACATCGTTGCATATGAAGAAGCTGCTAATAAAGATGAAATCATGGCAACAAACGAATAAAAAGAAAAGAAAAGAAACTTTTCCGACACGGAAGTTGAAGTGGCCGTTGGTGAGGTGGAGGCGAGTAAAGAAATTTTGTTTGGGGGCCACAGCAGCGGAGTCACAACTGAAAGGAAAAACGCTGCATGTGCAACGTGGTGTGTGATGCAGTGTCAGCTAGAGTGCAGACCTCCACCAAGACATTGTAATTTCTAATTATGTATTTATTTAGTGGCCCATGATTGTGGGCGTTATTTATTTGTTGGGGATAATGTTGCCATTACAGCTCACCAAAGTAAAGAATCTTTTAAAAACTTCCTGGATCCACATGGTGATCCGAATCACTCCCAAAATCTAATCACTTCTTCCTTTATTCCATTTCTGAAAATGTAATCAAAATCCGCCCATAGCTTTTTGAGTTAAGTTGCTAACAGAGAAACCGACGCCCCTGAATACATAACTTGGCAGAGCTAATAAAAGAGAAGTGGTTGAACCGTAGTCCTCATACTGGGCGGAGGTAGGCCAGGGATAAGACTATTTGCTTCCTACCTTGGCACAGGGATCACGTCATCATTGATTTAGGCCACATCTATGATGATAAGTTTGCCTGTTTGTTGCCATGCCGACCGGCCCTCTTCTCTGCTCCAGGGTTTGAGATCTTAGTTGTTTTATATATTTTTTATATTGAAAGATTTTTTTTAGAATAGTTGCGTAGGGAGTGCCGTACACCACTCTCAGGCTCACCGTTTTAAGCATACGCCACGTTTATAAATGAGAGCCCTGGACCTGGGCATGATGCTCCAGATGTTGTGTACTGGTGAAAGGTCTGGACTACAGGTAGGACAGTTCAGCAGCCGGACTCTCCTCCTATGAGGCCATGCTGCTGTGACGGATGCAGGATGTGGTTCAGCATTGTCCTGCTGAAATCTGCAAGGTCTTCCCTGAAAGAGACGACGCCTGGATGGGAGCAGATGTTGCTTTAAAACCTCCCTGCACGCTTCAGCGTTGATGGAGCTTCACAGACGTGGAAGCTGCCCATGCCATAGGCTCCCTCTCCTCTTTAGTCAGTAGGACACAGCATCCATGCTTTACAGAAACAATTTCACGTTTTCATCCATCTGACCACAGAACAGTTTTCCGCTTTGGCTCAGACCATTTTAAATGAACTCTAGTTCAGAGAAAACGGTGGTGTTCCTGGATCTTGTTCACATATGACTTCTTCTTTGCATGATGGAGCTTTAACCTGCGTTTGTGGATTTCAGGGTGAACTGTGTTCACAGACAGGGATTTCTGGAAGTCTTCCTGAGTCCATGCTGTGTTTTCCATAGAGAGTCATGTCTGGCTTTAATGCAGCGCTGCCTGAGGACTCTCAGCATCTAGTTTGACTTTTGACCTTTTCCATCACACCCTGAGATTCATCAAAATTGAAAATGAACTGATATTTTGCAAGATAGGGTAAAATGTCTCTTATATGTAGTTTATGTTCTACTGGGAATAACATGAGTTTATGAGACTTGCAAATTATTGCATTTTGTTTTATCTACATTTTACTCAGCGTCCCAATTTTTAAAAACTCTAGTTTATTAAATGTGATTTTTGCCTGGAAAATTGTATAAAATACAAAACAGAAAACATAAATTGGCATTAATTAATTGATTAAAATGGATCATTATCAGCTATTTTAGATATAGGGTTTGTTACAGTTATCTTGTAATTCACATGCCCCAGAGCCATTAGCAGGTAGTTGGTGTGCCGGTTGCATCAACACAGAAAAAATACACGTCTCCAAAATAGCCTGTTTGTGAGCATCTACAGTTATGTTGTATAAAACTATAATATCACAAACCAGTTGTAAAAATGTGCACCATGAGAACACCAGTCAATTTTGGTGATTATGATTAATAAATGATAAACCACACAACACCATACAATATAATTATTGATAAGAACTTGACGCTGTTTAAACTAGAAACTTGGTGGACACTAAACGTATTAGTGGGAGCAGCCATCCAGTTAATCTGGAATCTTGGGGTCTTCTGCAAGTTAGGAGCTCTGAAACACACAGTACATGGACAAAAATTGATTGGATGCACAGATTACAGTTGTGCATGAAGTATTTTACTTTTGACAAAGTTTTGAAATATTTACTCTAAATTTATTTTATTCTTTTTTAAAACCCCTTTTCATCCTTTAGCTTTCCACCTCAGTGAGACTTTGGTTATCTGTGTTAGATTTGTTGTGTTGTGTTCTTATGTTATCTGATGACATGTTTAAACATGTCTATTTTTATTCATTTAATGTCTATAGTTTCTTAAATTTTTTAGTATTCCGTCATGTGCAGCACTTTCTTTCAACAGTGGTTGTTTTAAAGTGCTTTATAAATAAAGTTGGTATGGTTAAAATACTGCTGTAAAACAGATTCAGTGATTCAAGTTTGTTCACTTTGGGACGTGGTTTTTAAAGTTAGTGTGTTCAGGCTCCTAAAAACGCTGGCTGGATGTGTATGAAATGTCCAAATCATAAAAAAAAAAAAGTTAAGTGGATACACCTTAACTCGTCTTCATGTGGACATAGCCTTATTTCGAACAGTCACATATCACTGACACTTGTTTGTTCTACTTAGCAAAAACATTAACACATGTTGATTAATTTCTCTGAGATATCTGCCGGGGTAATTTTTATTTTATTTATTTATTTATTTTNTGGGGTAAAATGTTTTTTTGTTTGTTTTTTTTTTGCCTCTTTTCCCCCTCTCTTCTCCATGTTCTCTGTTACTGCCCCATCAGTTTTTGTTTTGTTTTCTACTGTTCTGAATTTTGCATATTAATAATTATACATTTTTTGTTGCCTTGTATATAATGTTTACGGAAGAGTATTAGGGCCACTGAAGAAATAAAAAATAGAATTCTGAGGAAAAAAGTCAGAATTCTGGCTTTAATCTAAGAATTATGAGATTTCTGAATTCTAATATTAAAGTCAGAATTCTGACTTTTATTTCTTCAGAATTCTAAATGGAATTTATTTATTTATTTAGTTAGTTAGTTTTTTCTTCAGTTGCCCTAATACTCTTAAATGTTGGTTATGATAAAATACTACAGAGCGGGGAGGGGGGTCAGGGACTGCAGGTTGATAACCACTGGATTAGTTTACTGGAAAATTAAAGAAACTGGCAACCTTTAAGTCCTAGCCAAATATATGCATCAACTAAAAAAAAGTAAACAGAAACTCTCGCGCTGCCTTTGAAATATAATGAATACATTCTTGTGTAGGAGTAAATAAGTAGTTCCCAGTTTCGGCGCAGTCCAGCAGAAATCCCCTGAGGCTGAGATAAGACGTGGCTCCGCCTCCTGCTCCTCCGTGGAGCCGCAGTACAGTGGTAGGAAGGCAGAAAGAGGGAAGTAGTGACACACGGCTGGACGGTAACCGACAGCTCCGTAGTTTTTCGGACATATGCCTTCTGCCTTATGAGCAATAAACCAACTACTTTTTGTTGGAGGTAAGTGGAAAACTAATTTAAAAATTCGTTTAATGTTATGTTTGTTTATTTCCCAACATTCAAGTCGCTGAAAGATAGCTGAACGTCTTTACGTCAACGGTCAGTATCGAGTTATTGACATAATGAAAGCAGGTATGTCACCCACCGGGAACAAGTGGTCAATAAATGGAGAATTTGGGATACTATCTTTGCTTAGTTGAAACAAGTATAAATAATACAGCTGCTAACATCAGTGTTAGCTAACAACCGTTTTTTTAATCTCCTGTAAAAGTAGCAGCCGGCAGCATGTCTCAGCAAGCCCTTTGTTGCTCTTCCCCGCCGGGCAACGCACATCAGAACAGTTACTCATCCATCGGTTCCTCCACATCACAGGCGCCGTGTGTTGTAACGTCCCCTTTATTCCAACGCTGCACGCTTCCCATCTGCTTTTTTATTAATATAAGTGTTCAGGGTAGACGTTTTAGTCTGAACTAATAATAGTCATGTTTAAACTGCATATTTAAAGTTTATGCAGATGTAAAGCCGCATTTATTACTCCTGGTTTTGAAACCGAAATATGCAAAGGAGATATGAAAAGCGTTTAATTACCGAGCTGATGCCCAAATATTACCAGTAGGTTAGTGTTTTTCAGTGTAATTTGTATTTTTATCTCTGTGAACATAACCCACCTCTATCATGAGGTTGCATTTAGAGTACATAGTGGGTGTCAGGTGGGTGGTAATGTCAAAAATGATCCTTGCATTACTTTTGTATTTTTCTTGTGATATTTACTAGTACCCACAGTCACTTTAGGGGCTATTCTGGTTATTGGATGAATGTGTTAGCTGTATGTGGTTAGCTTTGGGCAGTTTTTAAAGAGATTATTTCACTGTGAAGGATGAGAGTGCAGTTCAGAGTGTGTGATAAAGTGAAAATATGTGCTAATTGCACAACTGTGCTGCACAACATTCTAGTAGGTGAAATGTGAATGTCCCTTTTATACATCGTTTTGAAACAAGTTATAAATATGTTTTCAATTAATATAAAAATAGACTTGTGGCACAAGACTGTGTGAAATTTAGTAAGTGTTAAGGTGTCAAGGCTACTGCACAGTATTGCATTGGTATTGTTATATATCAGGGGCTGCATAAAAATATGTAGAACTGGGAGAAGTGACACCTTTTTGTGCTGGTTTTGGTGAATAAAGTTTTAGGGCTAGATTTACTTAATGGGTATTGTAATAGAAAATGAAGGCATGTTAATATATACCTGCTGCTGTGTCACCGACACCATAATATTTCAGACACCTCCCATCAGAACTGGGTTATAATGAAGTAAAATTGAATCTTGCTATTAAATTAATATGTTGTAAGCTTGTTTATTTTTTTATTTTTGTCTATAAAGTGAATTGATGTTATACAAATGAAGTGAACTGAAATTTGGTAATGTGATTTCTCTGCACCTTGACATGTCACACATGAAAATATTAAATATCTGTCTGTTAAAACAAACATGAAGATATGCAAAAAGATTTTTGATAATTAAGAATCAATATATTCTGATAATGTGTTTTCCTTTGTTAGTAGTAGAGTTGGGATTGAGCCAGTCCAGTGTTGGTACTGGCCTAATTCATGGATCAAATATCAGACTGAATTCCCAGAGCCACGTCATGGATAGTCAACATGGTCTTGTGTTCACAAATTTTAAGTGTTATGCAGGTTTAAGTCTACCAAAATATGTTGTTGTATCAGTTGATGAAAAATATCCATTAGAACTTTTTACTCAGAGTTTTTAGTTAAGACGCAGCATTACCATACACCTTCTCCTACAAGTCAGATGGGGAGTGATCTGCCTCTGCTAATTTAGCACGTAACCAGTTTGGGCATATTTTAGTCTGGGAACAAAAAAACTTGAAATGTGTGTACAGCCAAAGGTTCCAGGTTTCCAGGGTAAAACACTGATCAGCCAAAGAGGGAAGAGAAAATACTTGAAGCATTCCAGCTGAGCAGTAAGCCTCCAGCAGACAAGGTGAAAACTGAAGGGATTATCCCACAGAAAAGTTACTCTAGAAGCTGTCTATCTATAATAGAAAATTCTGGGAAAGTCCGCTCTCTAAATGTGGTAATCCTGTGTGACATTGTGACTCGCATGAAGAAAGAGGAGGGAATCTCCAGTTTTGGTTTGTTTTGTGAGCATGACAGGCTTCTTTCACAGTGCAGCATTTGCGATGCTTTCATGAATTCACGTAAACCTGTGGAGCATTTTAAACACAACTTGCACAGTCCTGTTTGTAGGATCTGCAATCGGAACTAAAAGTACTTGCAGATCTGCTCCATGAAGGCGTTTTGGCCAGACTGAACAGCAGCTTCTATGATCGGAAGTCCTCTTCAGCAGAAACGAGTCCTCCGAGCTGAAACTGCACACCACAATCTGTCTGCTACGCCGTCAGACTATCTAGTGTTCCCAGATTTTTCACATACATTCTGCTTCCCTTTCAGCACATTATGTTGGACCTTAAATATTTTAAAATGCTAAATTGTAACCACCTTCATTTTTAAGAATGAAGCGTCTCTGGTGTGCAGCAAAGCTTAGTAAATGACTATAAACAAATCATTTAATTGTTTCCTGGTGTAAATTTTGTGCTCTGGAAGGAAAACTACTAATATTTATTTACATATGCAACAAGTCCAAGTGCAAAAATCATTAATGTCAAAACAGAGCTTATGCTAACACAAACCAGTAGTAAGCTTGGTTGACAGTGAAAAAGAAGCTTTATTAGTGGAATGACACTGAAAGCTAAAACTTCTGGCTCAAAATAAGGAAGCGTGCATTGTAACAGGTTTGTTGCATCAGCAGTATTCTTTAAAAGCTGCGTTTCTACACCGACAGAGGTTATTAAATCTAAAAACAAGCTTTCACTGCATTAGCTTTTGACCTATGCTTGGCGTTTTCTACTGCAGATGATGCAGTGTTGTTCTTTTTTTGGAGGACTGGGCACCTGCCTGAAAACCTCTTAAGTTGATCAAATTTGATTGTTTTCATTATGTAGGCAATCATAATTTACTGGAAACAATAAATTAGCTTTCATGCTCACCATATGAGAGTTGGCACTTCCATATCAAATGTTATCCCCAAAGCATTTTTATTTTGAGTTTGCTTGTACAGATGTCCATCATAAGACCACACTGTATTTTTAGAGCTCCATTTTTTACATAATTATAGTTTATTTCAGCCCTTCAGCTTGCAACGTTTGTCTTGTTTTAAACCCAAACAATTTTAAATAGATGATGATTTTATTTATTTTCCTACAATATCTTTGCTGATTGTGGGAATTTGCTAATCATAGGATGTAGGTAAGTGTCCTCCCCCCGGGACTCCCATGTCTTCCCACTTTGTGTGGCTCTTACATATCTCAGCTAATGTAAATCCCCAGTTGTCAGCTTGATAATAACCTGATGGGAAAGTTTAACATATTGCCCAACCCTGTATTCATCCTAGTTTTATATTATATGACTTTAATTTTAGACACTTTATTTAAGAGACATTTATCAAACCCTTTGTTTATATTTCACTGCCTTTTATTCAACCAGTAAACATTCAGTTGAGGTGAAAAATCTCTTTCCACTAAATTAGCTTTGAATTTATTCACTGAGATCAGTTCAAATAGTTTTGAAGGTGATTTCAGCTGAAAAGAGTGGCATATTTAAATGCCCCTTTACCCAGTTCAGAATGGGCTCTGTAAACAGGAAGCTGTGGTTTATCCTGAGGGTGACGGCCATGATTTTCCAAGCACTTTTGAAATATGAAATGACTCCACTAGTGAATGGAGTAGAAGAGTGTTATGAGTTTGGAGAATCAGAATGTTTTTAAACCAGGGCTCTGCAGCATTGACTAATAAAAGAGCAATTTTTACCACCTGATCCACCAAATAGACATATTTTAGAGCCACAAAACCTGACTCTTAAAAATAACAATAAACCGTAACTTTTGTGCCTGATGTGTCATGACAAAATGCCAAACCTGTGCAACCTTAGAGTTCACACACCTACTAGGGCTGCAACGATTAGTCGTTGTTGACAATAGTCGACAATGACAATAGTCGACAACGAATTTAGCCGTCGACTATTGTAGGCAAAAAAACAAACAACTACGGAGTGAGACATCATCTTCTAATCCTATCTCTGCTGAGAGTTGCACATGCACAATAAAATCCGCCAGGGGAA
>CM047978.1:6606686-6617142 GCA_026261665.1 Melanotaenia duboulayi
TGTATATTCATAAATAAGGAGGATAGTGTGATTTTTGGTGGATTCGGTTCAGCGCTGCACCAAAGCACCTACATGCCTAAAATAAGATTCTGAGAAAATACCAAATTCACACTTTTAATTTTGAGTAATAACTTTGTTGTTTATGTGTTAGTGCATTTAAAAAAATGTTAATCCCACAGATTAATCTCTTTGTATTAAGATATTAAGTTTGACAGCTCTAGTTTTTTTTTTTTTTTACATAGTCGATTATGTAGTATGGGAACAATTTTATGAGTACCAAGTAAGAGCACACGTACATTCTCGGACCGCTACCAGGTCCCGGTGTTGGTCCATCCTTACAAGCTCAGTTGAGCTCTTTATCTTATCACTTTCCATAACACTGACTTTCAGACAACTTCTTTTTTAATTTCCCACCTTTGTTTCTGTGTTTCTGAGAAGAAATATGAGAAGTAACACCTACTCACCACATGTAGAAATGTCAATCAGCTGGAAATTATGGGGCTTGTTTTGAAGATGATAATCTGTTCTTTAAAAGTTTAAATTTGTTCAAACTTTTAAAATGCAGGACCAGCAGACACTAAAGTGGTATTTAAGTTATCTAGTACATGTAACCTATGCGTCCACACAGAAAGACTCCCCCTAAGCCGAGGCTCAAACCAGCAACCTTCTTGCTGTGAGGCCATGGTGCTAACCACCACACCATCATTAAAAGTTACTGTCTGGAACTTAAACATTAAGCATGATAACTGAGGCTTGTATAGTCTGAGACAAGCTATCTTGAGTCTTTTGCAATTTCTGTAAACATGACAAGATCTGACCTGGTGGTGAACTTGCTGGGAAGCCCGCTCCAGGAAAGGTTGGCAACTGTTTTGAAAGTGTTTCACTTCTGGGTTGTCCTTCTTATTGTAGAATGATGGACTTCAAACAGTTTAAAGCTGACCTTATAACTCTTCCCAGATTGATAAGCAGCAGCTGTTGGTTCTTTAAGACCATTGCTGATGTCTTTCCTCCTCAACATTGTGTTAATTCCAGTCAATGCTGCAGACCAGAAAACAGCTAAAACATACTTTAAAAGAAGAAACACTTGCTGATGATTAATTAATCAGGTGTCTTTGATACAGAACTTGGCTGCTCCTTACCATTATAATCTCTCTGGAAGCAGTAAGGTTGTAATTTATCTTAGTTTATTGTTAAATAAGACATGTCATGCATTTTTGTTTATCTGTGGTTGTATTTACCTAATTTTAAGACCTGGTAAGCACTTATAAGGACTGTTAAATGAACTAAGTGTTAATCCTATCTGTCATTAGTTTGTGATGACAAAGTACTAGACAGTCCAGCAGTATTATTATTCCAGTTTCAGAGGGTAATAAGACCCTGAAGCACTGAGCCAAACAAAAGTTAAGTTTTAGACTGCATACCAGCATGATCTGATCATCTGTCTGTGAATATCTCAGACTACACTTTACAGACACTCCCTGTTACAATTTACCTATTTTCATACAATGTTTATAAGATGTGTAGCTACATGATAAGTTTTTACCTGGCCTTCTTTGAAGACCTGCCAATGATTTTGTTGTTTTTCTATGTTTCCTTTACCAGTATTGACTTGATTTGACACTGATTGATGGTGGTTATAGAAACACAACTAGAGCATGAATAACTATATACACACTAGGGCTGCAACTAATGACTATTCTGATGGTCGATTAGTCACCGACTATTAAAACGACTAGTCGACCAATCGAAATATGTATCTCATAATTATTAAATGGATCTTATTTCACTTTCAGCTTTGAAATCTTGCATCAGGTTGTTATGTAACTCTGACGTGCCGCGTCTTTAAATGTTCGAGCATTGCAGACGTACATCCGTTGTACACAAGGTCCCCTTTACAATTCTCACATGTATTTAATTTATTTTGTAAGTTTAACGTGAAATTATTTCAGACTTTTGACGTCCTCTGCCGCCGTTCTGTTTCCCGGTCGGCCGCCATATTTTTCCCCTTGTGGAAGTTATTGCGCATGTGCAACTCTCAGCAGAGTTAAGAAAAAAAAGATGACGGCTGTGTCCGAATGTCCACCCTACTCCCTAACCCCTCGTTCACTACATAGGGCTGCACTACATAGCACACTCTCTTGACGATTCAGACACAAAGCTGCCTATTTTTTCCTCACATCAAATCACGTGACTACAGCTGTCACCATGGCAACCACAGTCCGCGTCAAGATGTCATTCCAAATCCAATCCAAAGTTGTGTGTAAATATTTTTATTTTTATTCCTAATGTTGTATTTTATTCTTTTTTCATTTGCTTATATGTAATTTTGCGCAGCTCAATTTTTTCGCCTCCTTGCGCCATGTTGAGCTTCTGCCCGCAATGCATTGTGGTCTATATTGACCAGTCTAGTGACTATAGATGCTCACTACTTTTCAAGGTGCATTGTGAGTAATTTTGAGTGCCCTGCTTTATTCTCTCTGGACATTCAGACACTGACAAAATGATGTGACCCCTATATAGGGCACTATGTAGGGAGTAGGGTGCACATTCGGACACAGCCGATGTCTCATTCTGTAGTGTGTTTTTTTTTCTTTGCGCATGTGCATTGTGCAACTCAGCAGAGATAGGGAGGAAGACGATGTCTCACTCTGTAGGGTTATTTTTCTTTGGCGACAATAGTCGACGGGTAATTAGTTTGTTTATTGTTGACAACGTCGACTAATCGTTGCAGCCCTAATACACACTCCAAGTTTCAAATTAGCTTGGCCTGGTTAAGCTATTAATCTGTGTTCATGAATGGGTAATAATCCATGTTTATTTAACATTTTGATGCTGCTTTTTCTGACAGTCATGGATATATACAGTCATAGAAAGCAGAATTATATCTAAAGATATTTTCCTTATACTGTTATGAAAGGTTTGTTGCACAGCTCCAGTACAAATGTTTTTGTATCATTACCCTGTCCGTCTTAAAGAAGGTGTTTAAAATTTTTATGGTAATTAAGGGTGGGCGATATGTACTGTCCATGTGTCTTGCTGTTATCGTTCCTCTGGAGAATGCCGTCCATAGCATATCTAGTTTCCATATGTGGATTCTAACAGCGCCTACCGCTTCTTCGTTGATAAACTGTGGTCGACAGCAGCCTCTCTGCCACTTGAGCACTCTGTCCATTAGCAGAATTCTTTGCTTTTTCATTATCGAAGTGGGTTGGTTCCAGCCTCTACCCACTGGTCCTCTAAAGTCCTGGCAGGATTTCTGCCCAACCTTAAATATTTTAACACATCTAATTTAAAACGATGTTGGCAGAATTAAAATCTGCACCCCAGCCAAGAAAATGTTATTGTAGAAGTTGCCTTTTTGAAGCGTGGGACATAGTTGGTTTCAGGGAAATTATGGGGAGTCCTGTCTAACCAGTCCTCAACTCTGTAGTGGAAACTCTGCTATTAACTGAACTGGTGTCAGATTTCTGTTCTGCTGCCATTCCTGTCGCAGACACCCTGAACCTCGCATTGATTTTTTTTTAAAACCACAACTCCAAGACAACACTGAAGGCTTTCAAGACCGTAATAGATGTGTTGACCAAGGCTTTTGATTTTGTAGGTTTACATCTGCATTGGTTTTGATTTCTCTGGAAATACTAAATGTAACGCTATGACGCAGGCCCAGGCCGAGCTCCAGGAATAGACTGGCTGCTTGCTCCACTGTTTGCTGTTATTGGTAAAGTCTAGAAGATGAAGATAAGTAAGTTTGACATTAATATTCTCTCACTGAGCAGAAAGAGTAATCAATACTTTACCTCGCTAAGCTATAGAGGGTTTTCATTACTGGCGAAATATATTTCTTCAGGCACAATATGTGTGCATATGATGTAATTGTCTGGACAGGAGGTTATATACAGAAAATTAGATGAGTAGTTTTCTAATTAATTGTGTGTACAGTGTTGTAGAAATAAGTTGATTACCTCTGAGATATGCTGAGGGTTTCTACTTTATAATGCATCTAAAAATGGAGCAGGCTTCTGCTATAGGAGCATCATTACATACACCCAACAAAAATAAACGCAAGACTATTTACAATTCAAGAGAAGTAAAAGTATATTGATTACAAACCACCTAGAGGATGCATGACAAATGGAGAGCACTATTGATTACTGTTATTTATGGTCATCAGATGTCACTCTAAACAGTTTAACATCTGGTCTGCTGCTTTTTCAATAAAGGTCCAAACACACTCAGAAATGAACAAATATTTTTAGATTTTTTTATTAGTTAGTCTGGTTCTTTAAATGACTTTAGAGTCTGATTGGTGGCTATGATGTGAACTTTCTTTGTTTAAAAAAAAGCTATTGTTTTATATTTATTACCTGTTTAGGTTGTAAAATTGTAGGAATTTTCAAAGTTGGAAACTTTCCGTGGGAATTAACAGGAATTTATGTGAATGAACAGAAAGAAATCTGGTATTTATAATATTAAAGGTTGGCCTTTAACCCCTCAACACCTGAATTTATTTACAATTATATTAAAACAAAATGAATACAGGACAAAAATCAGGGAAAAAAATGACAAAAAGAAAAAAGACTGGAATAAATGAAAGTACTAATAAATAAATACATAATTAACATTAAGCAAAAATAAATAATGTAGACATAAATAAGAGAGAATAAAAGCAGATCAAGAAATTGATAAATTTGCGTAACTAAGCATCATTTTGATTTTAAATATAGTTGTAGAAAAGTATATTTTTACATGATCTTAACTAAAACAACCAGACACCGTTTTAAGTATATCTGTGCTGCTCTTTAGCCACATGCAGTAGTGCTCTGCTAACTGCAGAGATGTATTTGTTGGTCTTTTGGTCAAACCAAATGCTTTTTAAACCTGGCACAGAGCCATCCTCGTTAATGCTGGACAGCAACACTGATGACGAGGTCCAGCAGTTGGATGTTCAGGAAGGGAACGTGGAGGATGGGGGAAGGGACCATGGCCTAAAATAGGGCCGGGCGATATGAACCAAATCTTTTATATTGATATTTTTGACCTAAATCACAATATAAATATAATATATATCTCGATTTTGTCAAGTAACCAAAGAGACAGTTCTAACTTACAGCCTTTAGTGCCAAATATACTTTTATTAAGGATCAGCATGTGCATTAAAACAGCTGACTGAAATTAATGTACCTTTATATTAAATTAAATTCTCCTAAAACAAAATAAATTAAAAATACTTTTCAATGACCATAATAAAAATACAGCTGTGCAAAATGCAAAACAAAAGATGCTTTTAACTCAAACCAAGCTATCTCGATATAAATGATATTGCTTCCTTCTATATTGCATCTGATAAAGTCTCGATATATTTGAAAATCTCGATATATCGCCCAGCCCTAGCCTGAAATGATTTTGGCAAAAATGCAGAAGCTAGGCTTGAGAAATTTGAGTAGCGATGGGCGTTTTTTTTGCTCCTTCTCAGTTTCCTCTTGTGTTGTTTTCAGCTGCAAATCGAGCGCCTCTGGTTTTGCAGCGCTCTGCTGCAGACTCCTCCCACAGCCCCGACCGCTTTGGTTTAATTCATCACGAGTTGCCAACACCTCTCAAGTTAGACTGAAATGTCTCGACTAAGTAACCCACCAGCTCCCAGAGACAAAGCGATAACAAACGTTATAAACACGTTATAAAGGTTCTAAACGTTTTCTCGCCAAAGACCAGTGCTTAATTAACACAGCGAACAACCCAGGGTTTAAGAAACTATTCAGCACTTATTCAAACGGTATCACTGCCATGCCATCACTATTTTAGTGTCTCTCCTGCCCTGCTTGATGAGTGTGGTCAGGGTGTTGTGAAGGACATGACTACAGTCCAATGTTTTGCCACTGCTACGGACCTGTGCTCCAGCTGCACCATAGAGCCGTATATAAACAACACCCTCCATTTCATTGACGCGGATTTTAACCTGAAAGTGAAACGTCTCCAGACTCACTTTTCCCAGATCACAGCTGCTGGTCTGAGACAAACTAAAGCTACTGGGACCTGGGTGGAAGAAACTAGTCTGCATTACCACAGACAACGCTTCAAATGTCACACTACTTTTTTTTTATCTCTCTAATTGTGGTAAATAATCGAGATCTCAGTTNCCACACTACTTTTTTTTTATCTCTCCAATTGTGGTAAATAATCGAGATCTCAGTTTCACTCAAAATAATCATGATTATCATTTTTCCCTTAATCGAGCAGCTCTAATTTTGAGGAAGATGCTTTTTTTTTTTTTTTTACATGTCAGATGAAACTGTTGTTTTTTTTAAGAGGGAGCAGGAGCTCTAGTAATATACCATATATATAATTATATATAATTTATTTTGTTTTTTAAATAAATGAACTTACATGAATAAATGGATTGAGGAGATTTTTAGTTATATGTATACTTCCTGTGAGCTTGTAAACGTGTCCTCTTAACGATTTATTTTAACTAACAGCCTTTATGGTTTTCTCATCTGCAGCAATCTAACAGGATGGAATCTCAGGTAGAGGAGGAGCCGCCTCCAAATAGAGACCAGAAAGACAGTCGTCTAAAGAGCAAGAAGCCACCAAGCCTCAAGATCGCCATCCCACCACCTGAGGATATGATGCCCAGTGATCCCACCAGACAGGTAGGGGGATTGCTTTGATTATGTCTTTTGCCTCTTAGCCATGTGGGATATGTTTAGTGAATGTTCTGTTAAGCTGATACTGATGTCCGTCACATAGGTCACAGTCTGCTGTCTTATTTAACTTTGATAAATTAATTAATAAATACATTACAAGGCTTTCTAACATCCAGCTTGTTTGATGAACATGGAGAGGTTGACCTTTAATATAAGAAATACTGTTTTTATCTTATCTGTATTTATAGTAACATAGCATAATACAGCAAGCAGCAAATGTAAAAGGGTGTTGTTTGGTTTTAGTGAAGGTGAGGCCAAACTAGCTGCATAGATCATGTCGATAAGGATACTTACATGGTTTCCTGTTCCTTCTGCTTTGATTGCACAGACATTTTTATTTGACTCCACCATAAAATATCATTTGTCCTTTAGCAGATACCTTACTTGTGTGTACATAAACTCTCTGCACACATAGATGCCACAGCACCACAGAATCAACTCCAAGCGCCACAGATTGTGTCTCTCTGTATCACTCACTTGTTAATCAGTGAACTTACGTGATTTTGCTGCTGTTTTGAAAAGTTCCTAAATTTTCCAACACTTGCCCGCTTCCTCCTTACCTGTCTTCCCCTGTTCATCTTTTTACCCCGAGTCCATTTTGTCACCATGTTTCTCTCCGTCTCAGCTGTTCCAGCTTTGTGCACTTTGCTCCTGTTATTTATTTAAAAACATTTTACTGCCATTTTGACCAGTCACCATTTTTAGTGACAACTGACGAGCACAGATGATTTTGTCTGTACACTGGTGTCAATGCCAGACTGACCAATCAGCCACACCAATGTAATGCACCGTGATTTTTTTTTTTTTTTTTTTGTAGGCCAGTCCGGCTACCAGATTCGTTCAACTTCTCCTGTGGGCCAGTCCAGGGCTGCCTTATGTACTACATGTTAATATTGATCACCATGCACCCTAGTCAGCATATAACGTTGGTAATGCAGCAAACAATGCGATAAAGATGAAATGTGGTTATAGTTGAGATAGAATATGGTACGCTACAGTTTATGCTCATAGTCAAATAAAAAAGAATAGAATGCATTTATTTATTATAAGTATTATTATTATCATTATCATTATTATTATTGTATCGTAAGGATCCAGATGGAAAGAGATCACAGATGTAGTTGTGCGCATATCTCTGTTCAAGTTCTTATGTTTTAAATATATGGGCCAGACGTGGCCATCAAACAGGCATACTGTGGAAAAATTATGTTATTTAGTTGTTTTTTTTATGTCATTCATTTATATAATTTAGATTTAAAAAAAATAAAACAAATACATTTTGCATGCAAAAGCTTTAAGTTTAATATAGTTTTTAATAAGTTTAATATGTTTTTAAGACGGGATGAAGTGATGCGGCCATCATGCCTAATGTCTGTGGACATGATGGCCGCCTGTGGAACCAGTCTGTGATCTGGGATTGCTGCAGTTGGGCAGGTCTAGGTTCAGCAGCATTATGAGGGAGGTCAGCTGATACCTGAAAGTACTGAGGGAGCAGGTTATTCCATCTTTCCTAAAGCATGGCCATATTCCTAGATGACAGTTCATCAGCCTCAGATTGTGTAAGAGTAATTCAGGAAGCAGGAGACATTATTTTAATACACTGGCCACCACAGATTCCAGACCTCAGCCCCATTGGGATGTGCTGGAAAAGCCTTTGCACAGTAGGCTGTCCCATCATCATCATCATCATCTTGTGACATTGCAGAAGCTTATCGAAACAATGCCGCAGCAAATATTGCCGTGATTAAAGCCAAAAGAGGCCCAACGAGTGTGTGACCCTTTCTTTTTGGATGGAACTTATATAGCTCCAAACATGCTAGAACAGGGGTAATCAATTCTGGACACTGCAACACTGGATGGAAATAATTATTGTTGCATTGCAGAAGCTTATCAAAATGATTCCACAGAAAATATGAGGCGTAATCAAAGGTGAACAAAATTTTCGTGTGTGTGGCTTTTCTTTCTTAGATGGGGAGTGTATATCCAAACAACTACAGTAGTATAATAATAATGCATGCTAACTAATAGAGGACGATGGCAAGGCCACCTGTAGAAATACCTTGACTGAGTTGAAATGAAGAAGGGTTTTTAAAGGTTTAATAGCAAATGCCTAAAATCACTCTGTATTTACAGCCGGAGCAGGGATCAAATAAAAAGCCACAATCACAAGAACCAAGTGATCACTGAAAATCAGGGCGAAACAATTTCGCAAAAGGAAGCTAATAGT
Organism: Melanotaenia duboulayi; assembly: GCA_026261665.1. Taxonomy (NCBI): domain Eukaryota; kingdom Metazoa; phylum Chordata; class Actinopteri; order Atheriniformes; family Melanotaeniidae; genus Melanotaenia; species Melanotaenia duboulayi. The sequence continues at coordinate 6,615,615 of CM047978.1, forward strand.
TGTCCCAGATGATAATTATTTGCTTTTCTTCTTCCATCTAATAAAATATATCAGTTTATAATAAGTGATGAACAAGAATCTTTAACTTAAGCATTTATTAACACTTACAGCAACTTGGACATATAAAAATGTCTAAAATGACATTATTACTTACATGAATGAGAGAAATTATAGTGCTGTACACATGAACACAAAAACGTTTTTTATTGTTTTATTTGAAGAAAATGTAACACTAAAACGTGTACTGTTAGAATATGAGGGCTTTTCTAAACAGCCAAACCTGAACCTACACTGTACTTAACATTTTATATAAACTCATCAAAGATTAAACTAAACTAAATTAATATGAAAGTTTGGTGCACTTGACTTAGCAGCATTCGTTAATGGTTAGCACTATTTGCATGTTTTGAAGGGTTGAACATTTGTAAACAAGGTTTAGAGAAAATGTGCATTTTATCTTTTAGTTTTGGTCCTGATTGAGGTCTCTAAATATGCTTTCTCTCCCCCTTATTTCACCTAACTGCAGGTTCTAAGAGGATAACACAGCTTTTTAAAGCTGGTTTTACTTGTAGTTTCATTATTATATATTGAAGACAGAACAAACAAAAACACTCAATGACTGAAGGTGCAAGCCACTAGTGGTGCATTCACAGATGTAATAATGTTCTTTACGCGACTGTAAACTTTTAGTTAGTGAAGCCAAATGCATTCTTTTTGCTAAATGTTTTGCCAACTTGCTCATGTTTCTGCTTTGTTGCTTATCTATTCAATAAAAAATGTTTTTTCGCCTCCTTGCGCTATGTTGAGCTTCTGCCTGCAATGCATTGTGGTCTATATTGACCTGTCTAGTGATAATTCTGGACATTCGGACACCTCTACAAAATGGCGAGACTCCTATATAGGGCACTATGTAGGGAGCAGGGTGCACATTCGGACACAGCTGATGTCTCACTTTGTAGGTTTTTTTTTGTTTGTTTGTTTTTTTCTTCACACATGCATTGTGCRACTCTCAGCAGAAATAGGCAAGAAGACGATGTCTCACTCTGTGGTTTTGTTTGTTTTTTAGGCCAGCAGTAGTCGACGAGTAAATTAGTTGTCAACAATGTCAACTAATCATAGCAGTCCTTGTCAGAAGTCACCCATAACATGGGCTTTTATAATTTAGCTCACAGGTTCAAGGTGTGTTTTTTTTTTTTTTTACCTAAACTGCAACTGGCTGAAGGATTGCTATCACTACAATTCCAAAATAGTTTTTTAGCTTATTCTCTAAAAGTAATATTTGAAATCACACTAATTAAATATACACTACATGGAACGGGAATAATTAATAGTTTGCCACATCCTTTAAATAGTTATTAAGGTAGCTGGTCAGTATTGTTGCTACCTTGGGGAAAATGGCGGTAGGTTGGTACTTTGACGAGCGGGGCACCACATGTTCCCATAGCGACAACACTGCTTCCACACATCTACCTGTCTGTAGTTGTATGAGGTGAAATTTGCTCTCACACACACACTAGTAGAATTCCTT
>CM047978.1:6617743-6650396 GCA_026261665.1 Melanotaenia duboulayi
CGTTTCAGTAATTACCTTTGCGTACACATTTCCTGTAGAATTTCTTCTATGCCCTCTGCTTGGGATGAAAACTGTTACGACTTCAGCATAAGATGTAACTGTTAAAACGACCAATGCAACAAGCATGCAGCAGGTTTGATTGGATCAGAATACTCATTGTCCACTATTATTTACATAAAGGAAAAATTTGCCAAAATAATCGAGCAGCTGATTAATCGGGTGACATCTAGAAGAAAATGAAGGCATGTTGTTGAGCTTAAAGGACGTTTGGCTTTAGGCATTGACTTGATTACTGCAGTGTTTTCAAAGAGGAAGACCCAGGACTGGGTGAGCTTTAGTAATATGAGCTTTAACATGCAGGAGTTGATAAAAACAATCCCATGATTCTTTTGCGTTTAATTGCATCTCTTACACCCTGCTCACCAGACCTAAATTTTTGTGTATGCAATTAGAGAGACACATGATACACAGACAAATTCACACAATATATCAGGGTGGAGGCTGGAAGAAATCCCTGATGAGTATCAAGTTGCAGCAAAAAACTTCTTATTGACAGCAGCTGTGTTGGTCACATTGGCATTTAAAATAAAAATGTAGTTGATAATATGATAAAAGTGAAAACTAAATAAGGTGCATTTGTCTTTGCAAATGTTAGACTATGTTACAATCCCACATCAGTCTGCATGGATTTGCTCTCTTCTGTAGCTCTAAACTTGGAATATAAAGGGACAAAAGAAAACATAGTTTAGGTCATTTTAAGCACATTAATGGGAAAGCGTGGTATCATTCTTCCTCTGAATTTGCTGTATACTGAAGCAAAAGAGAAACTTTGGAATGCTGTCTTGCTTTTAATGAATACAAGAGCATGCTTTCATCCCTGTGGGCCCCATATTCAGGACACAAGCAGCAGCACAAAGTAGTCAGAGTTAAACTGAGCGTGCCACAGTTAAACTGCTTCCTAAAGGGCAAATACTGCAATAAACATGCAAATATAACATGTGCTGCTTTAGTTTTGTGACCCAATGTTAGCTTTTGTACACAAACAACCAAGTTTTCCCGTTACGCTTTCTTTCTGATGCTGGACAAATTCTCAACATGCCTGCAGTGGCAGAAAGAGACTGTCTGAACCACCAAAACCACCTCCAGCTCTTCTAAAACATACAGCTCTTTAAAGTCTGACCAAATGCAGAGTGGCTGGAAGTTCTGACTATTTATGACACATCAATGTCTGAAGAGTCGGCTAAATATAGGAAAAGGCTCTCGAATTTAAAAAAAAATAATAATAATGAGGTTTTTTTATACAGACACTGACTGCTGACCTGATCTTTTCAGGCAGCTCAGTCCAGAGTAAAAACTGTTTGCTAGAGGATGTCAGACTTCATTCAGGCTCATGTGGTTCTAAAAGTTCAGATAAACAAGTTGGGGAAAGGTCATGAAAGACATTAAAAGTCAATAGAAAGAGCTTGAAATCAATTCTAAAACACACTGGGAGGCTAAAACAGGAGCAATGTCTTTTCTTTTATTGGCTGTGAAAAGTCTTGCAGCAGAGTTTTGTACAATCTGGAGTCTATTAATAGATTTGATCAGTTAGTAGCCAGATTTTTTTTAACTATCTCATAATCTGAATAAAAAGTTATTTCTGTTGTAAAGTCTTCAGCACCTATAATCCAGTGCAATACTATACTGCTTAATAATCATCCAGTGTAATAGTTTTAATATTCCTTCACCTGTTTTTGTAACACTGTTAGATCAAAACTCTTTAGACTTTATTTATTTTGTTAGAAAGCAAGACTAGTAGCAGCTCAGACCAGTTGTGGTTAACATATGGGAAAATAAAAATGATTTCAAGTACACATTTTCTCACTCGATGCAGTCAATATTTATTTTATTTTACTGTAACAAAAATGTGAAATTAGTTTAATAATTGCATTATTTCTCATTTCTTCTTGTCAGCCGCTGCGACCGTCTCTGAAAAACAGCGGGAGCGGTCAAGCAACTGGTTCTACGTCCGAAAGCGTGAACGGAGCCAGTGAAGGAGGGCAGTTAGCCAGAGACAGAAGATCAAAGTTTGGTAGACAGACATCGCTCTCTCAGAGCATCCGAAAGTAAGCTGTTATTGTTTTTCCTTCTTCTTTTTGTTGCCTAATGTTTAATACTCTATGTCATGTTGCTATGGAGTTAGAGTGCTATACACGAAGGGGGCGAACAGCAAAGTGTTTTTTTTACCTAAATATATTAAACATAAACACAGCAAATGCTGCCCTGTTAAAATCTGGAAGGACATTTAATGTGCATTCATGCAGACTATGTTCTAAAATATTCAAGCAACTATATTTTGAAAAGTGCAGAAGCTTTTATGGTTTTGGTGTCACATACAAGAATGTCGAAGAGGAACTGCATAACATCATGGCTGTATCATGTAGGGCTGTGGTCTCTGTCTCCGTGTACCTCCAGGAATACGGCCCAGTGGTTTGGGGTGGGTGAAGACTGTGAGACAAAGCAGCAGGTATGGCACAGGAAGAGCCTTCGTCACTGCAGCCAGCGCTACGGCAAGTTGAAGGCCCAGTATCGAGAACCTGAGACAGCCACTAGCATGGACCAGAGTTTGGACTCACCAGCAACCCACAGGATGCCCAGAGTATGTCTCTGCCTATATTCTAATCAACATGGCTTTATTCGGGACTCTCACCTCACCTTTCAGAGTGCTTTTAGCAAGTTGACCCTGATCTCTGTTTCTGGTAGATTGTGGACCCCCTGGCACGAGGACGAGCTTTCCGTTGCCCAGATGAGGTGGACAGTCGCTCCCCCAGGACACCCCACACCACTCAGGGAGTTCCTATCACCCCAGGGATGACTTCACTCAGCTCCTTCGCCAGCCAGCGGTCTGGGTACAACCGCTTCCCAAGAAGGAAGAGGGAGTCTGTGGCCCGCATGAGCATCAGAGCTGCATCCAACCTGCTGAGGGTGAGCAGGTTACCACAAAACGATGTGGACGTTACATGTACATAAGAACCGCCAAAGATGTGTTTGGATGTATTGAGATGTAATAAATATATATGACTTTAGGCAAATCAAAGGGAAAAAAAGCTGTATGAATTTGTTAGATCACTTGTTCTGTGGTGTGTCTGTTGTCCAGGGCCGTAGTGGGTTGGCGGGCTCACAGACCAGTCGCAGTTTCCCCAGGAGGAGCTTTGCACGGCCCAGTTGGATGGAGGAGGACACGGTCGATTCTGCCGACGCATCTGTGTCACTCTTCTTCAGCAAGGTCAGCATCGCTAACCCCATGTTAACACCTTCAACATTTCTCTGTTAGCTTCAACTTTTTACGTCAAGGCAAGGCTGCAGACTAACTTAATGCGTTGGTTGCACCAGTGTGCCTCACAAAAACAGCAAAAAACTGAGGCACAACCACATTTAACGAGCGTTGCTCCCAGCAGCAAATTGCGTTTGGTCATTACAAAATGAAAAGGGTTTTAAACAATTGTGAACTCCCACCTCTGGGAAAGCTTCAGTCACGTCCTGAGTGACACGGACGACATTGAGTCAGAGTGGGCTATGTTCTGCCTCCATTGTTGAGGCGGAGGACTAAAGCTGTAGCTGTAAGGTCGTCGGTGACTGTCATGGCAGTAGACCCTGAACTCTGCTTTGGACACCAGCAGTGAGGGATGATGTCAAGCTGAAGAAGGAGTCCTATACAACCTTTTTGGCTTTCGGGACTCTAGTGTTAGCTGATGGGTATCGCAGGATAATGGAGAACAACTTTCAGACGGCTTGGAGGAGATTCTGGTCCACCATCCGGCAGCTCATGGGGGCTGTAACATGACTGGATGTTGTGGATGGGTGGAAGGATTGAGAAGGAATGAGAAAGCAGAGTCTGGGGACTCGGGGATGGACTCCTATCTCCAGTGCTGAGGTTGCAGAGGTGGTTTAAAAGCTCCTCGGTGGCGAGGCTCCTGGGGTCGACGAGATCCCCAGGACATCCTCAAGGATCTTGATGCTGTGGGGCTGTATTGGTTGACAGGCTTTTGCAGCATTGTGTGGACATCGTGGGCAGTGCCTCCAGGCTGGCAGACTCGGGTGGTGGTCCCCCTCTTTAAGGACAAAAAAAGCTGGCCATGATAACAACTGGATTAATTCCAAGGTTCAAGTCAGTTAATTCTATTTGTAAAACAGGAATACAAAAATAAATATTGACAAAACAAAAAATGTTTTCTGGCTCATCTGCAGAAGATGAGGTTATGAAATCAAATCACAAGCACATCTTTTCATACTTCTGAAGTACTTTTTTTTTATATCTTGAGAGGTGCTATATAAATAAAGTTGTACTTACTAGTCTGACTTCCAGATGCCTGTGAAAGAGAGGCATTATCAAAGTATTTCTGGTTTGAGGGAGTAAATGTGTGGAAATGTAGGGGTACGAGATCTGTAGTTAATTGTGAACCGGTCTGTGCGCTCACCCATCTGGTGTCATCTCCAGCATGTTTGAGCAATTGCTTCCCTAAACACTACTGAAAGGTTCCTGGAGAGGCCATGAGATAGGTGTGTGGGGGTGGAAAGAGTTTTAAGTTCTGGAAAATGTTTTAGGATCAAGTTACAATATTTTTATACACTTCTTTAAAAGTGTGTAGGTTGTAGATATTTTTTATTCCCAAATATTGTTGAATGTGGTGTTTTTGTGTGACATGGGAAACATGTTTATCCTGCCTGTGTTGGAGAAAGAAATTTAGCCCCGTTGAATCAGAGGAGATAAAAGCTGCCAGTTTGTTCAGCTGCTGGTGGAGCTGCCCCACAATAGTATGATCAAAGTCTCCTTTTCCAACTAAACCGGTTGCCACCTTGGTTGCTTCACTGTTTCCGGCCGCTTACACAGGCCGACTTGCTGCTATCTTGCAATTATATCCAAGATTCCTGTGTCATTCTTCACAACAATTCTGAACAATTTCAAACCCTCACACAACACAGTGACCAGCTGCAGATCAGAGCCAATCAGAGGAGAAGAAACACTTTACCTCTGTTTTTTACCAGGATGCCATTCTTCCCTGAGTTCAGGTGAGGACATTTAGGGATAACTGTCCGACACCTAGACCTGAGAAATGTTAGGCGCACCGTTGCAACCAAGAAAAATAGTTAGTTGGACTAAATAAATTTCTGGTCACATTTTGGAGCCCTGCAAGGCGTGGCCAGCCTCTTGCTCCTTTCTTGCTCCTGCTTCATTTTCATTGCTCCTCCTTCTTTTATTCTTCTGCTCTCTTTCAGTATGTTCTATCCTCTACACATCTGCTGCAACAGAAACAGAAATCTGTTCTCTAAACACTTAATGAAATGCTACTTGCTAATAACTGCTCTCTGTCTTTTTTTAACTGTTGCTACGTCCCCTGTGATCCTCATTATTGGCTACACAGACTGATGCCCATGAGGAGTTGTACTCTATGGCTGATGATGTGTTTGAATCTCCTCCCATGTCAGCCACTTCTGCTCCCTGTGAGCAGAAGTTCCCCAGCCTGTGAGTAAAACGAACATACTTGACTGCTTTTCTAGATCTCAGTCCTTGTGTTGAAATATTTAGTAGTTCTTTGCTGACAGCTGCAGCTGTTCCAGTAGTTCAAAGTGTACTAAAAATGCATTACTTTTGGTAGTCAAATCATTGTACTCAGATAATTACAAAAACAGAAAAAACAGCAAAACTCCAGTTGTTAGCCGACTCCTTACAGTGTTTTCTGATTTTCATGCCTCACTTTTCCTCCTTCCAGTACTGTTAAGGATGCATCTCGAATTCCCAGGACACCAACCGCGGTGCTCGAAAAGGCTCATCATCGTCGCGGTGGTCGCATCGCTTCCAAAGTTAAGCACTTTGCGTTTGACAAACATAAGCGGCAGTACGGCATGGGCGTTGTGGGCAAATGGCTGAACCGAAATTATCGACGCAGCCTCAGCAGCAACATCCAGAAGCAGCTGGACGACTTCCACAGCCACAGGTTGGGAACGAGTAATGTCTCATCATGCCGACGTGCGATGGATTATTTGCTTATTTTATTTAATTAACTTTTACATTTAAGAGAGAGACTCCCAACCAGTGAATCTGCCTTTCCCAGATTTTTTTTCTTTTAGAGCTGCTAAAACAAGAAATAGTGACATGAAACCTTAAGAGACGATGGATCATATGAAACGAGAGAGTCTTCAGACTAAATAAGATATGTTTGTTCCCTGTGATGCTTGACAGGAATTTCACCTGTTTCAAATGTTTTTAAATGACTTTTTCCCCCTCTGTGTGTTCAGGCCCTACTTCACCTACTGGATTACATTTGTACATGTAGTCATCACGTTGCTGGCCTGCAGCACGTATGGTTTTGCCCCTTTCGGGTTTTCACAACACTCCACGTCCGAGCTGGTGAGTGAAGCTCAGCGATACCTGCTCCTGCATCGCGGTGCAAGAATAAAAACTTTTATCCTTGACTTGAATCCATTTAAACATATTAATCAACATAATGGTTTCTATAGGATCAAAATGGAAGACAGCTGGTTTTTCTGAAAGTGAGCAGTAAGATTAGGAATGTAATACTTTCAATGTAAACATGAACTTTTTAGTGATTGTAGTTTTTTTCCTTATTGTAAGGACAACAATTTTCAGATAAAAAAAAAAGATGCCATTTGGGACACCTTTATCTCTCTAGCTTCTTATAAACACAAGTTTTTTTTTTAGGTTTCCAGTGAACTCCTGAGCAGATGTTTGAGTGTGTGTCTCTGTCGCCCTCTGCAGGTGCTGAAGAACAAAGGCGTTTATGAAAGCGTTAAGTTTATCCAACAGGAGAACTTTTGGATTGGTCCAAGCTCTGTGAGTCTCTTCTGGTCTCGGTTTAGCTGCAGTGCTGCTGCATTACATGCCACGCTCTCATGCGATGTCTGCAGTCTAAAATGATCTGCTGAACTAAACTTCTAGCTCAGATAAATGAAGCGTTCTCACTTTAGTTCCCAGCATCAGTAAAGTGCTGATTTAGCTTTGACACTTCCTTTTCTGTCACTCAGCAATAACCTTTCTCCCCCTCACTAACTCATTTACTGATGACATAATGCAAAATAAGATGTTTTTTAAGTTTCATTTGTTGCCTCTTATGGAGTCATTATTGTCGGTCCAACTAACAAGTTGATGATTTGACCAAGGTTAAATGATGAAAAAGCCAGTTCTGGGTGTATGAAGAGATAATAACTTGTTGAAAGATAAGAAGGTATAATCAGTTAAATAAAGATTTTTTTTTTTATTTACTACATTTACTGATCTTAACAATCATTTCCTTTTCCAGGAGGATCTGATCCACTTAGGAGCCAAATTCTCACCGTGCATCCGTCGGGACAAACAGATAGTTAACCTGATCGAAAAGGCCAAAGAACTTGAGAAAGAATCAGGCTGCTGCATCCAGAATGACAACTCAGGATGTGTGCAGACCCTCAGAGCTGACTGCTCGGTACGTTAGCTGATCTGTGCAAACTTTATACCTTGTTTATTTTCCAGCATCGCACATTTAAGCTAAATACTTTTTTAACTTCATGCAGGAGACGTTGGCCACCTTTGAGAAATGGGACAATGAATCTGTGGAGATATTCCGGTCTTCTGGTTCTGTCTGTCATCAGGACCCCAGGTGAGGATACAGATGTGAACATTCTCTGTGAGGACAGTAAAGGCTGTTACATACTCTGCAGGAACTTTTTGCGTCATTTTGCTCTCGTGGAGGTGAATGGGGACAGTTCTCGACAACAGCTGAGCTGAACTTTCTTACTGAAAGGCTCCAAGAAGTATTGTTTGATTGGTCGGACTATGAGGTGGGCGTTGTTAATGCAGAAAAGAATGAAGCGGAGAGTAATGGCTTCCGCGTTTCCCCTCATCCAAGGTTAAACAGATACATGTAATGATCAGCCGATCGAGGTGGTGAGAAAGTAGATAAATTAAACAACACGTGGGATTTAAAAACACAGACACCGCCACAGTTAAAGCCCCACCCTGCCATGGATGAAGTTATAAAATAAGCCCGTCAGCTGATTATTGCACATTAGAAATGTATTTAATGGATGGCTCCTTCAGATGCAACATCTCGTTTTCAAGAGGGTCCATGAAAACAAAAGATACACAAGTGTATATGTAACATAAAAACACGGACACCCTCCCTCTGAGCCCTGCTCCGTCGCAGACGAAGCTTCTCGTAAAAAGCTTAAGGGTCGGCCATTTTATAGACACCCTAAATACTGTGTCTATAAATGAAGTTGGTAGGGTTGGGCATGTTAACGCTTTCTTAACAAATTAAGAAATCCATTAATCAACGGGTCAGGAGGGGCATCGTCATGCATCAGCTTCTGGGTGCTGTCTAGAGAAACAGGCCGGATTGCTGGAAATCAGAAGGAAGGCAGCTTCTCACGGTTTTTAAAATTCATGCTGCTGACCTTTTACCTTTTAACAAAGAAATCCTGAAGGTTTTCGTTCTCTGTCATAAATATTTGATTTTATTACAATAATATTTGAGATTTAAAAGCAATATTTTAACTGCTGCTGTATATATCAGAGGTGTCAAACTCATTTTAGTTCAGGAGCCACATACAGCACCAGACCACTAAAATAACCTAATAATAATAATAATAATAAAAACTTCCAATGTTTCCGTTTGTTTAAGTGCAGATAAGTACAAGTATATTATCACCATGTTGACATTTAAGCCCTTACCATCTGAATTTATTTACGATTAGATATAAACTAAATAAATACAGGAAAAAATAAGGGAAAGAACAAAGGCTGGAGGTAAAGAAAATTACATTAAGAATATATTCCAATTAATCGCTAAAGATAGATAATAAGTAAATAAATAATATTAAAAAATACATAAAAAAATTAATAAAATTAATTTTATGAAAAGAAAACAATGAAAAATAGCAGTTTTCTGTGTTATAAACATTTACCAAAATCATCCTGGGGGCCAGATTGGACCCTGTGGCAGGCCGGCTTTGGCCCTCAAGCTGTACGTTTGACACCCAAAAGGGAATACTGCTCTGAAAAAGCAGCTTATTGGTTTAAAGTGAGTGAAAACCAAAAGTTACTCAACTTTTATTTATGCAGCAATAGTTTTATATTAAAAGTGTGCAATGGATTAGTTTTTTGAGGCCGACAATGTGATTAATCATAGAAAATCATGCAATTAATCTTGATTAGAAGTTTAAATGACGGCACTAGAAGTTAGTTATCATGTGGTGTTTCAGAACAGCCTGCCAGAACTGACGTTGTCTTGTTTTCCTGCTGATCAGGCTGTGTGACGAGCCCGGCTCTACAGATCCTCACTGGTGGCCAGACGACATCACCAAGTGGCCGGTGAGGGGACACCTCCACTAGTTTGAATATTTAATTTATAAAACATCATCCCACTCTTCATTTAAATAAAATATATTTTCTTTGCTGCTCTATAAAGGAAACATGAGACTTTAACCACTTGTCTTTTTCCAGGTGTGCACAAATCCCCCGAAGTCGAACCACACAGGTTACAGACACATGGACTGTAATATTAAAGGGCGGCCTTGCTGCATTGGGACAGAGGGCAGGTGGGGAAACATTTGCAGACATCACTTTGGTTTCTAGTCATGTGCTTACGTAACTGCAACACCACTGCAGAGTCATCTGGAACAGAAACTGAACTGCACTTTGCCTGTTCCTGCTGTAGATGTGAGATCACAACCAGAGAGTATTGCTCTTTCATGCATGGTTACTTCCATGAAGAGGCCACACTCTGCTCGCAGGTAGTGTGTGTGTGCATGCATCCTGTTTGCATGTGTGTGTTGATGTTAGTATATTCCTAACAACTCTATTCTTACACAGGTCCACTGTCTGGATGAAGTGTGTGGTTTGCTCCCGTTTCTCAACCCTGACGTTCCTGATCAGTTTTACCGGCTGTGGCTCTCTCTTTTCCTCCATGCGGGGTATGGACTGCACCCTGCAACCACATCCTGCAACAAACATTTTGGCTACTTATCTCTATTTGCACACAGTTATTAAATGGAGCTGTTGATTATGACTCAGTTTAATGTAGATTAAGCCAATAAAAAGAAATTAGACATTTTTGGCATTCTGAGATGGAAACTTGTGCCTTTGTGCTTTTCTTGAACCCTTTTAATCATTTGCTGAGTTGCTCGTCAACTTCTTCATCGCAAGGCCCTGTTGTTTCTGCCTCCCGTTTGAGAAATACCCAAAATAAATTCAGTATATATTAGTAAAGTAATGTCTGACAAGGAACTGTACAAAAGTACAAGATAATAAGGTGAACCTGAGCAGTTTTACAGATGTTTTTAATGGCGCTGTTACACAGGTAAATATCTCAGGAAGCCATCAGCTGATGATGATGATGGACACCTCTATCAATGGTCAGTCAGGAGGATCTAGGGATAGCCCCCACATTCACCTTAAAAAACACCNGAACCACATTCACCTTAAAAAACACCATGAGGATCCAGAAAGAAGTGAAGAGTAGTCTATGATAGGAAGAGTAAATACTTCACTGTAAAACCTCCTTCATCTCCATGGAAACCAGCAGGACCTTCATGATTCAGCTGAAACAAAGGCAGAGTCATAAGAGAACACATTAGTTTTTTAGAGCTGGTATCAAACCTTTCACCACAAAACAGCAAACGAAAAACATGATTTCTGATTCTGGCTGCTATCTCCAGAGTTTTGTCCCACAGTGACGAGACAGACGTCTTTGTATCAGCAGTCTCTGCTTTCATCTGACTCCTGCTTGTGTGGTTTGCTTGAAGTGGAGAAATTAGCAGAAGCTCTAAAGTGGACAGTTCTGGTCTCATGTTTTTTCATTCCCATATAATTGCTTAGGCTTTTGCGTTGTATTTAGTTGGGATGCCAGTGCTTGGTAAAGTCTTTTAGCTGATCCTGTCATTTTGGTATGCTACATGTTATGATTGGGGCTTCCTAGCTCTACAAAGATCTTCTGTACTGTGCACATGCTGCCCCCGTACAGGGGCTCTCGTAATGAAGAGGTTATGGTTGAATAACTGTGGAGTCCTCATGGATTTAACCAAATGAAATATTTATAAATGAGGCTTATATTCTTGTGAACAGTTTGCTCACACGTGCACTGTAGTACTTAAGCTAATACAGGGCACAAGATTTAATCAGGCAAGAAAACAGCTTACTGGAAAACAGAATAGTCAAATGTTCTGAATGTTATGTTTAATATAATTCACCAGTTGAAATGCCAGTAAAACTTATTCCTTTGACTGACTGTTATTTTCTGTGTGTGTGTAGGCTCTTACACTGTGTAGTGTCAGTGGTGTTCCAGATGACCATCCTCAGAGACCTGGAAAAGCTGGCAGGTTGGGTCCGCATCTCCATCATTTACATCCTCAGTGGCATCACTGGAAACCTGGCCTCTGCCTTGTTCCTGCCCTACAGAGCTGAGGTGAGTTTGTCTTGTGAATACATTCGTGCAAAGTTGTGCATGCAAACAAACACGGTGCACAGTTTTAAACATCTGCTTGGGTTTTGTTTTTAAAGAGGTGCTGGTTACAGCAGGATGAATACTGCCTATAAAGATGACGTCAGGAAAAGGAAAATAGTGGGCTTATTTATATATTTATTTGAATACATAAAGGCACCACCTTTATGTGATATCTATTTGACTGGCCTTTGTAAAGCCTTTTTGTTTAACATGCAGCAAGTTTTGTCAGTTTCTTCCATTTTTACAGTAATTTTAAAGTGGTAAATACTGTAAAGAAAATCTGTTTAATCCTTTAACATAATTATCAGCACTGATTTTATGCACCGTTCAGAAAAATCTTTTTGAGTACAAAAATTCCTTTGGAAAATTTAATGATGGGGGGGGATAAGCATGTTTGAGACGCGTTCATGTGCACATCAAATGTATACTTTGAGCAAATGCATGAGTACCGATTGAAAGAATGTGCACTAGATTTATATTAAATACAGTCTTTATTTAGTTTAAACACAGTAACAATCATTATTGGATTCTAGTACATTTTGTGTCCTGTCTGTACTTTTCAGAAACATGTCTATATCGGCCGAACTGGAGGCCAACCGGCTGGTTAAGTTATGATGATGTGCTGCCTCAGCCAAGTAGAGTGGCAATGATACCGGTTGTGTTCAACGCAGCCCGCCAATTTCGCACATAATAAACTTCAGCCGGGGGGCGTGGTTGTAAAAACATAATGGCATAAGACTGTAGCACAGACTGTCTTTAAAAGAAGGGTGCAGAGCATTTTGATAGACCAGTTAGAACCAGATGGTTACCACAAGCTGTGGTTCAAATCCCAACATAAATCAGTATAGAAACAAGTGGAAATGTAAAATAAAATATCATGTTCACAATATAAAAAAAAAGTCAAATCAATTAATGGTGTTGATAACAAGTTTGATATTATTTGTCTTAAATGAAAAAATGCTGCATTTGTGTCAATTTCCTGCACTTGTGTTAGACGTCCATATAAATGGTAAATGGATATCGCTTTTATCCAAAGCGCTTTACATGTACGTCACATTCAGCCGTTCACACACTGATGGCAGAAGCTGCCATGCAAGACGCTCAACCACGACCCATCAGGAGCAATTAGGGGTTTGGCGTGTTGCTCAGGGACACCTCGACATGAGCTTGATGACTGGGATCGAACCAGCAACCCTTGAGCTACAGGACGACTGAGCCATGCCGCCCGATATGACCTACAAAAGCTCCTGAATCTGACGCTCAGATGTTAAACGTTCAAGCAGACCTGTTTTTCATGTTGTGTAGACGTCCAGAATTGGTAACGCAATATAGACGTGATCTACACGTCCATCAGACGTCTAATGTTCAGTGGGATAATGTCACATTATTCACAGCAGAACTGTCAATAACCACATCTTGACCACCTGTAACACGTCAACATCCTACTCAGTGCGTCTCCATGATGGGCTTTGACATGGAGGCCACAGTCCTCATATATCCACCCGTTCATAGAAACTGTCCTAAACTCCATCCTGAGAATGAAATTTATACTGTTAGTAAGTACAAAATAATCTGCGTTTATCAGACGTGTGGAGCCCAGTTGTAGCTTGTCAATAAGTAATCAGCTGTGGATAAATCCCTCCACGTTTATGGTCATCGTTTAACCAGACGTCACAAAGAAATCACGTGTTTCTCCTCAGAATGAATAAATCATTTCTGCTGAGTTTGAAACCAAAACATGTCTGTTTAATTCACTTATTCAAGTGAAATTAACATGTATTAAAATAAATAGAATTAAAGCTCTTTAAAAGTTTAGGTTGAAGGAAAAAATTCTCAATATACAATATAAACAATATACTTCATAAAAGAAGTAAAACTAACAAACACTGCAGGGAAAAAGGATTGGGGTTGAGAGCTCTGTCAATTTTTAATGAGAAATTGGTAAATTATCTGTTTATTCAACAAAAAAAGCCTTGCAGCACACAGATGAGTCGAATCTGCAGCTGGAGGTCAGAACCCACCAGAACGTCCACCGTTGGATGTTGTATTTTTATCCTGTGAAGCTCTTTGGTTAACCTCGGTTCTTTTTGTTTGATTTCAGTCTGGTGTTGAATTGTTCAAGAGAAATAAATGTATTTTGTTCCGGAGAAAAGACCACGTCCAACATGGACGGTCTAACTTAACTCTGATAGTCAGAGAAATTCTGACCTGTCTCATGTCATTTAAGACAAGCCCACTTGGATATTTACTGGAATAGCCTAGTAAGTATAACTTTATAACACAGATCCCAAATCACAACAGAAATCTAACAGGATCTTTTTTGGGAAG
The DNA here is from genome assembly GCA_026261665.1 of Melanotaenia duboulayi. Taxonomy (NCBI): domain Eukaryota; kingdom Metazoa; phylum Chordata; class Actinopteri; order Atheriniformes; family Melanotaeniidae; genus Melanotaenia; species Melanotaenia duboulayi. The sequence continues at coordinate 6,631,549 of CM047978.1, forward strand.
CAGAATCTGATCAGAAGTCAGTCTGCTGTCTGATGATGCTCACAGCGGAGCTCAGAGTTCAGATCAGTGGTGAGAAGTCCTCACCTGTGTGTCTCAGGGATCTTTTGTCAGGTTAGTAACCAGTGAAGCTACATGTTTGTTTATTTATTTCTGAAAGTTTACTGAGTTAACATTTCGATTAAATAAAGAATGAATGTGGAAGCTGAGACATCAGCAAATGCTTTTTCTCTGTTGTTCTACTAGATTCTCTGCAGGTTGGGGCTGTTCTTATATTTAAAGCACATTTCTAAGTAGAAGTAAAAGAGGGTCATTTTGTTGGAAAATGTACACACAGTAAATACACACATACCTGCGTGTAAGAACAGTTGATAAATGAGGGCCCTGGAGCAAATCAGGGTGGGTAGGAGTGTGTGCAGCACACACACTTGTACAGCAGCTGCTTGCAGAAACGGGAAATCCCACATTCAGTTCCTGACCACCTCTCTGAGAGAAAAACGTTTTGGTAGTAATTGTGCAATTTTGTAAAACTGCACTGTTCATATTTACCTGTTCAAGCATAAGACGGTAGTTTTTTTTAATCCCACTGGGGAAGAAAGATGTTTTTAATGCGGACGTTAAAGTTAGAGTACGATCAGTGTGTGAGTTCATATCATATTTCTCTGATGGTAATAAGGAAAATTAAAGCTAACATTTTCTGCTGCTGTAGCCCATCTGTGTGTGTTCAGAGATGCTGTTCTGCAGACTTTGGTAGGAACCAGTGCTTATCTGACTTCCTGTTACCTTTCTATCATCTCCAACCAGTCTGCCCATTCTCCTCTGACCTCTGACATCAACCAGACATTCTGGTCCAGACAACTGCTGCTCTCTGGATATTTTCTCTTCTTCGGATCATTCTCTGTAAACCCTCAAGATGGTTGTGTGTGAAAATCCCAGTACACCAGCAGTTTCTGAAACACTCAGACCAACAACCATGTCACGTTCAAATTCACTTAAATCTCCTTTCATTGTCATTCTGATTGGCTAATTAGATATTTGTGTAACATGGTGTTGAACAGGTGGAGCTGATGGTGAATAGTGAGTACACCCTCATCTGACTTCCTGAAGGCCAACTTCTGCTTGTAGCTCCTTTAAGAGAACACCAAATTTCCTCCCTTTTGATTTTATCACATCACATTAAATTTAATTTATTTAGTTACTTTCATGCACACACACAGTCGCACACAAACTCACACACATACAAACCAAGCGTCATGCACACTCGCCCCGCCCACCCATACCCTATTTTGTACAAAGATGAACTCCAGTCGCTACTAACTGTCTCTGAACTTAAAATAAGTGTAAAAGTAGTCATAAAATGCAAACATCATATTAAATCTGATCTAAATGCTCTTTGTGGACCAGTGCGTCCTTCACAATTGTCCAATGAGGCGTCAAAATGTTATTTCATTGGTTGGGTTACTTACCTCCTTTTCCCACAAAGTGGCTTAGCTCAGCTTAGTTTAACTCACTCACTTAAGGGGCGTTTCTGCTTCTGGAGATTACTAGAGCAGACCTGACTGCCTCTGTCTGGAGGGCTACAGGAAACATTTATGGTGTTAACTGTTTAAGTGTCTGGTGAACTTGATGTTCAGTTCACAACACACGTGATCATTAAGTGGTTAGTGTGTTGAGTTGGGCTGCAGGGATAAAGAAAGGAGCTCTGTGAATAGAAGATCAGACACTAAAGGGAAAAGAGCTCTGCTGTGTTCCTCAAAACACTGTAAAGATTCACATCTAACTGTACCAGCTGTACAGGATGAAGCTTCTTGGGTGTTATTTGGGTATTATTACCCAGTTAATCCCGTCCGTAGTATCCAGTCATGTGCTGATGGAAAGTTCTAGTAACCCTACTGGCACACAAGATTACAGTGTGAGAGAAAGTGGCTGGTGAGTCAGATGCAGCTGAATGCTTGACTGGGTGATGACATGCTTTTAAAATGCTCTTTTCTGCCACTCTTTGTAAATATCTGAAATCTGGAATAAATAAATAAAAATAAAACACTTCATTCTTAATCTAGAAAAGCACCACTAGCCTGAAAACGACAAGGCCTCTGTTCTTTCTGTATGTGTAAGTAGATGTTTTCTCATTTATAATGCAAGTTTTGCAAAGTGCAATAAATTACTCAGCACGTGAAAGAGCCTGAATTATTTTTAACCAGCAGGTTTGTTCCCTTCTGCACATCTCTGAAAGGCCCACTTTCCTCATTAAAAGATTAGCCTAATGCCATTGTGCAGGTTAACAAAGGCCATGGTCACATTAATGAATGGGATTAAAGTTTTGTTGGTTTTTTTTTAACTAAGATAATTGTGACCAGACTTGTCTGGTGATGCTTGTGGTCTATGCAGGTTTATTAACAGATTCATCCTGGTTCACACATGAGATATTTCCTCCCTCATATAATGAATAGTTTCACTGGATGTGGCTGAGGACTTAAAAATCCAACAAAGGCAGATGTCTCATTTAACACAGCCAGAGCAGATCATGATATATTCATACAAATAAATGGCAAATTATTAACAACTGGACCGTTAATGAACCCCCATCTTTTTATTTATGACTTGATGTCCAGCTTTCCTCCTCACTCACCACCTTACAGGTACACCAGGAATAACCAGAAGAAGCACATGCAATGCACAACACACGACAGTCAATCCACTTAAAGAGATGCTTTAAGTGGATTAACCTTTAGGTGTTAAGTCATGGAGCTCCTGAGAAAAAAGACTTTTTATTTCTGTGATTAAATATCAGTGTTTATTGATATAATTACACTCATAGAATTTTAATTACTTTTTTTACACTCGCCCAGCTCACAGTGACACAGTTGTCTGTGAAGATAATCATTAGTCAAAAAGCATAATTGCTTTAGTCATATTTCAAGTTTTTATCAAGCATGATGCACAGCGGTTCAGCAGTGTCAGGAGAGTAGAGATAGGCAGGTATAAGAAGCTGGCCAAAATGTGACTGAGGCTATTATGCTGCGAGGCTGGTGTAAAGTAATTATGTAATTGTTTAGGGAGTTTGTTAATACTAGACTATTTAGAGCAAGGATGTCCAGCTCCAGTCCTCAATTCTGCATTTTGGCTGTCCTCAACAGCTTGTCAAGTTCTTCAAACATGTTGACCCATCAGTCCGATTCAGGTGCTGCAGCAGGAAACATCCAAAACCTGCAGCACCTGCAGCATCCACCCTGATACTAGGGATTGGAGTTTATGTAAAATGGGATGGTGGGTGGGCGTGGGGCCTTTTGTGTGCTTTATCTTAGTGCATCAAAACTAATGAATGATTGGGTGTGTTTTTGATTTGGTTAGGTTATATACTTTGTTTTGTGAAGGCTTATTTTCAATTTTTTAATTAGATATTAATATTATTTTAATTTAGTCATTGTTGTGATTATGTGAAGTGCTTTGTGCTGCTCTTTGGTATGAAACGTGCTGTATAAATTTGATTTGATATGACCCTCGAGGACTGATGTTTCAGAGAGCCTCAACTATGTCAAAGTTCAGGTTTATTAGCTTGACATGTGGAGTGTTTACCTGGAAATGGAGGTCAAAGATGTACAACCTGTCAGCAGAAATTAGACTTTATGTACACCACAAAAGCCCAGCTGCAAAAAAAAACTAGAAAACGGAGCAACTGAAGAAATCAATGCTGTGATGCTGAAAACTTAATGAACAATTCTGGAATTACAAAAAGAAACTGTGGGTTGTTTTTTTGTGTTTTTTTTTTTACAGGTTTTATAAACAGTTGCCTACTTATTAGTCAGAATGATGCCACTGAGGTGCCAAAACCTTCTTTATATGGATTGTGGCTATAGTTCTTCTAGATGATTCCTTGTAATATACACTGTTGTCATTGATTCAACAAGGTGTTGGAAACATTCCTCAGCGATTTTGCTCCATATTGACATGACAGCATCACACAGTTGCTGCAGATTGGTCTGCTGCACCCATGGTGAGAATCTGTGACTGTGGAGGCCAATCAGCTGGTGCAACCGTCTATTGGGGCAGCAGCATCAGAACCAGAGACTTAAAGACACTAAACAAACTGATCCAGAAGGCTGGTTCTGTACTGGGATTAACTCTGGAGCTGAATGCTGCACAAGCTGCTGAAAATACAGGATGGTTCACTTCAGTGCAACACAGAAAGGTACCAGAGACGGTTCCTGCCCCACCCATCGCCCTCCGGGACAAGTCTATCTTCTTTATCTGCTAATTAATTGTTATTGTTGTATATAATAAAAACGCTTACATTGAAAAATTTCTCTGGGATAAATAAAGTATTTTTAATTACATTTCATTTCTCAGACTGCAAGATATCTGTAATATATTGGGTTTTTGACACCATAGAACACCTTAATTGGTAGTTAAATTAGTGACGGGCTCCTTTTTGAGGCAGTTAATGAGATGACCTTGGTGCTAAAGTTCTGTTGTTCTTAGCAATGACAAAAGGAGAAAAACCGAGGAATGGACCTAATGGTTGAGCTATCACTGCCACAGATAACGGCGTCCCAGCATGCTTTACGCTTCTACTGAAATTAACAACGCGCTTCCGGTCACATCCTCATCATGTAACCTCAGTCCCAATACTTTCCATGACAGGCAATACGGACTGAGCATGTCCGTGTGAGGAGCATGTCAGCCCGTGTGGGCGGAGTGCCATGCTCTTTTTCTGGTTGTCCATGTTAATGTCTCCACAGATTAGCCATCTGTCTTTGAGCAGGCCAAGCCTCCAAACTCAGCTTTGACGTCACTTTAATCTGCTCACCTTTACTGCCTGACCCATACTGCATTTATTGGCCCACAGCTACATTTATAATTAACACCCCAGCAGCCAGACACAGTCATCGAGTACTTTAACCCCACAGAGCGACTGAGACTCAGAGTCTCTCCACACCTGCTTCAACTGTACTTCTGTCTCTAATGTGTAATATCAGGAGCAAATAAAAATGTTATTTTATTCTTATGTTGCAAACATGAACAAAGTGTAATTACAGCTAGCCCAGATCAGGATTATTAAGATGAGTCAGTTTACTTAAAATACTGTCCTGAGAACTTGTGGCCAAAAATGACTAATCAGATTAAATCTCCTCTTCTCTGATCCATTTCATCCTGTGTGGATGTAGGTCTGTGAGGGTCAGTTACGCACGAGTCCACCCGTTTAGCCTAGTACCGGAACCACCGCGATGCGCCACAGATAATACCTGGTAATTTCTCCACAATTATGCCCAGACAACATGAGACAAACCTGCACTACTAAAGCAGATACTGGAGATAAAAGCACAAGATTTTTTGGGGGGGGGTCAAGTAACCAAAGAGACAGCTCAAATTTACAGCGTTCAGTGCTACATACACTTTTATTAAGGATCAGCAGCACATGTGCATTAAAACAGTTGACTGAAATTAAAGTAGTTTTATATTAACTTAAATGCTTCTAAAACAAAATGAATGAAAAATACTTTTCAATGACGTCAAAAGAAAAGATGCTTTTAACTCAAAATGAGCTCTCTCCATATAAACGATATTCCCTCATTCTGTATCGCGTCTGATAGTCTCGATATATTTGAAAATCTCGTTATGATTGGAGTGAGTTTTATACGTTAGTGGTCTAAGAGGAATAAAACTTGTATGAAGGTATTTTCTTTTTTCTCATTCCTCAGGTCGGTCCAGCAGGGTCTCAGTTTGGACTCCTCGCCTGCCTTTTCGTTGAGCTCTTTCAAGGTTGGCAGATTCTGGAAAAGCCGTGGAAAGCCTTCTCCAAACTTTTGGGCATCGTCCTCTTCCTCTTCGCTTGCGGACTTCTCCCGTGGATCGACAACATCGCACACATCTTTGGTTTCCTCAGCGGCATGCTGCTGTCCTTTGCCTTCCTGCCCTACGTCACCTTCGGGACCTTTGACAAGTACCGGAAGCGCATCCTGATCGCCGTGTCCCTGTTGGCTTACATCGGACTGTTCTCCTCCCTCATCGTTTGGTTTTATATTCACCCGATTAACTGGCACTGGCTGGAGCATCTCACCTGCCTTCCTTTGACAAGCAAGTTTTGTGAAAAATACAACATAGACCATGACATTAATGACCTGGTCCACTAGTCTCCTCATGACTTGGATCCTGGTCTTGTAACTCAAAGCCACTGATGGGATCAGTTGCTTCCAGGTCATATTGGTGGTCTTTCAGGAATATGACAATCGTGCTTTGTATGCTTTCCTAATTATGATCTACTAAAAGTCCATGTGACTGAAACTGGATCGGTTTCTACTAACCTGACTGCCGACTGTCTCACCTCTCTAAAACTTATTTAACCTTTCCAATCCTCAGATAACTGGAAAAGACTCGGCATTAAACTGCATACACCTGGAAGGCATTAAGAAAAACATTAATATCTGCCGGATTCCTTTATTAGAAAGTCTCATGAGAGTAAAGAAGCTCAGTGAAACAGGACGATGTGGACACCTCTTTCAGACTATTGGCAATAACAATCAGAATTCAACACTAAAAAAGCTGTTATCCACGTCTACCACGACTCCAGACTGAGAAAGGTTTAAAATGGTTGTTTTGTTTTTTAACCTTTGCCTGCTGGATGGATTCACTCGCAATGCTGATGTTTTTCTAAACAGGAACTCTAATAGTAACAGCATGTTTCCAGTATTACAGTGAGTGTGCAGCTGGGATTGTTAGTGACATATCAGTGGTCGGCTAAGGCAAGACTTAGTCTGAAACCACTAGCTGCCTTAAACAGACTATGCCATCGTGCAGAGATGCCTCAGTGTGAGTGAGCATACTGCTGGAAGTGTCAAACCCAACCAAAGCGACTTCACGCGCTGCTATGTGCTCCTCTTGTTTTCCACATTAACTGCCACAAACATGTTTTCACTCTAACACAGAATTAGCATATTTATTCCAGGAGTAACTACGAAAGCAGGACTTAATGTTTGATCGAAGCAGGATTTTTTCTAGTTTTCTCCTTTCTCACTGCTTCCTGCCGTGTTTTGCTCTGTGTCCCAGCAGCCGACTGCTTGTGTTGCTGTTTTAACAGGTCCCTGACAATGTGATCAGTGTAACGTGATTTCAGAAGCTAACGTTTCTCACATCCGCGGCTTTAGCGCTGTTAAGGATTCCGGTGTGTGTTGACCCCGGCTGCTGAGAAAGCCACGGGTTTAACTGGAAGATTATGTGGATTTAGTTACTGAGTGAAATTATGTTAGTCAGTCAGTGGAGCTAATTCAATGATCATCTAGCAGAAAAGTTGTTTAAAAATGCACAAATAAGGTGTGTCTGGTCATTTTTTTTCTTATTTCAGAAACGTCTTTATGTGCCTTTTGACTACTGAAAGTTTTTGCTGAATCCCAGAAACCTTGTGTCCTCCATCGCTCAGCGCCATCGGTGTGTTTGCATTGGGACCAAATATTTCACTTCTGTTTTTGTATTTATTAAAGAGGGAGAGGTTTAAATCAGCTTCAGGTAATATTCAACATATGGTTCTGTTTTTCTTCGGTTGTATATGTGAAAATGTGTCCGTCGTGTCAAAAATAAATGCCACCCTGTAAACATTTCAAATTTGCTCATCTGTTGAGCTTTCTCTTTTTTTGTTTGTTCTCGTTAAGAAGTTTTTTTTTATTTTCTACCAAAAACCTTAAACTTGTCAACACAAGAACTTCAAACAGGTCACTTTTCTTAATGTGGCTTATTTTTTTCTGACTCCTGTCTGAAATAACAAACCCAAAATAAATGAAAAATATCTTCACATCTACAAGATTGTATGATCCTGTTCTCTTTTAAAAGAGTTGTTACGCAGGTAAATGTCTCAAGGCCAATCCGCAGATAAGAAAGACACACACAGCTCTCCTCTTCTTCAGTCTCTTCAGGCGTGCTGGTAACTGGATGAACCTGAATGGACTCTCGTCTGGATCATCGTCGGGAGTTATTTATTTTTTCCACCACAGATGGTTCTTGATGTGCTCAGAAAAAAGTCGCTTTTTCTACTTGAGTGTAAATGACAAGTAAAGCAAAGGAGTTGAAAAATAAAAGCTTTATTTTTTAGAGCAAAACTTTTATAAAAAAAACATAAAGAACAGCTTATAAGTCTTGATTCAAGGCTTTAGGACGTAAAGGATGAAGTACAGACAGCCTAGAGGAGAAAAGGCCGACAGATTCTGCTGATTTTTGTCGGATTATCTCAGAATACAAGTTTCTACTAAAGACATGGACATGCTGCATCCTGCTCACACCACCATGTCTGTAACAGCCACTAACAGGATCACCCATATGGAAAGAAAAACAGACAAACATGTTCCTCTCAACATGTCATTTATATCTGATTTCTCTCGTTTGTATGTTTTTGTTTTACTTTGGCAAATAGTTGTGGTTAATAACAGGTTGATGTTAGTTTTATTGGCTAAATTTGTCAGAAGAAATGTTAGACTGGTTAACAAAAAGGAGTGTGAAAGGCACGGGGAAGCTTCATTCTATTAAATCTTATAATTAATGTCCATCATCAAAGATATTTGATCCAGGGATTTTTTATTCTGGGGGATTTTCTCAAAGTCGTTTCAGTCTCGAACCTCTTGTCGAAACGTTAGTTGGTAGTTCTTGTTTTCCACTTCTCTGGTTGGTCAATCCCTCCTGGTTTCACCCACAGTGATGAAACAAATTGTGTGACTTTGGTCAACTGTCCACAAAAAAATTAAAAAAGACCAATCCCCTTTACTGTTTTTAAAGGGGCGTAAGGGTCCTAATACTGTAGATGGCAAATGAGAGTTCATATAAACTCCTTTTTGTCTTCAACATCCACTGTTGCGCCGCATGAAGGCATGGCCCCTGACTGGGTAGAACATTTCAGTGAAATTAAGGGGTCCCACTGTGACCTGACTAGGACCCTGAACCTTGAAACCTGACTTCTGGTAGAAAGGAATCAGGAAGTCCTCACACATGAGCACAGCGCGGCGAATGTAGGGCAGGCAGCGGAGGTACTGCAGGTAGCGCCACATCAGGATGGAGCCTTTTCCCTGCTGACGGAAGGTCCGGTGGACGGCCAGGACGTGGATGTGGACGGTCGTCCCATGAGGCTTGTGGAGACTCAAGGCATCCTGGAAAATAGAGGTAAAATGGAGATTTAAAAACAAGGACAAGCAACTGAAACAAGGCTGCATTTAAACCAGGCCACTGCCCTCAAGGTTCAAACCTCCCCCCAGCCGAGATTCGAACTAGTGACCTTCTTGCTGTGAGGCTGCGGTGCTAACCACCACACCACCGTGTATAATTAAATATCAAATAAATTGATAATAAATAAATGAAATTGATAAATAACAATGTTAGAATAAACACATATAATACTAAATAATATTTTTTATGAAAATAAAATAAATTTAACAAGACCGGAAGGTGTTTTTAATTATTATTATTATTATTATTGTTATTCTTAATTTAAATAAAGGTGAACGATTATTACAAATACAGTGGTGATTGTTTTGTTTTTTGGGGGGGGGGGGACCCCTGACATTTTATTGGGCACCTTAAGTCTGAGTGGTGTATTTTCTTGCTTTTATTATTATTTATATAAGTATCTATGGTTATGTGCTACTTTTAACTAAAAAATGTTTCACCTTTATTTATTTATTTGGTTTTATTTCAGTTACTCTGTTCTTTCATCTTCTTTTGTGCTCTGTAAAGCACTTTGAGTTGCTTATGCATTTGATAAAAATAATAATATATATTAATATTTGATAAGATGCTATATGAATCAAATATGATAAATACATAATTTATAAATCTGTTTTCTGAATTAATGGGGTTACAAGAAATGTTACAGATGTCTTTGTTCATGTTATATTCATGGCCAGGAAGTGGGAAATGTGGGCACACACGGTAAGTGGGAGGTGGTTTGAGGTTTGGGGGTAACTGGACCTTTAAAAATAAATCCAGTCTTCAGTCAGTGGGTTTCAGCAGAAAGAACTGCTTTTTTTTTAACTCTGAGATACAGATTTTTTTTTAAACAATTAGTTAATATTTGTAAAATCTGTATAGATAGTTTTGTTTTTGACATTGGAAAAAGGCTAAATTCTATTTTAATCCCTATATTTCACACATTGATTCTAATCAATGTTACAAATTTTTATTTTATTTAACATTTATGTAACCAGGAAAGTCCCGTTTTTTGTTTGTTTTTTTTTTGTTTTTTTGCAAGAGAGTTCTGGCCAAGAGGCAGCAAAAAGTATCAATAACAGCCACTGATCAGACTGACTAGTAAAATCTATTGATTAGGCACCCCATCAACATTTCTACACACATGTTCCCCTCACTACTCCAATAGTATTCAAACAGACTTTGTGGTAGAGAAATACTCGTTTTATTATGACATTTTCAAGCGGAGGCTTAAGAAAAGAGTAGGGCTCAAATTCTTTAACTTTAGCTAAAAGAAAAGATTCAGAAAAACTTCTATAAATTGAGAGAACTGGACCGAGAGCTCAACCACTGTCAGTTCAGCTGCATGAAAGTGATGCCAATGCGATCAGCATCACCTCTCAGTGAGCCTCCCTCTCACACACCTCCACTTCATGAAAGTGTAAATTAGAGAGTAAATGGTCTGTATGTATGCAGCGCTTTTCTGTACCTTTTACATTAGACATCACATTCACACAGGGACACCTCGACATGAGCTCGACAGGCTGAGGATCAAACCAGCAACCTCAAGCCGACCACTCCACTGAGCTACGCTGCCCCAGAGCCACGAATAACTGCCTCGTGTTAAGGAATATGTGATGCAGATGTACTCCATTTTCACATGATTCTGAATGACTTCCTCTCTTATCCTCGCTTTAAACTCTCACTGCTTTGGTTAAGTCCTCTAACATCACATTTGGAGACGATTAAACGAACTTAAAGCGGCCTTTGATGCCCTTGGGTATTTTTAGAACGTTGACTTTACTTTCATGTACGTTTGTAAAATTTCTCTAAGTCAAGATTTAGAACAATATCAGATATTCATGAAAGTCATATCAATGCAGCTCCTTCCCACTGCTCTATGTGTCCAGTATAATTTCCAACTTAACCACAAGCTACCAAAAATATGCGCGTAAATCTCCTCTAATCTGTTTTTAACTTCTTGTTTTCCCTCGGCAGTCAGTCGGACTTGGCTAAATCGCTGTCCAGGTGTCTTGTGCGCTTTCTTACCAAGGTAAGCCTCTCCTGGTCCCACAGGGAGCCAATGATAAAAGCCACCAGCCGTCCCTCCTCGAACCAGCCAAGAGACAGCTCGGGACACAGCGTGAGGAAGTGACGCACCTCATCCAGGTGGAGAGGACACTCGCCGGACACCGAGATGAAGGCTGTGTGGAGAGGAGGAGGTTAGCCCGACCACGACCTCAAAAGTTGAACATTAAGACGGATTTGTGACGGAGAATGACGCTGCTGCTCCCATTGACTAACAATCACTTAGAACATGTGTTTAGTTTGCGTAAATTTCAACAAACTAACACGAAATAACTGAAAATGGATAGAAAAGTAAAGAAACCAAGGTTCTCTTGCCTTCTCTTTCAATCTCGAACACGCTGATGGCGTCCTCCGGGCTGAGGGAGCGGAACTCACTGGCCGGTAGCGTGTGGCGGCGGGCCTGAGGCACCGGCGAGCGCGTGTGGAGCGGCCTCATAAACGTCAACACTGACATGCTCTGCTCCTACTTTTCTCACTCAGATGTTGTTTTTTAATTAAACGATTTTACCCTCTTATTCTTTAACTGATCTCCTTTTAAACACGAGCTTCTCCGACAGAGCTGTGGTGCGTGTCAGTCCCGTGCCAGCGTGCGTAAAGACTGAGTCGAGCATGGCGCGCTGGAGTATTTATACCGGCGCGCCGGGGTGGTTCTTATAATCCCTAAAGTGAGCTGGATGACCAAACCCTGTTTTCCCCTTGAGTATGTTGAACAATAAACATATTAAGTCCGGGGTCAGCGGGGATATCCGTGTGTTTAGAATGATCCTCGTCATGCTTCTGTCACACTGGATTTAGATTTTCAGGATCATGTGTCAGTACCAACACGGAACATTGCGCTCAAGTGTGTGTTGTCCAATAAATGACAGTTTAGAGTGCATGTGCGGATACCTTCTTGTTCATCCTGAATGACCAGTTGTCTTGAACCCCAAAAAGACGGAATTCTCTCCTTAACTGGGCCATAAAGTCTCGGTTTAAACACTTAAATGGTGAGATTTCTGAATTTCCCTCAGTTGTGTCTTTAATTAGAGTTCACGTTTTTTCCACTCTTTTTTTCTCAGGTCTGTAAGAGGATTACAGGGTGTGCGGGAGGTTGTTTGTCATCTCTTCAGAGTGAAGCCGTGTTAAGGATTTTACCGCCACAAGCTTTATTTCTCACAAGACAGTCTCAACAACAGAATTAGAAGTCAAACATAACAAGATTATACAAATTAACATAAAGGGGTTAAATTGTAAAATGTGATCAAAACTGGAAACGATTTCTTACAAAAACACGGATCAGGAACAACTTTAGATTTATTATTATTTTATTTTCTTAAATTTCACTTTATGTAATTACATTTATTTTAATTCAAATATTTTTATCAAATTAAAACTTTATTTTTATTGTATTGTTATTTTAAACTGTTTTATCAAATGAAATTAAATGAAATTTCACAGTTTTATTTCATTTGATTAAATCCAATTCAACTTAATTTTGTTCTACTCTTTTCTTAAAATATAATTTACTTGTTGCAGTTTTTATTTTAATCCAGTGGTGGTTGTAGTGTTCATGAACAACATAAGGAGCAGCCCTGGACTGGCCTGTGTCACTGACACTGACATCCACCCACAGACCAAACGGTTTGATCTTGTCAGTTATTACTAATATGATAACAGACTGATTTTTTTTTTTTTTTTTTTTTTAGATTAATCAACAGGAGCAACGCGCACGGAGGCGGAACAGCTGAGAAGACGAGGAACGTGATGGCGCAAAGAGGAGGAAAGGGGGAGAGGAGAGATGTCTTATTACAACAAAAACAACAAATTATGTGTGTATATATAGGGAAGGTTCTGATATTTTCAAAGTCTCCACCATCAGTAGCAGCAGACTAAATGTGTGATACAGGTGAGAGGACTGATGACGAGCTGATTTATATCTGAACATCACATGATGATCATACAGTAATTGAGATTCTTCATGACCTTTTCCCTGTTTCCTGTCCAGACTTAGTTCTATTGTTTGTTGCAGTCCTGTTATATCTCCACTTAGCTGAAACATAAAGCTACTGGTTATTCCAAACTTGGATATAAAACAGGTCCTATGGATCCTAGATACAATATTATATAATGTGCCGTGTTAAACTGACATGAGGCTATTTTGACACTTTGGCTGCTTGGTCAGTCCACATCTGTTCACATCTGTCCTCGACCAACTCAGAAGAAGCTGCAAAACTGTTCCAATGAGGCACATGTTATTAGTCCAGGTTAAATGACCATGAGGCAACCTTTTAGCGTAATCTGGTAGTAAATTGTATGATTCCAGCTTTTTAACTTCGTGGTTAAATGTTGGCATCTGAAGTTTTAGTTTACTCCATATGGAGTGTGTGTTTGTGGATGTGTTTGTTTCCATGGTAACGGCATGGCTTATTTTATAGAATAGATCTGATAACGTCACAAAAAGGTCAATTCAGTATATTATTAATATATGATAATATATTATATTAATATAGCCTATTATTATTAATACTGAACATTAATGTTGGTACAGTTTTCGTCTGGTTTGTGTTTTTATCAAACAGAGAAACAACACGCGTTGTTGTAAACATTGTTTAATCAGTATGTAAAGCTCCGATATAAAGAGTTTAGTCGATCATCAATGTCTTTCTCGCNAAACATTGTTTAATCAGTATGTAAAGCTCAGATATAAAGAGTTTAGTCGATCATCAATAATGTCTTTCTCGCTGTGTTATCCGGACAGTAACAGCCTGATTCTGGCTTACGGCGCCTCTTAGTGGTGACGGAAAGTACTACGTGATGACGCTCTCATCTTGCGCTACCTACGCATCATTCCGTAGCTACGTAAACACGTGCACTTCACTGCTTCCAGGTTTCTGCTTTTTTCCCCATTCCACCGTCATCCTCGCGCTCTTGCATCACTCCTTGACAGCAGCAGAGATGGCGGAGCCCGTAGCATCGGATGCAGTGGCCGCAACGGACGATACAGCAACGGCAGCATCACCCGCACCGGGCCTCTCTCCCGCGGCTAGCCCGGGCTCGGAGCCTCCATCAATGGCTCTGTCTCCAACCGCGGACGGCTCCCAGCGGTTGCTCTTCTCCCACGATCTGGTCTCCGGACGGTATCGCGGCTCAGTCCGGTTTGGCCTCGTACGGATGATCCACGGTGAGGAGGATTTCAATTCAGACTCGGACCTCGACGACGGCGGAGGGAGAGGCGGAGGTGGTGGCGGGGATCGGGGTGGTGGTGGCGGGGGAGGAGGAGGTGGAGGACGAGTCCCCTGTGGTTCGGACACTGAGAGCGCGGTGGACTCTCCCAGTCGCCCTCTTGGCAGGGGATTTGTCCGCGTCCAGTGGTACCCTGATGGAGGAAAGCAAGACATCAGGGAGACAAAGGTATCACGCACCAGCTATTGTATTAATTGTTTACACTGACACAGGCTGGTTGTTCCAGCCCGACATGATGGACGCACTGGTTTAACGAGCCTGTGTGTTGTGTTTTTGGACAAGTCGACACATTAGCCAGTCTGGGATAAGGTTTTCTTAATCCATCCGCCTAAAAGGTACAACCTCGCTCGCTAATTGGCTAGCATACGAGCACACATAAGCTAGCTAGCTAGCTCTGTAGCTCCCAGCCTCATGTGTGTAAGCTGGTTCTGCAAGGCTAAACAGGGCTGGTCCACCTGGCTCACACACCCCTGACTGGCCAGGAAACACACTCCTGTGTGCAGGTTTCCAGGTTTGGGCTGATACAGCTCCCAGGTAGAAACGTGCCACCTACTGACTATTAGCTCATCGTTAATTCAGAGTAGTTTCTCAGCAGGGTGTGACCCTGCATCAAGCAGTCTATGAGACAAACAGTGGACATGTCCAACCATGCATCCAATGTCAAACCACTGTAAACCTTCCATTGGATATAGTCAGAAATGCTTAAGCATGGATATTTTCTCATCTCTCTGAGTGAAACAGTTAAGTGACACGTTTGTTTGTGAAATCAATTATTATTGAAACTGAGGTAACATTTTAAAGCCAAAACATTGATACGTTTCTATAAGTCATGTATGAAGGTAATTGACGCATAAACACTTTTGGACTAATATTTAGACTTTCTATCAGCTGATCCACCTTTTGGTTTCCCTTTATATCAGTCTGTGTAGTTATTTTATTCTACCAGCTGCTGCTGAGTGGTGAATGATAGCCATGATACCTCATTATTAAGTCAGCTTTTGTTTTGTGCATATGAACACGATCAATGAACTACTTTCACTCAAGAAAATAAACTTGATGTTGTTGTTAATCTGAGCTGAGTTGCAAGTGACATTGGTTGTAAAGTTTTGTTGGCTTCACATATAGTAAAGGTTTATATAATGAATGTAAAGTGATGAATCTATCCAGCATACGAACACATTAGAGTGGCTCAGTTAATCTGTGTCTTAAATCAGGCCCCGATGTTTCACTTTTAATTCTGCACAAGTCTGGCTTTAAAAGAAACTTTAATTCATGTAGTAATTACCTAAAGTGCTGTGTCATGTTTCAGTAAAAATTGGTAAAGTTGTCATGCTTTGTTAGACACATCCTAGGTTGCGTGTGCGCTGTCTCTGTAACTGGTGAAGAACTGGGGCACATTGTCTGTGGTTGCTCTGAAGTTCTCATGGGCTTTGTGGAAAAGGGTTACAGGGTTTACAGGAGGACAGGTCTGGAACAAGCTAACACAAACCCATTTCACAGACACGGGATGGGACCAGAAGAAGCCTATTTTAGGACTTTGTGCTGCTTTTCTTTGTCTTTTTGGGTGCAGCTAAATGAGTAAAGTTCTGGTCGCAGTGACATTCAGCCAGTGTCAGAACAAAGGTCAACGCCACGTCCAGCAACAACAATGTTTGCACACCGCGTGGATTGTCAAAGCTCTGCACCCAGAGACACTGTGGCAGTGTGCATGTGCTTGCTTTTCATCGTGTACCATTCATATTTAGGTTGTTTTGCAGAGGTTTCTTTAGTTCTGCTACATTCATCTTTTATAACGTGCTCGTTAACGTGCGTCGTCCCGTCCAGATAAAATAAAATGAAATTGAATTTGAAATTGATTTATATTTTCTTTTCCCCATAAAAAACAGTGACATTAAAATGGTTGAAATAATTTGAAAAGTCACATATTTGGTTATTTTTGACAGAGAGTGAAGCTGTTCTGGTGATTTAAGCAAAAACTGTGGAAAAACTATTCATCTGTAGTGTTTTTATGGCAGTTTTTGACAGTTTTATTTAAATATGTCCCCGGTGTCCTGTTGTCTTAAGAAAACCTGAAATTTCTTACAAAAAAATAATCTCACGGGGGGTAACGCCACCAAAACAGTGGCTAGAAGTTGAGGAAAATGACCTTAAAGGACAGAAAAAGAAGATTGAGTAAGAACGACGGTGCACTGTGCAACCTCATCTGGTTGTTTGTCTACCATCTGTTTCAGAAGACGTCTTACTGTGGACAACCAGAAGGTTTATCTGCATTCTGCACCCTAACATGACCATTAATGGTTGGACTGGTGCACAATAAACACCCTCCTTCATCAGCGGTTTGTGTAAATGGGGTAAATAATTCTCCAGATATGTTTGGATTTAAGATTGTAACATCTCATGCTGTTCTTCAGGAAGTGGGACCAGTCCCGTCGGTGTTCTGATTTCTTTAGACGCTGTTGCTTTACCATCACGTCTGCTGACTCAGCACCCTCCTAAGGGGATGTGTGGAAGTGTGCAGAGGTCTATGTAAGCTTTCCAATGTGAGGGGTATAGATCAGTTGTTATTTTTGTGATTGGCTGCAGTCTGTCTTCTAAACACAGCAGCTTCAACTCATGATGAGGAGCCGAGTCTGATTATTCCTTTTACAGATATTATTATAAACTCCATCAAGGCACTGATTTCCTAATAAAGTGGTGTCTGTGTCTGAAATTAGCAGATGCTCTAAAGTAGACCTGTTTTTGCTACATTCCCATGTATATGCTTGAGGTTTGAATTGTGTTTTGTTGGTTGCCAATTCTTGGTAGAGCAGGGGTGGCCAGCATCGGTCCTCGAGAGCCACAATCCTGCAGGTTTTCCAAGTTTCGCTGCTCTGGCACACCTGACTCAAATGAAATGGATCCAGCAGCCTATAAGGATCTGCACAATGAATCATTAGTTTAAGTCAGATGTGTTGGAGCAGGGAAACATGGAAAACCTGCAGGATTGTGGCTCTTGAGGACCAACGTTGGCCACCCCTCCCGTCATTTTGCTATGCGACATGTTAGGATTGCTGCTTCCTAACATGCAAACATCTGTAAGTCCGTGTCTCGTGCTGCGTCTTTTACAGTTGTGTCCCTTTTATGAAAAGGTTAAAAAAGACTTTAAAATAAAGAGCTTCAATTATACATCTCCATCAAATGGAGAAAAAAAAGTGAGGTGTGAGAGCTGCTGTTTGACATGATGTGTATTGTCCTCTTTTGTTTTCCTGATCAGTCTTTCTTCCTTGCTCTAATACTTGCTTGTATTATGAGTACAAAGTAGCCCAAGCAGCAGCTCCCTGTAAGGATGGGCTCAAGTTACAGCTTTTAAAAGGGAGCACGGCTGCAGCTCACTACATCACACCTCTGGTTTTCGACCTATGAAATCTAAATAACTTTCCCTGGAGGAGGCCACGGGCCTTAGAAGTGTGATTCACTGCAGGTATGAATGAGGACACCAAAGCTGCTGTCATCACTGTTGAGCTGAAGGTGACTCAATCAGGAGCTCGGCTGACTTGTTCAATTACGTTAAAGACATGGAAGTTGTTGCAATAGGGGCCTGAATGAAGAGCGAGTCCCTGTTAGCGCAGCTTTATAGCAGATGTACAGAGTTGTGTGAATTTAAGGTGATTCATATCTGTGTTCACCTCGGAGCTGATTGGTTGTGGAGTTTTCTGGAGTAAAAAAAAGCCAAAACTAAGTAAACTATAGCTGAAGCCGCTGTGAAACGTGGCCACGTGATGTGGAATATGCAGTGTCCGAAATGCACTTTTTGACTCACCGGCCAAGTTGGGTGGTAGATAAAAAAATCCACCAGCCAAACATATTTTTTCCTGGCCAAATTATTAAATTATTACACACACATACCTCTACGCACATGTTATTTCTATAATACTGTGTTGTGTTGTATCCAAACTGAAAGTGGAAGTCACAGCAACATTAAACAAAGGGAACAAGAAAAACGGTTTTATTTGATAAAGTGTTAATGACTGAATTCATTAACTAAAACCTGACCAGACGCCTCCTTCTCTGCTCTTCGTCTGGCCTCCTGCTCCTAACAGGCCTTGTGCCACAGCTTTACAGCCTTGGTGGGGTCACACTCCCTGATTTTTACTTTTTATTTTATTGTTTAAAAACTAAACCGAACAAAAAAAAATCATAATAAATAAATTTAAAGCTTACTGATCTGATTCATGACAAATCAGTAATATTGAATATAAATAGCTTATCAATAACCATAAAAGCTGATTTATATTAAAGATGAACGTAATAACTTATGAATACAATAATAATAAGTATCATTATTAGTATATTGATAAGTTAATCGGTTGGCAGCTATTCGTAGTCTCGCGGAGTCACGTCAC